>OW026522.1:62322763-62820275 GCA_932274085.1 Protocalliphora azurea
ATTGTATTGCATAACTTACTATGGACTGATTTTTGGTTTTATTTTTTACTTATAGAATAATTTTTTGATTTTTTTTAATTTAATAAATATTAAAAAAAAAAAAAATATATATATATATATATATATATATATATATATATATATGTGTGTGTGTGTGTGTGCATGTTTTTTTTTTCAATTTTTAGAGTATATTTTGAATTTATAAATGTTTTTTTAGACACACATTTTCAAAAAATAAATGCATAAAAATACACCTTCATTTATACTTTTTAATTACTTGATAACTTTTGTCATTTTTTTCTGTATGTGTTGTATAGAAAAAATTATTAAAAAAAGTAAGATTAGTTTATGAGGTATATAGCGAATATATGTTTATTAAATACTAGTCTCTGTAGTATATTTTACTCTAAAAATATCCAAAATGGTATACGTTTGGCTGACTGTTTGTCTATCGGACTAAGTGCATTATATGAATGAGAGAGTATTTTATTAAACGAATATTTCTTCGTAAGTATACATTCTTTCAATGACAGTAAATTGAATTTTTATACTCAAATGAAATAAAGTTGAATGCAATACTCTTTAGTTTCAATTGAGATTGCTTTCGGCCCGGTCGATGATTAGTGTTGAAAAATTTGTGACGGAAATTAAGATTTCTAAATTACATGTAAATGTGGATCTGTTGTATGAATAATGCCGTAAATGCAAAACAACCAGTTTTTGTTTACAACCTTAATTACGCATGTGCAACGCGAAATATTAATTTGTTTAGTTTGTTGTAATTCTAAAAGATAATGCACGAACCAAATAATTCTGAACAAGAATCATATACTGCTACTGCCAATAATGCTGCAAACAATGTTCTGTGGAATCTATCTGGACGTCAAACACCGAATGCCCCATCCTTGCCAACATCTCTTCCGCAGAGTATATTCAGTAATCCGGCGATACAACCGACAAGTGTCGTAAATTTATCAAATTCTACAGATGTGGTTATCGGTCCAATGACCCAGTACCAGGGTCCAGTTACAATTTATCAGTATATGGATGCAACAGTGGAATCACGATCTATGCAGGCAAATGGAGGAGGTGGTAGGTATCGCATATATTTGTATACTCTGTAAATAAAAACTTGCAACTACTATATACTTAGTTAAACAACATAAAACACCAAATATTTTCATTCGGTTTACGAAGCTATTTATGACGCAAATATATACTTTACATATGTATGTACTTGAATGTGTTAATTTAAAGCTTTTTTCTTTTATATATGACATTAAAAGCTCGAAATTACAGTGCTTTTGTCACTAAAACCATATACGCTAGAAACAAGTAACTAACACTCATGTATTTTTATTGCAAAAACAAGTTAAATTAAGTGATTGAATAAATACAAATCTATGAGTGATAAAAGAAACAACAAACTAAGTTTTTCAATGAATGAACTCAGTGCATATAATGAAATATGAATGTATGTATGTATATAGAAAAGGCGGTCTCGATTTTTTTGAAATTGCGTTTTTAATATATTCTGGTAGACCACAATATAATACACGACTCTTAAAAAATTGAGTGTCCTGTGACTGCAAACATCGGATATATAGGCATTTAGAAAAAAGCCCTAACTTACTTCAAATATGTTTTGAAAGCAAAAGCCCCAACACATTTTAAGTTTGATTTATTATATTTATTTTTCTTAGAATTTATAGAATTTCTAATTTCCTAGAATTTATAACGAAAATAATTTTTGTGAAACATTCGCAAATCAAAAGGTTGTTTGTTCTTGCGTTGGAGAGTTTTTATATTAAAGTTTTTAGTAAAAAGAATTGTTCAAAAACTCAAATAACTTTCGAAAGAAAAAAAAAAACAAATCCGAATGGAAGCAAAATGAAAATAAAAAATTTGAAAGGTGAGCAATATGTGAATATTTCTAAAAATGGTCTTTGTAAACTTTCTAGATATCTAGGAAGCCATGTTCATCATTCATCAAAAACATTATCTCAAATTTTAGGAAGAAACACTAGAGATGTCATAGTAAACATGCTTCGAGTCTTGGGAGTCATTAGGAATAATTTATTTCAAAACTAATAGAACTGATAAATACTAGTTACTCTTCCAAATTATTCTATTTCTAAAGATAAACTAGCCTTATGAAAAACAAGTTAGAGCGCTATATTCAGTTGTGCCGAATCTTTTATACCCTTCATTACTTTACCGACAAATAATAAAATTTACGCCTTAAAGTATGCTTTCATATTTTTTCCAAACTACAAAAATATAAACAAAATTAAACTATCATAGCAGGTGTTGCTTTCTTAAAAAAAAAACAACAACACTGGTAGTAGATTAGGGAAATTAATCTCACAGCACTCAATTATGCTGACTAAGTTCACAAGTATTATTAAGCTCTTTCATTTAGTCGTTACTGAGAGTGCAAATAGAACAAAATGCACTGGAAAACATTTTTGAAAATAAATTTTTGCTAATTAATAATCATCAATTTCTTTAATATTAATGTTTTAATATAAAGCTTTAGGAATGTGAATTATATTTTTGTATGGCAATATTAATTTAAGGAAAGCAAAAATTCATGACTTATATATTCATAAATCACCATGTGTAACTTACGTTTTTCATTTACTAAAGCTAACTTTTCTGTGAGTGCTTTTTTTTCACATATACTAACACAACTACATTTTTATTCATTGACGTCCCTAAATAGAAAATACAACAACAACAACACTGGGTTATTGCAATGCTTCTATGTCCAAACATACATAAAAAAAAAGACGTTGATGTATATAAAATCAACAACTACTGAATGCTTATACAAATAACAACAACACTGAAAGTCATTGCAATGCTTTTTATATATGTTTATGTGTATATTTTCAATAATTTTTTCAGATTTGTGCTTATAACTTGGTTGTTTACGGACCGATATGGTTCATTAAAAAACCGAAATTTTAGAAAAATATTTACAACAGATTTTTACAAAAACTTATAGAGAAGCTTCACAAAGTCCAAAAATGCGTTTTGACCTATATCTCAGTTACTAATGAATGCTAGCTTATATAGGGGCTTAGAAAAGTCGAAAACAAATACGATTTTATAGGAATTTTCGATTTTTTTGGTGATATCTCGGCCATTAATGGACCGATTTTATTGATTTTTACTAGTGTTAATATAAGAATATTCCTTATAATTTGATATATACATATTCTGAAAACTGATTTCAGACGAACATCGTTATAGCGACTTCCCTATCAATAAAGATACATAAAATATATACTTTTTGCGATCTTAGATGAATATTGTAGAAATTACAAATGGAATAACAAGCTTATATATACCCTTTACACCTGTAGTAAAGAGTATAAAATGCATGATCTAAAAACAATCTTGCCACCATTTTTATGAAAACTGACTTTAAAAAATATATTTTTTGTAGTTTTTTAAGTAGTCTATTGAAACATTATTTTTTGTTAATTAAAACATCAATTATGTATATCATTAGTTTGTTCCAATTTTAAATTACTAAAAAAGCCCTAATTTTACATTTATTTAAAAAAATTTCAGTAAGAAAAAGCACTATCTAAGATAATTTCCTAAGGCGTAGAAAATACAAAAAATAAAAGTAAGCACTAATTCCGCTCCTTGTTTTGAACTTGTTCTTTTTTCACCGTACTGACAATATGGCGTTGTATTATGGTTCCAATTTTATTCTTGTTGCAAAATTTTAAGATTTTAAAATAAAGATGCTACACATATCAATTGAGGATTATAAAAATGTCTTAATATTTTAATTTTTAGACACGTAGTTTCTTATGGTAATTTTCTTAGAATTTCGTATATTTCGTTTTTGCTATACGCTCCACAGTATCATATTTGGTAGATATTGGGCTGGTATTTTATATTCTGTTAGCAGACAAGGACTTAAGCTGCTACTACCATAGTGAAAAAGTTTTTTGTATGAATTTCGGATATATTTTAAAAAAGTTTATTATAATAAAGAAATCTTCAAAGGTAGAAGTAGCAGCACCTAATCACAATAATCTTAGTGTAATATTTGCATAAAAAATATTTTTTATACACTAATCGTTTTTTTAATTGGAACTCGTTAGTACTCGTACTTTTTAACTTCAGTCTATTTAAAATAGAATTTCCATATACAGTTTGTCAAGAATATCTTTGCACAGTAAAAAAGAAAAAAAAAAATTCGAATGTTTTGTTCACATAAGATTTTTTCCAAGAATATGTTTACATATTTTTTTTTGCATGCAATCCGTTACTTGTTTATGACTATTAGGCGCCAACACTTTTAAAAAATTCCGACATATTACAATAACAACAACAAAAGGATGTTTTCATAAAATAACACGTGTCAAAAAAATCTTTGCATATTGCGTGGATATCATAAAAACCCGTTAATTTTCCGCGAATTTTGTGCATTTGGGTTTTTTATGAATAATTTGGAATGCGAAATGGTTAAATATCATTCAGTAATAAAGTAATTGTCTTTAACTCAACAAGTGACCTCTTATTTACATGCGAAAAGATGCCAGGAAAACGAGTTTCAAAAAATATTATTCAATTAGTGTATTTTAATAAGTGTAAAGGCAAATCAGCCAGAGAAAATGTGATATGTTCTCCCTTAAAGTCCGCACTGTATACAACATCCTATCCCGTGCAGAGAAAGAGGGAAGACTCGAATTAAAAGGGTCAACACGCAGGCCAAAAAAAATTACAAGGCGAATTGAAAGCAAAATTATTAAAACTATTTACGATAAACCGCAATCAAGTACAAGAAGGCTAGCTCGTCAAGTGGAAATTGATTATGAAGTAAGAGTATCACATGAAACTATTCGAAAAGTGCTGCAAAACCATTGCTGTCAGTGCAAAATATTGAGAAAAGATTAAGATTTGTTGCAGAACACATTTCACTTCCTTTAGAGTACTGGGATGATGTTGTTTTCTCTGATGAGACGAAAATGATGCTGTACTATCAAGATGGAACCCCAAAAGTTTGGCGGAAACCGCTGACAGCACTAGAGAATAAAATTTTAATTCCTACAGTGAAGTTTGGAAAACTGTCAGTAATGGTATGGGGTGGTATAACAAGCCAGGGAGTTAGTAAAATCAGAATTTTGGATGAAGTAATGACCAAAGAAGTTTATTTAAATATTTAAAAAAATGAACTGACCGCCAGCATTCACAAATTCAGATTTATTGACCCGGAAAACTCCAATAAGCTAAAAAACAAGTATTATCAAGATAATGATCCCAAACATAAATCCCATTTATGTAAATCATGTTTATTGTACAACTTCACTAAGGTTATTGATACTCCTGCCCAAAGTCCTGACCTTAATCCTATCTGAAGAAAAAGGTAGCAAAAAGAGCAAAAACCAATAAAAACGATCTGATAAGGTTCATTAAAGAAGAGTGGGAAAAAATACTATTATAATACGACATTCCAAAGCTAATCAAATCAATGCGCAGGCGCTTACAAGCAGTAATTGATGCTCAAGGTGGACATACAAAATATTAGCATCTAAAAATCATAATATAGACATTAAACTGAATTTTTTATTTACTGTGCAAACATTTTTTTGACAGTACAAATAATGAATTGTTTTTCTTTTTTATTAAACACTAGACTGATTTTATTTAATTATAAGTCTTTGTTTACTTATTCAAATTTATTATTGGAAAAAAAAAATAAAATAAAAAAAATATTTACATTACAAATTATTGTTTCTTTTAACATTTGTTAGTGTTTCATCTTTGTGCAATGATTTTTTCGACAGACAGTATATAAAAAAATGTATGTCTATTTACATTATATAAATTGATCCGCCTTATATGATTCCCAAAATATTACATCTGAATTTTTAAATTTACGTGAGCTGGACCATGTTCAAAATACGTATTTTTTTCAATGTCATATCAAAATTTTCGTTGAAAGAAAATTTACTTCTCTTTTCAGTGACGAAATATTAATATTTGCTAATTTTTTCTGTCATATTTTCTTTACTCAAAGATATAATTTTATATATTTCGGACATTTTTCAACATATATTGGGTTTTAATGTACCATTGGAATAGGCTATTCTGATACTATTGAAGATTACACGTAATTAACCCTTTAACAGCAAGAAGGTCAGTTTTATGCATTTTGTTCCCAAAAGGTTAAATTAACAATTTATGCAAATAAGTCACATGGAAGTATTTATTATACTTAAATATAGATGAATTTATGAAAAATATAATAAGTTCCTTTAAAACCGTGATGATAATCGAAGAGAGATTTTTGAAATTTGGTCACTATTTTAAACGAATTTATAGTTTTTATGATAAATGTATATTTTTGGTGTCATTTTTTTTTCTTAACTTATCACTTACTTAACATAGAAATTAACTTAACCAATTATGGACCGGAAATCCCTAAATATTACTTGTGCAACTAAAGGGTTCAAGAATACATAAAATATAAGTTACGATTCGAAATGTCCAAACATTCTAACTTTAATTAAGAAGTATTTAAAGTATTTTTTACTATAACTTTAATCTCGCGAAAATGAAAACAAATTTTTATGAATTAAATTTCATCTGTCTATCATATGTTGTTTTTTTTTTTTTTGCAAAAAGTTAAAAATTATTTACAGTTTTGATCGAAAACCATATAAACGTGCCTTTAGTTAGTCGAGACTGCATCATACTTCCACCACTTCATATTAAACTCGGCATAATGTTGGGAAGGCGCTTGACAGTTGGCGAATGTTTCAATTTTCTTTCACGCAAGTTTCCAGGATTAAGTACAGAAAAATTGGTATTTCTGATAGGCCACAGAATAGGCAACTCTTGAAAATTCCTAATTTTGTCAAATCAGTGACTCAAGTGGAATCCAAAGCTTGGAGTACATTCGTTTTGGTTATGAGTAATTTCCTAGGCAAAAAGAAATCTGACAACCATGTCGACCTTGTTGAGTGCATGCTATTGAACTTGCAAGAGCTAAGGTGCAACATGAGTATAACAATCAACTTCCTGCACTCATATTTAGACTGATTTCCACAAAATCTGGGTGATTTTAGAGAGGAACAGGGTGAAAGATTTCATCAGTATCTTCGGACAATGAAGAACGTTATCAGTGAAGTTTGCAACGAGATTTACCTAAAGTCGTACATTCGGGAAATCTTATAAAAGATTTTGTTAACGTATGTATTAATTTTTTGTCAAAATAATAAAACTGTATATTTCAAAAACTAAAGCTGTTAGCAATCTCCCAGTATTTTTTTTTATAGTCACGGCCATAACAGAAAAAAATAAAGTAATCAAGAATTGTGTTGACCAATGTGTATATTATAGATAATTGTATTATAGTATAATTTTACTTTGTTTAGTACGATTGATTTATTACAATAAATAAATTTTGTACTCTTAATCAAATTATATACAAATTAATTTGAAAGAAGAGTCATTCAAGCAAATTTCTTTTTTAAGAATCGTTTAAAAATATAAGTAATTAAATTTTGCTTCAGATACAGCAATACGTCTAGTACACAAATTTTTCACATTCTTAGCAGTAAATTAGCAACAAATTAAATATACATTTATTAAGCTCGTCATAAAATATTTGCTCGAACCTTTCACTTTTATCCAGGAAACTGAGTAGTATGTTTATGTACCTTCGGGACCACTTTTTTCATACAAAATTCGGCTCATGCATAGCTGGGGTTGTGGTTTTTTGAAATGTGAAATGTGTATGTGTTGTGGTATGATTGTATGTTGTTTATGTTTTCCATCCCTGGTTGGTGTGTGGTATTGAGGTATTGGAATGTGTGTGTTGTGAGAGTGAGAGAGAATAGTTATTTGGTGTGAGAGAGTATTGTCAGGTGAATTTGTGTGTGTTAAGGTTTTGAGGATTGATTTTGTGTGTGATGGAAGAAAACCAGTTTTAGTCAAGGTGGTTGAAATGTGTATTTTCCTCGTTCGTGATTGATGGTTGGTTTTATGTTGGCTATGGCGGAGATATATATTTATATTTTTGTTGGTGTTTTGTTGTGTTAATTTTTCTATGATTGTTTACTATCTATAGATCATCCTGGATGGGATTTTGTAACCTAAAATATTTTGTATTTGTTGTGAGAAAGAGAGGAAGTGTGGGTTGTGAGAGAGAGGGGAAGTGTGGGGTTGTGAGACATGAGAGAGAGGGAATAGTTATTTGGTGTGAGACAGTGTTGCCAGATAGATTTGTGTGTGTTAGGTTTTGAGTTTTGATTTTGTGGATGATGGAAGAAACCCAGTTTTAGTGTAGAGAGAAAATGCTTGCCTGTTATGTTTTTAAAGATCAGTATGATTGAAATGTATGTTGTTTATGTTTTGCATCCCTGATTAGTAATGTGTTTGTAAGAGAAATGAATAGCATTTGCAGAAGAAGTTTTGTAACTTAAAAAAAAGACAATGAGTTTTAGTTTTATTTATTTATTTTATTGATAAAAAATTTGTAATATGTTTCTATTAGATGTATTACATTATCTTTTTTTAATTCAAATTTAATACAATCACACAAAATGTTTGATCTACAATCGCAAATGTTGCATATCGTAGGGCAGTTGATAAAATGTTTTCCATGAACAGAGGTAATTAAATCCATATTTTCATATTCGTCTAGCATTCCTTTAAAATAGCTTATCATGTATAAATGTTCATCAAATATGCTCCCTTGAAAATCATATAAAAATTTCTCTATTATATTTCTATAAGTCATTTTCTTTAAAAAGATGTTTTTCCTCTTTATTCTTTCTTGTCTTCTCATTTTCAACTGCTTTCATTCGACTTGTATGCTACTATTTAAACAATATCCGTTTAGATCCTAAAACATAAATGATCATGATTATTGATTTTATAAAATGAGCAAGTTTATGAGTGGAATAATTAATTCAAAGACCAAAAAACCAATCTTCTTTTTATTATTATTCTTTGTATTATTTGAAACATGTACATACATACATAAGTATTGATCATATAAAATATGTTGACATGACATTTCAAGATAGCAAACCAAAAACCTAAAGGTGAAAACAGGTAAATACTATTTTTTACAAGATTTATGAAAATTAAAAAAGGGTTTCATATTTAAAAATTTTATCTTGTATACAATAAAAAGCAAACCACGAGACATTTATGACTTCCTTTGTTAAAAAAGTTAGTTTATTTTCTAACACTTTCCTTAGTGTCATACTGTTAACATTGAAGAAATGTATTTTAGTATTTTAGTCATTTGTAGTATTATTTAAGCGCTCTATGTTTTCTAACTTACCTAAGAATATTACTATTTTCCCCCCAATTAGTATATTATATCATTTATATATCAACTTATTCTTATAATTTTGTTTATTCTTTTGTATGTGTTGGAATATGTGTATCATTTTAATTGAAATAAGAAAATAAAATAAAAACAAATATTATTTATGAAAAGAAAATGTTTATTTATTTATTAATTTTTCTACATGGTTTTGTAAATATCACACCCCTACCAATTCAAATTAGACGAGAAATTTTATACTCTATCATTACTTTAAAAATAAAAACACATATTTTCTATTTTATTTTAATTTTTATTTTCACTAAAGACTACATAATAATTGTCCATTATTTGAATTATATTATATTTTCTTAAATGAAAAATAGTGCAATAGCAAGTATCCGGTCCTTCCTCGCAATCGTCATAGAACCAAGGACAGCATACAAAATGACCTCTATTTAATTCCTCTTCTCTGTCACCATATCCTATCCCCATTTCTTCATTATCATTTAGCATCGCCATAAACATATTAATCATCACCAAATGATCCACCAAAATAACATCTTTGTAGATGGATAAAAAATTTAAAATAGCTTCCTTGATGCTAGCCATTTTTTCTTCTTTTATTTTTAATTTTTTTTTTTTTTTTTTGTTTAGTTACTTTCCCCGTCTGGATCAATTATTAGAGTGATATTTATTTTGAAATGTTTACTTATTATTTGGATATATCCGAAGTTTATAATAAATGTTTTCCATAATTTATTTATTATAATTAACATTACTTTCTCTTTCACTCAATTTTAAATATTCTGCATTAAATATTTCACCTATCTTTTTTTTGTTTTTTTCTTTGTTTATAAACGGCTTCATGATCATATCGATTTGATAATACGATTGAAGATAGGGTGAAGGGTATATCTATCTATCCTTTATCACTTCATTCTCAAGTAATAGAGCATAATTAATATTCAATTCTATTTGATATTTAACGTGGAGTAAGGAGAATGGAAATATAGCATATATTTTTTCTTTCATTTCTTTTTATAATGTCAACTTTTTAGAATAATTTTACTTAATACAAAATACTTTTAATAGTAATTTTGTTAGGGGTCTAATAATCATAATAAAATATTATTAATTTCAATTTATTAAAAACACTTAACGAGAGAAGTAAAAAATGGATAGCGCTACACTCCTAATCAATAAATTTAACGCTTTGAATCAGAAGTCAGCAATCCATGTGAAAGATTTGAAAAAAGGGACAAAGTATCCAATATTCAAGGCGAAGAGGGTGAACACGAAATTCGGGTCGACAATCCTCATTGAGCTGCAGGAAAACATAATATTTCTACCCAACAGATATAATAATTTGAGCGATGAAGATATAATCGAATTATCAACTGGTATATATCGACTGTGCAGAGAAGGGGAAAAGAATCTGATTTTAAACACCCTCAATGAAATGGGAGATTTTATACCCAACGCTCAATACCCCATCTGGACATTAAGTGAAAATGTTTAGGATAAACATTTATAGTAATAGTAATAATGTAAACAATAGAGTAATAAATAAAAAATATGAATTTGATCTTGATTTAGAAAAAGAAAAAAAAAATTGTCCTTTTATTTATTTTTATTTTCAGCTATTTGGTGTAAAAATTTAATACATAAATGTCCACAATTAAATGAATTATAATTTTGATGTTCAGTATAATTATATTTAATATTTTTTCCAAGATACTTAATTAATTCTATTGGTGGTTGTAAATTTCCAAAACTGTCGAAGTATTCAACTTGTTTATTGTCTTTATAATATGCTACCCAATGAGTTCCACTTCCCATAGAAGAATCCAAATTTACTATTCCACTTTCCTTTTTTCTTGAACGTTTTGGTAATGAATCTAACATGAAAACTCCTCTAAAATTTGGAATATTTTGTGAAAACTTTATCAAGTCAACGTCAGTGAGCGGTCTGTTAGGTAGCATTTCTACAAGTTTTTTGACTTTTCTTCAAAAATTAATCCATATCCTTTTTTATACGGTTTAAGAAAAAGACCTTTTCCCATTGCTATAGCTTCCATTGTTTTGTTATGTCTATTTGCCTCATCGAGTTGCTGTTTAGCACTTTTTGCTGCATTTACTGCCTTTGCAATGGCAGCTCCTCCACTGGATAAGGTTCCAATAGCACTTAAAGCTGTTAAAATTGGTATCAAAGGTAAAACTCCACCAATTTTCGGAACATTTATTACACGTGGTACTACAATTTGAGACTTTTTTCCTTTAAACGAATTGTTGACGATCTTACGCGCGATCTTAATTGCCGAGTTAATATCTTGAGGTTTTTCTTTATTTAAAACTTTTGTTGCCATTTTTATTGTTGTGTTGAAGAGTTTTCTTCCATTAGATTTTGAATTTACATTTTTCTTCTTTTTCTTCTGCAACCCCATACCGAGTTTTCTTTTGGTTTTCATGGCGTTAGTAACCAGGTATGCAAAGGATTTTTCTGAAAGGTCACTATCTTTTGAAATTACTCGTTGCCAGGCTTTATTTTCAAGAATTTTATCGGCTTGATGTCTAATACAAATCTTTACTTTTAGAATAAGCAATATCGTGATCTTTACATGCAGCGTCCAAAGGGTTTATTCCTTTATCTCCTCGTTCTAAACGTTTTTGTAATTTTGTTCCAGGACCGCAAAACTGATAACCAGGAAGATGTAGTTCAATTGGCAGGGAGTTAATTATTTTATTTAACAAACCTCTTCCATTGACATCTCTTTGATGAATAACTTTTTTATTGTATTGTATTACCATCTTATTTTACTATATAATAAAAAGCAATATTAAATTATTATTATTTTCAGTTATAAAAATGCGTTTAATAAAACAACATAAAAATATTTTAATTCGCAATATTGATTCTTCAACGAATACAAATATGAAAATGAGGCACAGTTCCTTATTACCGAATTCTATTCGAGCGCTTATTGTAGGTCCATCAAATTGTGGAAAGACTAACGTTATGATTGGATTGTTAGAAAGTCCTAATGGACTAAAATTTGAAAACGTCTATTTATACTCAAAATCCTTACATCAACCAAAATATGAATACTTGAAGAGTCTGTTATCATCGATTAAAGGAATGGGCTATTATACTTTTTCAGATAATGAATCTGTTATATCTCCTGAAGAAACTAAAAATAATTCAATTATGATTTTCGATGATGTTGCATGTGAAAAACAAAACAATATACGCGCATATTTTTGTATGGGTAGACATAGTAATGTTGATTCTTTCTATTTAAGTCAAACTTATACAAGAATCCCAAAACATTTGGTAAGAGATAATGCTAATATGATTATTGTATTTAAGCAAGATGAAATGAATTTGAGACATATATATGGAGATCATGTTGGCAGTGATATGAGTTATGAAAAGTTTCATGAAATTTGTCGAGAATGTTGGAAAGAGAAGTATGGATTTCTGGTTATAAGTAAAGATGATAACTTAAACAAAGGACGGTACAGAAAGCTATTTGATTATTTCATAACAATATAAATTATTATCATATTATATTTCATTATCAGTATACTATCAGATATTAAACGTATTAGATCAGTATACACTTTATCCATTACAAAAATTATCTGATACCAGACCTGATAACTAAGAACCGATCTGATACCTGATACCAGACCTGATAGCTGATATCCGACCTGATAGCTGATATCAGACCTGATAGCTGATACCAGACCTGATAGCTGATACCAGACCTGATAGCTGATACCAGACCTGATAGCTGATACCAGACCTGATAGCTGATATCCGACCTGATAGCTGATACCAGACCTGATAGCTGATACCAGACCTGATAACTGATACCAGACCTGATAGCTGATATCAGACCTGATAGATCCTGTTGTTGTTAGAAAACTAAATCTAACTAAAATGAATGAGAAAATTTTAAAAGATTTGGTGAAGGCAAGAAATGTTTTAAAGAAAAAAATACGTAGTATAAAAATTGGTGAATCAGATACACGTGAGCAACTGAAGGAGACATTTAAACCTATAACAGAACCTTTGAAAGATTTTATTAATAGAACAAAAAATAACAAACAAATTGGAAAATATGAACCTAAAGTAGAAAACGAAATTAATACTTTTACGAACAACCCACCGAAGAATTTAGAAGCCAGCACTCCTAAGAAGTTTGTAGAAGAAGCATTGTTTAACAAAAACAAATCATTTCACGATGATGAAGATGATGATTTTTACTCTCAGTCAGATACTCTAGAGAATTTTAATAGTAATGAAAGTTATCCTAATTTATCACTTTTGAAAATTAAAAATGAATTAGATACCCTTTATGGTCCACATAAAGATTCTAATAATGAATGGCGGTTTGGAAATAGTAACATTAAATTCTATGAAGATAAGATTCTTATTGGAAATCAAATATGGGCCCTAACACCAGGTCTATTTTCACTGATGTTCCATAAAATACCAAAGAACTATGATAAATCAGAATTACAAATTTATAAAAACATTCTCATTAACACAAATGCGTACAAAAGAGATTATAAATCTGATGGTCAAGTAAAGGGAACCAGAGCATATAAATATAGAAATATTATTGGAAAACTGTTCAAGGAAAAATCTCAAACAAATTCCACAATATTAGCAACATCATATTCAAATACTGAAAAAAATAATTATATGGGTAGTGGAGTGATGAATTTAAACTTTAATAAACCCAACTATATATATTGGGATGATCCAAATGAGTTGGTAGATCGACTTAGACTACTGATCGCATCACAAGCTGCTGGTCATACCAACCATAATAACGAGATTGTATCAATCATTGAAGAATTACATGAAGCTAATATTATAGAATAATATCAATCAAAACGATGTCTGTTGATAAATTTGGTCACTATCTTAACGATACAAGTGATATAATTTCAATAAAAAATGCACCTAAATTGTTGGGCTTCTTTATGGATGGAGATAATCACATTGACGTCCAGAACAAGAGAATTAGAAATGTTTCAAATGCTTTGGAAGCGAATGATGTTGTCAATAAAATGTTTTTGCAATCTTACATTGAGAAATCAAAGAAGGAGATAATAGATCTTTTAGAAGAGAATATTAAAGAAATTCGTGAAATATTAATAAATATGAAAATAATATTTGAAGAAGAAATAAGAATGATACGTGAAAAAATTTATAAATTTGAACATTTCAATGTAGTAACAATAGATAAAGGTGCTTCAACTGTTAACATCCAGCGGAAGTGATCATAAAAATTAATAATAATGACTACAAAAAGAGACTTAGTAAATGAACTACATAAGCAAGCCAGAAAAAATTTCAATCGTAGAAGAGTTGTAATGAAAGGAGTCGATGACCTTTGGCAAGCAGATTTGGTTGAGATGGGAAATTATTCAAAATCTAATAAAAATTACAGATATTTATTAAATATCATTGACACATTTTCTAAGTTTGCTTGGGCTGTAGCACTTAAAAATAAAACTGCACTTGAAGTTGCAAAAGCAATGGATAGTATTTTAAAATTGGGTAGAGTTCCCAAAAATTTACAAACTGACGATGGCAAAGAATTTTTTAACAAATATTTTGAAAACCTCATGCAGAAATATAGCATCAATCATTACTCAACTTGTAGTAGAATGAAAGCATCTATAATAGAACGTTTCAATCGAACTTTAAAAGGGATGATGTGGAAAGAATTTAGCTTGAATGGTTCATATCGCTGGCTGAATATTTACAAAGATCTTATTGATTCGTATAATAGAAAAGTTCATCGTACAATAAAAATGGCTCCAATTAATGTTAACTCCTCAAATGAGAAAAAATTATTAAATACAGTTTATAGTCATTTGAAAATATATAAAGTATCTAAATTTAATGTTGGAGATTATGTACGTATAAGTAAATATAAACATATATTTGAGAAAGGATATACTCCTAATTGGACAACAGAGATTTTTAAAATCAAAACCGTAAAAAATACCTATCCTACAACATACACATTGGAGGACTATCATGGAAATCCAATTAAAGGTGGATTCTACGATGAAGAACTTTCCAAAACTAAATTTCCTAATACATACCTGGTTGAAAAAATCTTAAAAACCAAAGGAGAGAAGGCATTTGTAAAATGGCTAGGATTTCCTAATCAACATAATTCTTGGATTAACAAAAGTGAAATATTATAGCTATTAAGATAAACTTTTACATGTATAATATGGTCTAAAATAAATAAAACATTTTAATACACAACTTTTGTCAAATTTAATTTATTTATAAGTCGACATCCGAAATGTCAATAACACTAACCTTAAGCGCTAACACATCTGAGTTGTCTGCTAATTATTTTCCTCCCATCGAACTAAATGGAGAATATGAGTGTGCTCTTACAGATTTTCATACATACAATAGCATACCTAATGTAGATGTATATAATAATATATTCCATATTGGAGACTACATATTTGAAATACCAATAGGATCATATGAATTAAATGATATAGTTGATTATATCAAGGAACAATATAAACGATTCAGTCCAAAAAATACAATTAATATTGAAGCTAATAATAATACAATGCAAGTGAAAATAAATAGCTCAAAAGATCCAATCCATTTTAATAGGGAAAATACAATTGGAACACTTTTAGGGTTTAATAAAAAGACTCTATCACCTAATACAGATCATTATTCTGATCTCCCCGTCAATATTTTCAAAGTAAATATTTTGCGAGTTGAAAGTAATATTGCAGTCAACACTTATATGAATAATTCCCAATCTCACACCTTGCATGAGTTTGCAATTAATGTCCCTCCAGGGTATAAAATTGATGAGATTCCTAGAAATCTCATTTATTTACCAATCAACTGTCGAGAGATAAGTTCTCTCACTCTAAGAGTAGTTGATCAGCACGGAGATTTAATCAATTTCCGAGGAGAGGAAATTACAATTCGAATACATTTGAAACCGTCCAAATAATGATAATTTATAGCAATAATATATCTAAAAATAAAATATCACATAATTCCAACACATCGGAGAAAACTAAAGTAAACAAGAGTAAAACGTTTCAACATTTAAAATTAACACCAGCAAATAAAGAATTTCTAAAATCATTGAATTTTAAATTGAAGAGACCATGAGTTCAATAATAGATGTTCTGGAAAAACCTGTATCAGATGAGAATATAATTAAAAAAGATTACCACACATACACTCCATATCTACAATCCTACAACAACAACGATGAAATTCGAATTTCAATACAAAACCAGGATTTGTATGTATTACCCGCTGAAAGTTTCATTTATGTTGAAGGATTCGTGAAAGATGCCAATAACACAAAATTAGTTCCTTCTACATCCAACTTCAAATTAAAAAATAATTTTGTTGCAAACCTATTTGATGAAATTCGTTATGAACTAAATGGCATTGAAATTGATCATACAAGACACTTAGGAATCTCAAGTACTATAAAAAATTTTATTTCTTTATCACCAACTGATAGTAGTGTAATGCAAAATGCCGGTTGGCACAAAATTGATGACATAGATCTCGTGAATGGTTATTTTAACTTTTATGTACCACTTAAAATATTTTTGGGATTTGCTGAGGACTATAATAAAATCATATTAAATGGAAAACATGAGCTGATACTGTTGCGCAATAAGAATGATGAAAATCTTGTTTATTCAACTGTTTCTACTGAAAAGGCGAAAATGACAATTTCCAATATATCTTGGAGAATTCCTCATGTCCAACTATCTGATTTTAGTAAATTGAATATGATAAAAATAATAAACAGTGGTGCTTCTATACCAATAGCATTTCGAAGTTGGGATTGTCATATTAATCCACAACTAAATACAGGAAGTAATCATGTATGGAATGTTAAACTAGCTGCAAATCGAGAGCGCCCTCGCTTCGTTTTGATTGCTTTTCAAAATGAAAAGAAATTTGTTCATTGTGATCTAACTAATTTAAAAGTGCATTTAAACTCAGAATCTTATCCATATGACGACCTTAATATAAAATTCAAAAATGAACGTTATGCTATTCTATATGA
Source organism: Protocalliphora azurea (assembly GCA_932274085.1). Classification (NCBI taxonomy): domain Eukaryota; kingdom Metazoa; phylum Arthropoda; class Insecta; order Diptera; family Calliphoridae; genus Protocalliphora; species Protocalliphora azurea. The sequence goes on from OW026522.1 coordinate 62,340,188, forward strand.
TATGTATGTAAGATTTCAACAAAACTATTATATGAAAGATCCTCAACCTCTTCTCAATGCACAAGAGTTTAAAAATAATGCTCCCATAATAGTAGTTGATGTTAGTCATCAAAACGAAAGTGTCAATAGCGGACCAATTGATATAAAAATTGAATTTGAAACTGCTACAAATATTCCAGCAAACACATCAGCTTATTGTATTCTTATTCATGATAGAATAATTGAATACACACCACTTCGAGGAGAAATTCGAAAATTCATATAAAATATAAATAATGACAAACACAATTTTCATTGACTTGCAAGGATTCAAATTCAATTCTAACAATTTTATTGCAAAAGAAATTGCAATGGTTTTCAATTCTACGGAGTACATTAATTTCATTATAAAACCGCCATTCCCTTTTAAGTCTCTCTCACCAAAGAAACAAAAGCAAGCTAACTGGTTAATGAAGCATTTCCATCATCTTAATTGGAATGATGGATTCATATCATTTAAAAGTGTTCGTAAATTTTTAAGATCGAATGCAAAATATTCTGATGTATACGTTAAAGGTGCAGAAAAGAAAATCTGGTTGGAAAAAATACTAGAGCAAGAAGTATTTAACATAGAAGATTATGAATGTATTAATTTTCGACAATTGGAGATGAAATACCCCGAAACCATTTGTTGTAGTTATCATAACCATGGAGTTTGTGCATTAAGAAATGCTATTTTACTTGAAAAAGAAAATTCTTTTTGAAATAATAAAAATAAAATCCTTCTTGAAATAATAAAATATTTGTATTTTTTTTATTATTTTTATTTTTTATTTTTTTCATACATTATATTTAATTTACATATCTATATCTATTTCTATATTAAGAAGAATATCATCATCTTCCTCCATAATTTCTTGGAAATTTGATGATGAGGATGGTAGACATTTTATTTTATAATGTCCCCATGCATAAGTATTAATATTATTTTCTCTTATAAATCTCTTATCATCTAAATAGCTTAATACTAACTTACTTATATGTTGTGTATAAATTTGATGTATCTTAGATCTAAATATATACATAGTGTCATAATATAGTTTTTTCTCTAATAGACATTTTCTAAAATCATTAATTGATAGTTTAGCTGTTACACATTGTTTAACACCTTTAATTTTTTTAATTTCTTTTTCATCTCTATCAATTTTAACTGAATACATTTTTGCTCTTAAACCAATGAATTCTTTAATAACCTTACCATTACATTCATCTTTCATCATTCCCAAAACTTTTTTATTTACAAGTGGAATATTATATATATTATCTTTTGGATATGCAGATGTATCGAAATGAGTAGTAATATCATTTCGAATATCATCATACAAGTCATTTGTTCTGATATCATATATAAACGAATCTGTATCCATGTAATTTAGATTAATATTATCAAGATATTTAGGTTTCATGTAATCGTAATGAAAATTATACATTTTCCATTTTGATAACTCTAAAACTGAAAACCCAATATATATCGGTTTATTATACACTGTTTTTACTCTTCTCATTTCGATTGCAATCATATTTTCATTAATTTGAAGAGCACTATGAAAGTTTGGTTTAGCTATAAGAGATCTAGCTCCTAACCGTTTTTTTCTATTCTCCCATTCACAAACTATTTTTATATCTTTTCTCTTGTCAACATTTTCCATAGTCTTACCATATACAGCATTATTTAGCAATTTAAAAAAGTTTTGTTCAAAAGAATTTTTTGCTAAAGTTCTATGATGATTGTTTAAATCAATATATTTTTTCAACCAATCTGATTGATTAAATTTAAGAATTCTATGGATTTTCTTTAAAATTAAACCATTTTCAATACATTGTTGAAGATTTTTATAGTGAATTACATAATTTGTTTTATTGTTTAAATCTGTAATTAATTTTTTCTGTTTCATTGATTCAATTTTTTTATTTTCTGCACAAAATGGTAAGTCATTATGATAGTCATGTAATGTACAAGGGTAATCTAAGTCTACTTCTAATATATATCCTATTGGAGAATCGTCTTTAATATCATTTAAGTTAAAATCTTCAATGTTTTCAACCCATTCAAAATTTTTAAAAGGAAGGTATTGAGACATTGCATAACCGTATAAATTATTTACATCTAAATATATAAGATAATTTGATTTCTTCGTAGAATCATAATCACTAACATATTTATTATTGGCTATGGAATGACGGTTACTGCATTGAACAATACCTCCCCTTATACCTCGAACGATAAAATTATACATATTAATGTCTGTTAATAGTTCTAATTCTATTTGTGTAGTTTTCAACATTGCATCCCAAGACAGACCAGGTGAAGTATAATATTGACAAGGATCTAAGTTGTAAATGTTTTTACAAACTTTTCTAAAATTTTCAAATATATCACAAAGTAGAAGAACATCTGCTTTGAGGTATAAAAGTAAATAATCTAATAAAATATTACACTGGAATGTACTCCAAACTTTTTCTGCATGTTGATATTCTTCTTCACTACACAACTCATTAGTCAGTTTATTGAAGAAGACTTCACGAGAAGGTAATTGTGTTTCCTGAAGACGATTTTCTGAATCTATATAATCATAGGGAAAAACTCCTTTACGTTTCATTAAACTGAATTCATTACTATTGTTATAAAATGTTTTAACGATTTTTAAATCATCATCAGTCAAGTAACTGGCTAACTTTTCTAAACTTGATGACATGAATCGAAATGAGTCGAGAAAACGCAATTCAAATGTTTCTTTTTCATTTACTGAAATTCTTTTAGATATTGATACATACAATTCCTTATTTAAAGGAATAATATTTATATCACCTTCAATAGATGAAAGTTCTCTAACAAACAAATGACAATCATATGCCGAAAGATTGTGGAAAAATATAGGGATGAAGTTAGCAATTTGATATTCTAAATTACAGTTATTGTGAGCAGGACCTCTATATTCACCCGTTAAATGACAATGATCTGCCACTCTATTATCATCTAAAAATTTCTTACAAATGTGACATATTGGATCTTCATTTTGAATCTTTTTTTGAAGTGGTGTTAAAGAATTCATTGGTTTAACTACACTTAAGTAATTATTATAAATATTTAAAGTGTCATCTACTAAACTTTTAAAAAAATGTTTTGGAGAATCTTCACCACTATATATTCTAAACTTGTCTAAACTAGAGTCAAATGAACACTTAATATAGTAACTATATGCATATGGAATATGCTTTTGTACTGACTTTACATTAGTAGAATTCTGAACATTTGTTGATTCTAAAATACATTCAAAGTCAGCATAAACGACAAATGGTACTTCCATTTGCTTCTTAAAATTTTTGAAGTTGAGAATATTATCACCTGAATTCGGCATTGTGGTAACCAATTTGTTACATTCGTTTTTATGTTTAATTAAGGCCGCTTCATTATGAAAGTGGATGAGACATGTATTACATACATGTATTTGTCTTCTGTGTTTTGTTAATTGACTTTTCACCAATCTGGAATTATATAAAAGAAAGAAGAAACATTAGTAAAGATTTTTTTTTATATTGTTATAAATATGTTTACCTTGATATACTTTTTATCCACACATAATGAACCCGTTCATCTTCCTCTAATAACAACAAATTAATGTGAATATTCTTTTCCATTTGTGTGAAGTAGTACGGACCCACAACATTGTCCCCTTCTAATCCGAAAACATTGACGCTGATGTCGGGATTATTTTCTTCAAATATCCTTATCATATTAACGGCTAACGGAAATTTTAAATTTTTAAAATTTAAAACCATATTGTTTTCCAATACAACAATATCTGCATTAATATCTTTGATTTGATATGATGAACATCTATTTGAATGGGTGGTGACTGGATATAATGCTGATATTATCGCCCATTTAAAACAGTATTGATCTTTATTTTGCACATTAATACATGCTTCTTTTTTCAATATTGTTGGTGGTAAAGGTAAATATTGCGAACCTTTAAGACACTCATATTTATTAATATTAATCTCAAGATGTGAGATTTCTATTAAGGTCCATCCGCTGTCACGTTCTTGAAATTCGCTCATCTTTGCTATTAAACTCTCACATTGATTAACATAACATTGTTCGATGTCTGCATTTGTTAATGATGAATTTATAGTAATCATTTTGGTTTGATGTGATTTTATATCTACTCTACACAAATCATCATCATCTTTCATTAGCACATACTCACAAAAAAGTTCACAATTATATTTAATACTTAAATGTTTTTGTACCAGGTTCTTTAATAAATCAATTGCTTTACGTTTAATATCACTCAGAAAGTTTTCAGGTATTAAGTTCATCTTATTTTCATTTTCAATCAAATACGAGGAGATTCGATTTTTAAAACAAGAGTTTATAGACTTTATATTATTGACTAATTGTTCAGTACTCTTTTTTTTGTGAGTATTTGTTCTTAAGTGATAATGCCAAATTGATTTTAAAATATGTTTATTGCATACGTTACAAAAAACATTATTATTTTCAGGATGTTCTACTAAATGTAAATGTCTTTGTAGATCTTGGTGAGTTCCAAAATGTAAATTACATTTTGAACAATAAAATGATGACGAGGGACCATCGTGATTTAATCTAATATGACGTCTTAAGGAAGAATTAAGTTTGAAATTTTTTTCACAGATTTCACAAATAAAGTTTAACATTTTTTCTCTTTGTTGATTAACAGATTGATTCGATTAAGACTTTACACTTAAACTGTTTTAATTTTATGTATGCAATAGTATTTACACTAAAATTTGTTACATTTTTTTAAATTATAAAATTACATTTTTTAATAACTATACTATATTGCATTTACAATTCTTATCACATAAAAGGAAATGTATTATTTAAATATATACATATATACATACATACAAAAGAACAAACAAAATTATAAGAATAAGTTGATATATAAATGGTATAATATACTAATTGGGGGAAAATAGTAATATTCTTAGGTAAGTTAGAAAATGTTTACATAGAGCGCTTAAATAATACTACAAATGACTAAAATACTAAAATACATTTCTTCAATGTTAACAGTATGACACTAAGGAAAGTGTTAGAAAATAAACTAACTTTTTTAACAAAGGAAGTCATAAATGTCTCGTGGTTTGCTTTTTATGGTATACAAGATAAAATTTTTAAATATGAAACCCTTTTTTAATTTTCATAAATCTTGTAAAAAATAGTATTTACCTGTTTTCACCTTTATGTTTTTGGTTTGCTGTCTTGAAATGTCATGTCAACATATTTTATATGATCAATACTTATGTATGTATGTACATGTTTCAAATAATACAAAGAATAATAATAAAAAGAAGATTGGTTTTTTGGTCTTTGAATTAATTATTCCACTCATAAACTTGCTCATTTTATAAAATCAAAAATCATGATCATTTATGTTTTAGGATCTAAACGGATATTGTTTAAATAGTAGCATACAAGTCGAATGAAAGCAGTTGAAAATGAGAAGACAAGAAAGAATAAAGAGGAAAAACATCTTTTTAAAGAAAATGACTTATAGAAATATAATAGAGAAATTTTTATATGATTTTCAAGGGAGCATATTTGATGAACATTTATACATGATAAGCTATTTTAAAGGAATGCTAGACGAATATGAAAATATGGATTTAATTACCTCTGTTCATGGAAAACATTTTATCAACTGCCCTACGATATGCAACATTTGCGATTGTAGATCAAACATTTTGTGTGATTGTATTAAATTTGAATTAAAAAAAGATAATGTAATACATCTAATAGAAACATATTACAAATTTTTTATCAATAAAATAAATAAATAAAACTAAAACTCATTGTCTTTTTTTTTAAGTTACAAAACTCTTTCTGCAAATGCTATTCATTTCTCTTACAAACACATTACTAATCAGGGATGCAAAACATAAACAACATACATTTCAATCATACTGATCTTTAAAAACATAACAGGCAAGCATTTTCTCTCTACACTAAAACTGGGTTTCTTCCATCATCCACAAAATCAAAACTCAAAACCTAACACACACAAATCTATCTGGCAACACTGTCTCACACCAAATAACTATTCCCTCTCTCTCATGTCTCACAACCCCACACTTCCCCTCTCTCTCACAACCAACACTTCCTCTCTTTCTCACAACAAATACAAAATATTTTAGGTTACAAAATCCCATCCAGGATGATCTATAGATAGTAAACAATCATAGAAAAATTAACACAACAAAACACCAACAAAAATATAAATATATATCTCCGCCATAGCCAACATAAAACCAACCATCAATCACGAACGAGGAAAATACACATTTCAACCACCTTGACTAAAACTGGTTTTCTTCCATCACACACAAAATCAATCCTCAAAACCTTAACACACACAAATTCACCTGACAATACTCTCTCACACCAAATAACTATTCTCTCTCACTCTCACAACACACACATTCCAATACCTCAATACCACACACCAACCAGGGATGGAAAACATAAACAACATACAATCATACCACAACACATACACATTTCACATTTCAAAAAACCACAACCCCAGCTATGCATGAGCCGAATTTTGTATGAAAAAAGTGGTCCCGAAGGTACATAAACATACTACTAAACTGCGAAAAGCCTTTAAAAACGTATTACTCAACATGGAGTTTTATTTTTTATAAGAGTTTTCCTTTTTTACTTGTAACCTTATTTGAAAGAAAAGAGTAAGTAAATGTACTAGCCCATTTCTTGCTTTGAAATAAATCTTTTTCATTTGAAAACTTGATAACTCTTCTACAATTTTTCAAGTCCAATTTGAAAGCTAATTTGGAACACTTAAAAGTTATTTTCCAAAGATATTTTGAACTAGTAAATTTTTAAAGTTTAGATAGAATAATTATTGACAATTTGGTGCATTTACGGTCCAAAAAATACAAATTTTGTATTCAATTTATTAAAATATTGAAGATCGCATTTATCATCACTGCTCTTCAAAATCATAGTTGGTTGGGGTATTATGCGTTTGTTTTGATTTTTGTAACGCACAAAGGTATTGGACGTAGAATTTCTGAGTCCATTGAAATTGGTTAGGATCGGTCCATTATTTCATCTAACCCTCACACAAATGTCCTCCCTGTGCTCATAAATGCCTTAAATATTGCAATATATTAATGAAATACAGCAAAGATAAGTTTTATGTAAGTGTAAATCTATACGCCAAAATACATTTAGATCGATTCATAATTGTTAATTTCTCCCAATATAAATCCGTTTGTCGAAAATCAATTGAATGTACATAAATCCCAATGTTAGTATTATATTTGCACAAATAAGTTTTATATTAGTGGAAATCCAAATATAAAATTTTAAAAGTGATGGCCAGTGTTGGCACGGCAAAACATTTTTTGTAAACAACATTTTGAAAAAAAGTAACCAAATTAGAAAAAAAATTACGAAAATTTAAATTTTGAAAATAATTATGTAAAAGTTTATATAATTTTTATATATTCAAGTTTAAAATATTTTTTTACAATCGGTTATAATAAAGTTAAATTAATCTTAAATTGCTTTTAAATGTATGGAAAATCCTCAAAAGAGAAAAGTATTTAAATTTAACTGTTTAGAACAAGGGTTCTTATACATCCAAATTTTAATTATTTATAATTTATAGTTCAATAATATTAATTTACAGCCCTATTCAAAAAAGCTTAACACAGCTTTACAAAGTATTGGTAAGCAAAATTCCATAAAGTTGTATAAAAAATGATTACTAACTTAAAATTAACAAAGGTAATTTAAATATTTTAAAGTAGAGATGAATCTATTAATCTTCAGGGCAACCAGAATTATGCAAAATCATATATTTTCTGGACTTCAAATGAACTAAACTGTAAATTATTTATTCGTTTCAACCAATTTAAGAACTTAGTCATCGATTTGTTGCAGCATATTTTGCTCATAGAAGCATATTTTGTCATATTTTCATAAAAAATCCTTATTTTAGACTATTTTTTAGAAATTTAAATGACACATTTTGCATATCTTCCACTTAAGAGAAAAAATGTTGCATATTTTGCACCCAATAGAATTTTTTACATAATTTGCCAGTAATGAAATTGTCTTTTTACTGCCATGTCACATATTTTTTTAAATCCGATTCCCTAATAACTTTCATCTTATAAGTTGATAGAAATTTTGTAATTTTCGAATACAATGTGTAGTGCGCCACTTTATAAAAGAAAAAATAAAGGAGTACTTTTGAAATATTTGTTTATAATTTTTAATTTTTATATAATTTTTTGTAAATATATGTAATAAAATAGATTGTTTTCAAAAAGAGAATAAATTCTTAATTTGTTAAAACACAATTGGTAACACCGACGATGTTAACACACACTCCAAGAAGATCTAGAAGTGTTGGCGGGAGTCAATCTCCAAGAAATAGAGTAGGATCAAAATGTTCTATAACAACAATATCAATAGACTACCAACAACCAAGAAATTGGAGCATTATCCGTTCAAAAACTACCGGCATTTTGGACAAACAACCCCAAGCTGTGTTTTGTTCAAATAGAATCAGTTTTCGCTATAGCAGGTATAACAAGAGGTGAAACTAAATTTCAATATGTGGTTGCCAACATGGATCCACAAATATGTAAGTATATAAGCCACATTATTTTTAATCCTCCAAGGAATATGACACGAGATTTACCTAAAGTCGTACATTCGGGAAATCTTATAAAAGATTTTGTTAACGTATGTATTAATTTTTTGTCAAAATAATAAAACTGTATATTTCAAAAACTAAAGCTGTTAGCAATCTCCCAGTATTTTTTTTTATAGTCACGGCCATAACAGAAAAAAATAAAGTAATCAAGAATTGTGTTGACCAATGTGTATATTATAGATAATTGTATTATAGTATAATTTTACTTTGTTTAGTACGATTGATTTATTACAATAAATAAATTTTGTACTCTTAATCAAATTATATACAAATTAATTTGAAAGAAGAGTCATTCAAGCAAATTTCTTTTTTAAGAATCGTTTAAAAATATAAGTAATTAAATTTTGCTTCAGATACAGCAATACGTCTAGTACACAAATTTTTCACATTCTTAGCAGTAAATTAGCAACAAATTAAATATACATTTATTAAGCTCGTCATAAAATATTTGCTCGAACCTTTCACTTTTATCCAGGAAACTGCGAAAAGCCTTTAAAAACGTATTACTCAACATGGAGTTTTATTTTTTATAAGAGTTTTCCTTTTTTACTTGTAACCTTATTTGAAAGAAAAGAGTAAGTAAATGTACTAGCCCATTTCTTGCTTTGAAATAAATCTTTTTCATTTGAAAACTTGATAACTCTTCTACAATTTTTCAAGTCCAATTTGAAAGCTAATTTGGAACACTTAAAAGTTATTTTCCAAAGATATTTTGAACTAGTAAATTTTTAAAGTTTAGATAGAATAATTATTGACAATTTGGTGCATTTACGGTCCAAAAAATACAAATTTTGTATTCAATTTATTAAAATATTGAAGATCACATTTATCATCACTGCTCTTCAAAATCATAGTTGGTTGGGGTATTATGCGTTTGTTTTGATTTTTGTAACGCACAAAGGTATTGGACGTAGAATTTCTGAGTCCATTGAAATTGGTTAGGATCGGTCCATTATTTCATCTAACCCTCACACAAATGTCCTCCCTGTGCTCATAAATGCCTTAAATATTGCAATATATTAATGAAATACAGCAAAGATAAGTTTTATGTAAGTGTAAATCTATACGCCAAAATACATTTAGATCGATTCATAATTGTTAATTTCTCCCAATATAAATCCGTTTGTCGAAAATCAATTGAATGTACATAAATCCCAATGTTAGTATTAATATTATATTTGCACAAATAAGTTTTATATTAGTGGAAATCCAAATATAAAATTTTAAAAGTGATGGCCAGTGTTGGCACGGCAAAACATTTTTTGTAAACAACATTTTGAAAAAAAGTAACCAAATTAGAAAAAAAATTACGAAAATTTAAATTTTGAAAATAATTATGTAAAAGTTTATATAATTTTTATATATTCAAGTTTAAAATATTTTTTTACAATCGGTTATAATAAAGTTAAATTAATCTTAAATTGCTTTTAAATGTATGGAAAATCCTCAAAAGAGAAAAGTATTTAAATTTAACTGTTTAGAACAAGGGTTCTTATACATCCAAATTTTAATTATTTATAATTTATAGTTCAATAATATTAATTTACAGCCCTATTCAAAAAAGCTTAACACAGCTTTACAAAGTATTGGTAAGCAAAATTCCATAAAGTTGTATAAAAAATGATTACTAACTTAAAATTAACAAAGGTAATTTAAATATTTTAAAGTAGAGATGAATCTATTAATCTTCAGGGCAACCATTATTATGCAAAATCATATATTTTCTGGACTTCAAATGAACTAAACTGTAAATTATTTATTCGTTTCAACCAATTTAAGAACTTAGTCATCGATTTGTTGCAGCATATTTTGCTCATAGAAGCATATTTTGTCATATTTTCATAAAAAATCCTTATTTTAGACCATTTTTTAGAAATTTAAATGACACATTTTGCATATCTTCCACTTAAGAGAAAAAATGTTGCATATTTTGCACCCAATAGAATTTTTTACATAATTTGCCAGTAATGAAATTGTCTTTTTACTGCCATGTCACATATTTTTTTAAATCCGATTCCCTAATAACTTTCATCTTATAAGTTGATAGAAATTTTGTAATTTTCGAATACAATGTGTAGTGCGCCACTTTATAAAAGAAAAAATAAAGGAGTACTTTTGAAATATTTGTTTATAATTTTTAATTTTTATATAATTTTTTGTAAATATATGTAATAAAATAGATTGTTTTCAAAAAGAGAATAAATTCTTAATTTGTTAAAACACAATTGGTAACACCGACGATGTTAACACACACTCCAAGAAGATCTAGAAGTGTTGGCGGGAGTCAATCTCCAAGAAATAGAGTAGGATCAAAATGTTCTATAACAACAATATCAATAGACTACCAACAACCAAGAAATTGGAGCATTATCCGTTCAAAAACTACCGGCATTTTGGACAAACAACCCCAAGCTGTGTTTTGTTCAAATAGAATCAGTTTTCGCTATAGCAGGTATAACAAGAGGTGAAACTAAATTTCAATATGTGGTTGCCAACATGGATCCACAAATATGTAAGTATATAAGCCACATTATTTTTAATCCTCCAAGGAATATGACACAATATGCAGCTGTAAAACAAGCACTATTAAATGCATTCAACGAATCAGATGAATAAAGAATTCGCAAACTCTTACACGGACAATCGTTAGGAGATAATAAGCCAACCCAATTTCTCAAAAAACTTAAGAATCTTGCAGCTGGATATATTGGTGATACCGTTTTAAAAAGCATCTTTTTAGAACAAATTCCAGATCAAATTAAAACAATTTTATCTGTAGCAGATTGTTCAATCCAAGTTTTAGCGGAACAAGCAGACAACATTTTTGAGATACTTAAGCCCCCGAATATTTGTGAAGTTAAAAATCAGACGGATACATTTATTACTCCTACATCACAAAATGAAAACTTTTCATCAATATCAGACTTTACTTTAAATCAGCTTTTTAAACAATTAAAAAACACTTGAAAATAATATAGAAAAACTTCAAGTTAAAAGAAATAGATCTGTATCTAGAGATTCATCATCATCATCTACAAATAGTAGATCAGATTCACGTTTTCGTAAATGGTGTTGGTATCATCGACGTTTCGGCGAAAAATCGACAAAACGTAACACCATGTTCATACTCAAAAAATAAATGGAACTTCAGTCACGGTCGCTGAAGTGCCGAATGGTCGCTTATTCGTTAGAGACAGAAAATCTAAATTATTCTTTTTGATCGATACTGGTGCAGCAGTATCTGTTTTACCTTCTAAAAATTGTAATAACAAAAATAGTAACACGTACGAACCTCGTTATTTACTTTTTGCTGCAAATGGTAGTATTATTAAAACTTACGGAATACAAAGGTTGAACTATATTTATGTCTCAAACGATGTTTCATTTAGAAGTTTATTATAGCAGAAGTAAGCAAACCTATAATAGGTTCAGAATTCCTTAAACACTTTGATATTTTACCAGATCTTAAAAATTTCACATTGATTGATGGAAAAGCTCTTTTAAAAATATCTGCAAAATTTTTTTCAGAACCAGCATTTGAACTTAATATTTTAATATATATAAAAAATGAATACCACAAACTATTTGAAAACTACCCAGCACTATATTCAGTTAATCGTATTTCGGAAATACCTAAAAATCCCCAAAGGTCCACCTGGCAAGACTAAAGTACGTAGATTAGATCTCAAACGGTTAGCTGTTGCCAAAATAGAGTTTAAATATGACCTTGACAACGGAATTCTAAGACCATCAAAAAGTTGTTGATCTAATGCACTCTTAAATCAAATAACGAATGGCGCCCATGCGGGGATTATAGGTCATTGAACCGTATAACCGTCCCCGACAGATACCCTATACCTTATGTGACAGATTTCACATCAAATCTAGCAGGTAACAAAATTTTTACAAAACTTGATTTAGTGAAGGCATACCATCAAATCCTAGTGTATCCTGATGATATACACAGAAAAAAGTTTGTACATAAATATAAAAATTTACTTTCATTGATTTTAGTTCATAATATTTAAGAATAATGTCTTAAATATTACCACTTTTTACTATTTTTTTAAATGAATCAAAAGTCAAGAAGACTTAAAAAAATTGTTTAAATTTTCATTTATATTTTAAATTTGTAAATGTATGTTTGAAATTTTCTTTACAGAATTTTTGGGTTTTAATGATTTTTGGGCACTTTTTGGGGGCAGAAGAATACAACATATTCGTTTTTTATTACAATGATGCATGTGCTATAGAATGACAGCAAATTTCTAATCCTTACTTTTTAACACCTTTTTATTGGAAAATTGCCATTTAAATAGATTTATTGATAATATTTTCATGCATAAGTATTTTTGTTTAGAATTTGAATCAAATCTAATAAAACTAAATTAAAATTTTAGCAGCATTTTTTGCAAAATTCGCAAAATTATCATTAAGTACAATTCAATAATATCTATCATCAAAATTTTATTTTTTATGAAAAAAGTTTGGGAAAAAAAGTCATGATTAACCAAAACCTATTACACTAGAGCAATTTTGTCAATTCCTCGCAACAACCAACTATTATAGAAGATTTATGCCTCATGCTGCACACCATCAAATTAAACTAAACGAATTTCTTAAACGATGCAAAAAGAAGGAAAATGGAAAAATTAAATGGTCTCCTAAGACTGAAAAAACTTTCGCATTAATTAAAAATGATGCCGCTTTACTCTAATATCCTGAAATTGACTCAGAGATAGCTCTTAAGGTTGATGCTTCTAACAAAAGTATAGGCGCCGTTCTGGAACAAAAAACAAAAAAATGGATGGAAACCTTTATCATGTTTCTCCCGTGAACTATCATCATCAGAACAAAACTATAGCACATATGATAGAGAATTGCTAGCGACATATGCAAGTATTAAACAGTTTAGATTCATGCTTTAAGGAAGAAATTTCATGATGTATACAGATCAGAAACCACTTATATTTGTCTTCAAACAATAAGTTCCACACCTGGACTTTGTATCTCAATTCACAACAGATATTCGACATATTTCTGATAGTGGCAGATTATTTGTCTAGATATAACGAAATTGAATCAATAAACTTCGACACCATGGTAGATCAACAAAGTGAAGACGAAGAACTAACACAAATCCTTTCAGATACCAAATCAGACAGATTAAAAGTAGCATTAATCAACGTTCCGGGGTCTAATAAAAGTATTTATTGTGATCTCTCTAAAACTCAACCACGACCATATTTTTGTAAGTCTCAAAAAGATTTGAAGTATTTAAACAAATCCACTGCCCCGTAAAATCATATCTGATCGCTTTGTTTGGCCATCAATGAACCACAATGTGATCAATGTCAAAACACACGAATTTTTCCAATGGTTTCGGAACGCTTCTCTGAAATTCACGTTGATTTAGTTGGACCTCTACCTCCAAGTCAAGGAAAAATTTATCTACTTACCTGCATAGATAGATTTACCCGCTGACCTGAAGCTATTCCAATAGATAACATTCGGACAGAAACTATATGTGATGCTTTCTACAATGGTTGGGTTTCAAGATATGGCTGTCAAAATAAAATAATTTCAGATCGCGGTCGACAATTTGTCTCAAATGTTTTTGAAGAACTAGCTAAATTTTTCGGTGCTTAACATATCACAACAACTTCGTATCATCCACAAAGTAACGGTCTAGTTGAAAGAATGCATCGCACATTAAAAACTGCAATTACATGCCATAATAACAATTCTTGGACCAATGTCTTACCCACAGTTCTTCTTGGAATGAGAACTGCATACAAAGAAAAGCTTCAGCGGCCGAATTTCTTTATGGAGAAAAATTAAAACTTCCCGGTGAATTTTTTTCTGAAGCTAAAGATAAGCAAATTCAGTCAAATTTTTTACTCCATCTGAAATCGGTAATAAAAAATATCCCACCAGTAGCTGCGTCTCATCACAGCTTTAAAAACCTTTTATATTTAATGATTTGTCAACAACTTCACAAGCATGGGTTCGTAAAGATGGAATATTAAAACCACTGTTCAAAAAATATAGTGGACTATACAAAGTCACAGAAAGAAACGGTATAAATAAATAAATACCTTTGAAATATTCGTATTTATTTTTTGTACGCACATATAATAAAATAGATTGTTTTCAAAAAGAGAATAAATTTTTAATTTGTTAAAACGACACAAATGTATTAGCTTTGAATGCTTTAAGTACAAAAAGGAAATATGTTTTAGCCATCGCACTGTGAGGCATTTGGCAAAATAAAAGGTAATAAATCTGGATCTTATAAACTGCTGGACCGATCTTGGGACATCGATTGTTGGCTGGTGTGTGTAAGTGAAGTACAGACGCCGCTACAGTTGGCCAAAGTTGACCATCTCGAGTGGAAAACCTATTGGAGCAGGTAGCTTTGACAAATATAAATATTTATTTTAAATATTTTTGAATTTCTGAATTCTACTAAGGAAGATAAATGAAAACCATGCTTACTGTACTATATTATCACTTTCGGTTTGAATGATATTTGTCCTCAAAAGTTTAATTAAATTAAAAGGATAATTAAATTTAATTATCCCAATTCCATAACTAGAAAAAACTGCTTCAAGTCAAAATTTTGAAACGGGGCTCAAAAATTGTAATTTTTTGGCAAAAAGTTCAACATTTCTTGATATTTTATACACCCTACATCCAGCAGTGGTCGAAAATGAACAATTTTTAACAAAAGTTCAAAATTTATACCTGTAAAATTTTTGATTGTTGATTTCGGATTTCTGCATTACGGTGATTTTGCAAAAAATTGTGATAGCCAGAGTATAAATTCTTCATTAACTACTTTATAATATATGCAAAAAATATTTTGATACCTATAAGCATTTGGAAAATATTCAGGCTCAAATTTATGTAAACATAATTTGCATAAATATATCAAGTTATATCAAGTGACTCAAATGCATGTAGAATCAGTTTGCGTTAATCATTTCGTGCAAGGGGCGCGAAAGTTATCCACTGCTCTGGGCAAACATTTCCGATTCGGACCAAAATTCCTGTAAGTCGTAATAAATTAGGATCTGCCAGTCTGGAGATGAAATTGCTGCTGATCCAATGGCTTCAAAATGTATGTCCAGCTGAGTTCCAAACTATATGTTGTGAACTTGTGCTCCCAGGACTAATGGCAGTAATATTATTGAGATCAAGGCAGTCATGATATTAATAGGATTCTCCGGGTTATTACTTTTATCCCTATCTTCATGGTCGGAAGCTTCATCGAATTCTGTGTTGCTAACTGGCAAAGATGCTAATCGTGTAATTGGCCTTCTGTAGACCCCAGATGCTGTCTTAACATCAACCGCTCGGATCAGACCGTCATCTCCGTGATGCACCTTCACTATCCTAGCTAACGACCATTTCAAGGGAGGTGTGTTGTCTTCCTTCACTATGACCATATCGCCAGGTTTAATGTTGGCACCAACGTCTCTAAAACTCTTCCTTTAAGTGGGTAACCAATTTCCATCTGGTCAAAAGATTCATCTTTGTTTGGTCAGAACTTAAGTTTACATGGGCATTTAGTGGTTCTCTAATTAGAAAGTGGCCAGGTGTCAATGCAGCCAAATCATTTGGGTTGCTTGACATAGGAGTAATTGGTCTTGAATTAAGAATGCCTTAAATTTCAATAACAATGTTATCGAGTTCCTTATACGTCAACGATGCATTGCCACACTTTTGAGCAAAAGATTCTTTGCTGACTTCACCGCAACTTCCCATAAGCCTCCAAAGTGAGGTGCTCGTGGTGATATGAAGTGAAAATTTATGCCTCTGGATGAACATTTTTTGCTGATCTCACTTGCGGCTTAAATTGCATAAATCGAATCTGATAATTCAGTAAGTTGATTTTTTGTGCCCACAAAATTAGTTGCGTTGTCACAGTACAGCTCTCTACAATGCCCTCGCCGGCTCATGAATCGCTTTAGTGCTCCTATGAAAGCTTCGGTAGTTAAGTCGCTAACTAATCCTAAATGAACAGCCTTAGTTGCGAAGCAGTAAAACACGGCAATGTATGCCTTTTGAGGTCTTTTCCCTCGTAACTTATAATGAATCCATACCGGTCCACAAAAGTCAACACCGGAGTTGGTGAAAGGTCGAGCTTGCGTAACACGGATTGATGGTAAGTTGCCAATAATTTGACTGAGCAATTGTGATTTGGTGCATCGTATGCAGTGTTGAACTATTGATCGTGCTGCTATTTTAGCCTTGACTGGCCAAAACCTTTGCCTTATATGTGATAAGAGTGCTTGAGGCTTGAGGCGATTCTTCTCATGTATTATTTGCATTATTAACTTTGTAATTGGGTCATTGTCCCCCACTCTGATGATGCCGTTAGTATCCAGGAAAGGGGTGAAATTGCTATATTGACTGCCTCTGCCTACTTGGCCATGCCTTTTCAAATGCTTCCAATCTTCTTGAAAATCTGATCGTTGCATTCCACGTATAATGACTGTGAGAGCCTGTTCTAATTCTTCAGCTGTTAAGTTAAGTTCTTGATGTTGTTTAATCTTTCTCGTGTGATTAATGAATCGTAGCATGTAAGCTACAATCCTCTAGAGTGTTCGAAATGAACCGTTGTGGTTTATTTTGTAGCTAAATTTTGTTGACGTGTCTCCTGCGGTTGTAGCTACGGTCACCCGCTTTCGCTCCAAATCGTGCTCATTTGTAGTAATTGTAATTGTGTTGGTTATATTTTCCGCCCAAACCTCCTCTCGTCCATGTAAAAATAGGGGCCCATAGAGCCATAAACTACTTGCTAGTTTTGAAGGAGAAAAACCTCGTGACAGAATATAAGCCGGGTTTTCCTTCGATTTAACGTATCTCCATTGCTCAGCTATGGATAATTCCTGTATTGCGGAGATTCGATTACTCACGAACGTTTGGTAAGCTGCTGATTGTGAGTTAATCCAGGCTAATACGATCTCTGAGTCTGTCCACAAGTAAGTGAGTGCATCTTCAAGTTTCAAATCGCCCTTTGCTCTTGATGTTAGTTGAGCGCATAAATGAGCTGCGCAGAGTTCAAGACGAGGTAAGATCTGCCGTTTTAAAGGGGCTACACGTGACTCACTATTACTTGTCCGTTCTTGATGGTTGACCGGATGTACACAACTGCACCATATGCTCTTTCTGAAGCATGCGCAAAAGCATGAATTTGTGTGTTTGAGGGGACGTGTCCTTCAAAAACATGTCGTGAAATCTCTAGGTTATTTAACTGTTCCAACTCATTACGGAGTGTCAACCATCTTTTGTGGAGATTTCCTGGTAATGCTTCATTCCACTCTAATTTTGTTTGTCAAAGCTCCTGAATAAACATTTTGGCGGTGACTACAACTGGTGCTAGTATTCCCAAGGGATCGAAGAGCCTTGCCAGATCTGACGTTACTGTTCGTTTAGTGACTTGTTTGATTTCTCCTGGATATACCTTCACACAGAACTTGTCATCTTTTAGCATCCATGTTTTTAATTATGATCCTCCATACTGTTAAAATTAATATTGACTTCATGTTTCTTCTCTGCAACGCTTTGGAGTAATTTTGGGTGATTGGCATTTCATTTTTGTAGATTCAGACCATGTTTCTGTAATATGTGTTTTAGCTCTTGCTGAATTGTTAGTGTAACATTTAAATCATCATTTCCGTCAATTCCATCGTCCATATAGAAATTTTTAAGCAAAAATTGGCTTCCATATGGGTACTATCTTTTTTGCTATCTTTTCCAGGCATTTTGTGGCCAAATATGGTGCTGATCAAGTACCGTAAGTGATAGTATTAAGTTAATAATATTTGACTGGAGTAGCTGGGTCACGTCTCCAGATAATAATTTGAAACCTTCTGTCTTCTGGGTGTATTATCATCTGACGATACATTTTTTCAATATCTGTTGTAAATACGAAGCGTGATAGATATCAGGCCGCAATACACTGTGGCGTGGAATGAAGTAGTTTGGTTTGTTAAGGGAATTTATGTCTGTTTGTATCATGTGACCCAAGTGCTGATATTCATCCATAAATTGTATGTACTGTGTTTTGACTTCTGGAAGCTATTAAAAGCTGTTCCATGCGACTCGCCTAATGCATCGGGACTGTCGCTAAATGGAATTTTTACAACAAACCTTCCATTTTTATCAATTCTATGGTTCTATGTAAAATGAATTTCACACTGTCTTTCTGGCACTGACAGCGTTTTGTCTACCGTCTTAAACTTCAAGTCGTGTAGAGTAGTTATTGAATCTTGAGCAAAGCTCGACGTTGATTCGTTGATGTACCTTAGTGTTGCTGGATTCAATTCCACTAATAGAAATTGATGTTGGTGTTGTTGAAATGCCAAGATGTTTAACTAGGCGTTCAGTTACGAAATTGAGTTGTGAGCCCGAGGCAAGAAGTGCTCTATATTGTATCTCCTTTCCTCCGGCTCTGATGTGGACAATGGCTGTGCTAAGTAGTATATAGCTACTTAATATGGTGTGTGTTGCTGCGCTTAGTCATGAGGCTGCCCGACAGACTTGTACGGCCTTGTAACCTCATCGGAATGATTGCATGTAGCTTTTGAAGTTGGAGATTGTTTGCTTGTGTTTTGGTCGGAGTCTTTTAAATGCAGCACTTCATACAACTTCTTAGGCTACAATTTTTTGCATTATGTCCTGGCCTCAAACACAACACCTTTGTTTTTGTACAAATTGAAGTCGTGCTGATGGTGATAACTTCAAAAATTCTGTGCATGCGAATAGCGGGTGTCTTCCATATTTGCACATTGTACAGAGTTCGTTGTTTCGCCTTTCGATGGTGATAGACGTGCAAACCTTTGTCTTTGTGTTTGATGGTTATTCTACCACTGCTTCCATTGACTGAAAGTTTCTCCCCAAGAACTCCAAAAATTCTTTGATTGTTGGAACTTCGCGTGGATGTGATAGAGATTGCTCGTAGCGGAGGCGGGTGGCCTGATCAAGTCTTTTTGATAATAAATGTAGTAGCAGCGGATCCCAGGTGGATGTGTTTATTTGGAGATTCTGTAGTGCTAAAAGACACCCTTGTGATTTGTCATGCAATGACTTGACATCGACCAGCTCTTGTACCAGTCTGCTAACGAGTAATCGTTTGTTGTTGTAGCGATCTATCACCATGACCATCTCCTGTAGCAGCGATGTGCTTGATGAGATTTGCTGCTTCTCCCACCAGATACGTCTTGAGATACCACATTTTTTGAATGTTTGGTATCGGTTGTTGTATTATTAGTGACGAAAATAAATCATGAAAATCTATCCACTTCATATAATTTCCTTCAAATTTATGAAGCGTTATCGTGGGAATTGGATCTGTCAGTGAATCTGGCTGATTATTGTGGGGCATGGAGTACACTTGATCATTTGTATTATTTGCAAGGGTTTTAATCGCCGCCCGCAGCTTCTTTTCTAACTTGATAAATCTATCCATATTATACCACAATTCTGAAATTTGATAATGCAAGCCTTCAATATTTTACCATAAATTTGTTGCGGTTTTAGTGTCTTCACTTGTGAAGCCATCTTCTAAAAGACGTTCCAAAGATGACATCATGGCGGCTTGCCTCCGCATGAGCTTGACTAGCTCTTCAATTGGTTTCTCAATGGTAAATATAGTTGCCTTTGATCCGGCTGCTTGACCGGGTGCTTGAATTTGTTGATTGTCGGTAGATGGAGGAATTCTTATTATTGAGTTTTCGAAAATCTTCTTGTATTGCTGGACGATGTTCATAATTGCGATGTAGTAGTCTTCCGTGAAGTACTGATGTTCCAGTTGTAGGGCTTTACTGAGGCGAATTTTGTTGCCATTGGTCTCGAATTCTGACCATTCCACATCGAGTCGTCTCAACCTTTCTTGGAAATAATTTATAGAATCCTTTCTTGATGTAGGATCCCTCTGAAATTTCGAATTATGGCTTCAATCCTTTCGATAATTTGTTTTTGTTTGCTGACCAACTCTTCAAAAGAGGCCATGATTTAATTATTCTTATGGAAAAAGCGGATGGAAGTCCTCCGCCTTGTTGCAGGGCCAAAATGGTAGACATTTTTTTATGTTTGGTAGATTGGTGATTGGCCTGGTTGATATCCAGCTGCCTTGCTGAGTTTTTAAAGCCCTGTTGTCACCAAAATATTTGGAGGATTGTTGATGATGTATAATTTTCAATATAGCACTTAAACTATCTTGAACTTGTAATTGGGAAGTTTGAGGTGTCCTGTGTAGAATGAGCCTTGACTGGTATGTTGTAGCAAATATGTAGCAGGATGTTGAAATTCAAAAGGTTGTGTTGATGTTTTCAAGTATATAAAAGTCCCTTATCACAGGTGGGAGAGACTAACATATCCTTAAACTCGAGGTTTGACAATTGTTGTGTGATTTTTAGATAGCTAAATGTTTCTTACCACTGGTGGGGGAAAACATGAAGTATCTAAAGGTCGGGGTCACCAAAAATGTTCCGATATCCTGTCACGTCGGGGTCACCAAAAATGTTCAATAAGGCACATAAACTATATTGAACTTGAAATGTATTTTTACAACAACAGCACTTAAACTGTGTTGCCTTCTCTTGGTTTTGCTTTCAAAATAAGTGTGTTTTTATTAGTAATTATTTCCAACTTATATACTAATTTTACAACAAGGGTTATGCTTAATATGCTAATAATATGTTGAACCATACTTCTGCCGGGTTTGCAATTTATCATACAACCAAAATAAATTTTAAGTTTAATGTCAATGAAACTTCTAAAAGAAGTGAATAAGCGAAATTAATTAAAGTTACGATAAACAACCAAAGAACAAAAAAATATTAAGTATCAAGTTTCAATTATAAATAAACCAAAGAATAAAAAAAGTGTGCAATTCAATGAACTGAAAAATAGGCAAAATATATGCAGAGGTTCAACAAACTTAAAATAAATAAAAAACAATAAAAGTAAGTATTAACAAGGGCTCTTTCTAAAAATCACCCTGACGAACATATGCAATGATGTAGGGTTTCATAAGGTCGGGCTTGACCTATTGTAACTTTCTTACATATTTGTTTATATTATATGTTGTAGTGTAGATATTTTTGGTAAATTTAAACGCAACGAATTAAAAGCATAATTAGGCCAATCTGATTGATATCTTTCATTTTATTAGACATCACAAATGCGAGCATGGATCGATGATTTTTAATTATTTGATTTATACACCTTATAGATTTTTTCGAAAGTAAAAAATAAAAATTGATGTGTCTAAATTTCTCCAACTTACTCTCTTTTTTATTTTAATAAATTCGAAAGACTTAACAAAAATATATTTTTCTTTTAATTTTAATAAAATTATAGTTGTATGAAGGCGATTTATAATCACTTCCATTAAAATTATCTTTTAACTGAAATAAAAAAAGAAATACATTTTACCGAATGAAATATAAAAATCCTAAAAACTAATTTGGGCAATAATATAAAATTTTTAACAAGCCTAAGGGTAATGTTACATACATCATAAAACGAATTTAATAATACAGGCAGTATTTCATTAAAAATGAAGAAATAAAAAAATAAATAAACGGTATTCGGCAGTTTAACTTTTTCAAACTTTTAAGTTGCCTTCTTACGAATGTAGAAATAGTTTTTGAATGGGAAATAGATATAGCACCTCAGTAAAGGATGTTAGTTCACATTTACATAGATTTTTCTTACAAAATCATTGCTAGATTTGCCCAATCAATATGTTTTATGAAGAACATTTAATTTTCTTGTAGTCGGCATGCATTTCCCAATATTCGGCATATAATTTTTATTAACGAAATAAATAAAAAGAATATGCACTGAAAATCTATGGGTTATGCCAATTATTCTATCAAATGGTTATATATTAAATTTTTCATTTCAAAAATCATGCGAAAGAATATATATATAAATTGTCTTATGTACTTGTTTATTTATGATTCTTATGTGATGTTGTTGTTCCTTTTTATATTGATTTTACTTAAGTTGGTACCGTTATTTGAAATCTGTGATACAAATAAGTTTAATTGTTCACAACAAAATATTATTAGTAAAATTAGTTCATAAGGGAAAGCATTGCGGAATATAAGTAGTGTCATTATTATTATAATTTTATATTTTAATTTTTTTTAACGCCTTCGACCCCAAAGTTGTTTAAAGCAACTCGATTTTTAACTCCGTTTCATTTAAAACTAACGGTAGTAACTTATGAACGTGCACGTGTAATTGGTTTATTGTTGTTTTTAGAACCAAAAAACAACGAAAAATTGTCAACCGTTGATCAACATATCCACGATGATTTATTTAGAGCAATGTCGATCAAATTTCAAATGGTGAAATTTTGGTGATAAATTTAAAAATGAATTAAAAATACTTTTAGATTAGAATAAAAGGTGAAATATAAAAATAAATTAAAAGTAAATAAAAAAAAAGTTGCGTTGTTTTGGAACAATATTTTTCATTTCAGATGTTGCTTGTAAGAAACTTTGGGCAACAGAACATTATGGAGTTTAACTGGGATCATTTAATGATAAGTCCGATGATGATGAAGAGTTTTTGACGAATATGTTAGAAGAAATTTTGGAGAAACGCGAAGAAAATGACACCAACATAACAGAAAATACCGCCATTGAAGAATGTGCAGAAGTGGATTCAGAGACTTCCGAAGTTTCTGTCTATGAAAAAGCAGACTTATCTACATTGCGATTTTTTGACGATGCACTTATTGAATTGATTGTATGTTCTGCAAATGTCCGGCATTGAGGTTAAATACTATAGAAGTACTAAAAAAGACATCTGTCACTACCTGGGGTTTTAGCTGTACTTGGGTGTGATTCGGCTTCCAAATTACAAAATGATATGGTCCCAAGAGCTAAAGTTGACTGCAGTTTAAAATTCACTGCCACGTAATAAATTTGAAAAAATAAAAAAAAAAATTCTACATTTCTCTGATAAAACGAAGCAACCCAAAAAGGCATACCTCAAGGCGAACACCAAGGTATACATGAGCAATTGCGTATAAAGGTAGGCTCTAAATTTCACGATGTCAAAAAATTTAAACAGTATCTCGCAAAGCCTTATAAATTGTGAAAACAAATGTTTCCTCGAGCTAGTTCATTTGGAATTATATATGACTTCGCACTCCATGTTAGTGATGGATTTGTCCCTCATATGGACTTGGTTTGAAATCTTCAAAAATCCTTAATTTTGATCTAATAAGCACGAACATCACGAAAAAAATTTCTGACCATTCGTTTAGGAACGGGCTTCAAAGGGTTAATTAACCACACCGACTGTTCCGTGCCACTTAATAAGAAAACTGTGCTTTGCTATTTTTGATGGTGTTGTTAAATTTTTCCATTACGGACGACAGTCGCAGCCAGTGACTATAAATTTTATTTCGCAATTTTTAGAGCGAATAAATTAATCATTTACGGATAAAGTAGAACATTGCCTGTCGGAACAAAATCATCTGACATTGTGTTCTATTTGGCATCTACAGTTCCTAAATTAAAAAATATTAACTATATTTCGATAACTGGTACACATTAATTAGAATTCTTGTGTCCATGAAAGAAATGAGTATAATTAGCATCGGCGCAGTGAGAGAAAACCGAATGGGAAATTATGACGTGAAATCCGAATCTGATTTGATGAAGCTTGGCAGAGGTTCTGACGTTATGAAATGCGAAGTCAGCCAGTATGTTGTTAGTATATTGGTTAGACAACAAAATGGTTGAGTTGTTATCCACATTCGTTAGAGAAGAGCCAATTGCAATATGTCGTCATTGGAGCGCAAAGGAAAAAGAATATATCGATGTTACGAGGCCAGCTATTGTATCAGAATATAACAAGCACATGAGAGGTGTCGATCTCTCTGACATGCTAATGGAGCTATATAAAATCAATAACCGCTCTACCAAATGGTACATGCTAATAATTTACTGATCTTTGGGAACAACAGTAACCAATACCTGGCTTTTATATCGCAAACACCAATACATAGTTGAGCCAAATAAAAAATATTTACCACTTATAAAACTCCAGATGGAAATTGCAAACGAATTTTTAATTTCAACTACATCCTCTTCGTGTTCCGTACAAATAAAAAGAGGGTGACTAAGTGGAAATATTTTAGAACAAGAAGAAATAAATTCTTCTCTTACATCTAATGTCAGTTCCAGGCGCCGTAAAATTACTTATGATCCACCAAATTCAAAGAGATATGATAAAACTGAACATTGGGTGGTATGAGCAGTAAAAGATCGATATCGCCTTTGCAAAATCAATGAAATGTGGAATAAAAATTATCTTTTTCATATCATATGTAAAAAGTTTCTTGAAGAACAAAATAAATAAAAATTAAGATTTCATAAAATTGATTTCATTTTGTATCATGGCAGCCAAAAGTCTCGGGACTCTATAATTCCAGAAGTTTGAAATCTTCAAAAATCCTTAATTTTGATCTAATAAGCACGAACATCACGAAAAAAATTTCTGACCGTTCGTTTAGGAACGGGCTTCAAATGTGGTTCCTTGCTGCCGAAGCAAAGCAAATGTAATAAGTGGTTTTATGTGAATTTTGGTGTAGCTCCTTGCCTCCCTTTGACAAATATGTTGCCGCCTAATTTTTATTTGCCTTAAAATGGTGGTTCAATGTCAGTGCCTAGAAAAATTTATTTATTTACCAGAATTTGATGGCGCCCCTGAGGATGGCTCATATTTTTATCAGCCTTTGAACAATCAACTGCTATTTACAACTACAACAATTTTGAAAATTGTTTGTGGCTCCAAAAGACTTTGAAGGATGAGGCACGTGAATGTGTGAAGTCATTGTTGATTCATCCAGATAATGTGGGTATGGTTTTAGAGCAATTGCGTTTCCAGTATGGTCGCCCAGAAATGCTCAGTCTTTGTCAGATACAGCAAGTGAAAGAGATTTCGCCCATCAGTGAGAATACTGTGGAGAAAGTGCAGAATCTTGTCGCCTTTTCAGAAACTGCTAATAGACAACAGTATTTGGCCAAATCAACTCTGATGTAAGAGTTGATCGGAAAGATTTTAATTAGCAAAGGAATGGTATTGGCCCTCTTTAGTAAGTGGCTCAAAGGTGTTGCTGATCTAGTAAGAATGATTTAAAGTGTTAGTGGAAGTTATCAAAATAGTGAATTAAAAAATAAAAGTTGTCCTTCATACTGCTGAGGGACAAGAAGAATGTCCTATGTACCAGGCTTATTTTAAAGTATAGAAAATTTGGTTCATTAAGTATGTTCAATCATTGGAATGAAATTAAAAAATTGAGGTTATGTTTTTCGTGTCTCAGTCGTGCCCATTTATGCAGAAGTTGTCGTTTTCGAAAGCCGTGTATTGTGGTTGCCAAAGAAAACATAACAAATTACTACATGATGTGAAAGTTAATAATGGTTGAAATAATTTGAGTTCGTCTGTGTCGGTGCTTCAAGTAGTTCAAGAAATGAAAATGAGTCTATTTTGAGCTTTGTGTCTAAAGTCGCACACAAAAAACATTTATGATGTTTCGAATTTAAAATTACTGGCTCAGAGTTCTAATATGGATTTAAGTGGTCTCCCTGGTTTACTTATAAAATTATATAATGATGTTCCTAAAGTTTTAATTGGATTGGATAATTTCCATCTTGGTCTTCCCGAAGAAGCTGTGCCGTTGGAAGAAAATGGTACTTGGTCGTATTTGGTAAAATGATGGGTAAGTTATCCAACTCTCATTTGTGTTTATTGTCGGTTCAGCCAGAACAGAATCTCTATGACTTGGTGGCAAATCATTTTGAGACGGAAAATTTTCGTGTGAAGGTATTACCGGTCATAGAATCTAAGGATGACTTACGTGCTCGTCAAATAATGAAAGAAATGCAGTGATGGTAGATTCCATACTCGGCTCTTGTGGGATTCTGATGATGTTTTGCTGCCTGACAGTTACTTTAAATAGACTTGTTGGTATTAAGCGTATGAAAAGAAATCCTGATTTTGGAACTACATGCTTTTCCGACGCTAGCAAAGACGCCTTTGTTGCCGTGTCTTACTGGAGATCCATAACTGCTAATGGAAGAATAGAAGGTTCCTTTGTAGCTGCAAAAACCTTTCAAAAATGAAGAGTATTTCTCGGCTCGAGCTGTAAGCAGCTGTTTTACGAAAGAGCATTCTTTAAAGGCGCCAAGAACTATCTGCCAGAGTGTTTGTACAACCGTAATTAAATGGACTGCTTCTGAAAACTGTAGATGCAAGCCCTTTGAATTAGAATTACTGAATTACTGAAATTCTTGAGTCTACTAGTCCAACAGATTGGAGATGGCTGCCAACTAATATTGACGTTGCTGATGAAACTACATGAAAGTTGGTTCAAAGATAAAGAGTTTATCGTCATTTCATCCTATTACCGAGTTGTTTGTGGCCCATGTGCACGAAAAAATAAAACATCAAAATTTTGAAGCCACAATATGTGAAATTCGTAGATCATTTTGAATTCCACGCCTTAGAAGAATTTTATGTAAATGTATTTCTAATAAATTTATTTACAGATTTCGTCGTACATTTCCGGTGCCACACTTATGAACTTTTTTTTTTACAAAGGACAGATTGACGCCTTATATTTGATTTGTCCACAGATGCGTGTATTCTTGCCATACGAAATTATAAATCGACATGGCCTGCCTACAAGAAATAAAAACGACAATGGAAAAAATTTTGTTGTTAACTAATAATATTTGATCAAGATACCAAAAGGTTCAGCGAAATTTTTGATGTGTCCCGGTATAGACTGGCAGTTTAAGTGACCCCATATATATATATATATATATATATATATATACAAGTTTAGTGGTTCATAATAAATTTTATTATTAGTTAAATCAGTTCCTACAAGAAAAATACTGCGGTAAGTAGTGTTAATATTATTATTTAAAATTTTATTAACTTTTGTTTCTTAATATAGATCATATATGATGCATCTAATCTAATTTGGTATCGACTCCTTCAGGTATCACAGCTGATTCAAAAATATATTAGGGACGCATAACGTTAAAAATCATTTTTGTATGGGTACAGCGAACCTCTTAAAATGCAAAACATGTACAGTGATATAAACGTTACAAAAAACTTTAAATATATCCCAAAATAGCTTTCTATTTCGAGATCTATTGGACTAGTAGTTTTAATAAAATAGGAATAAAAGACACAAATATTTTTCTTCCCAAAAACTTTCCAAAACGTGCTGTTACAGAATGAGAAAAAAATGCCACAAAAGTACCCATCTTAGTATATTAATCAATACAACTTTATTTTCAACACAAAGTTGATATTACTTTAATCTATAATAGTCGGTATTCTTATTTATTTAGGAACTTAGGAACACTTACACTATATCCCAAATAAGTTTTGTAGTAATATTATTTCAAACAAACGGGTTACAGATTTGAACACTCAGGACTAATAGAATGCAAATTTTTAGTACCATAGGTTTCATTTCATAATTGTCATTATTGTTTAAAGTTCAAAAATTTATAACTTTTTCTTAATTCTTTGTTGTTGAGCAAACTTTTGACAGTTGCCCACATGGTAGTCGAAATTAGATTTTATACCCTTTACCGTTTGTAATTTCTACAATATTTATCTAAGAGCCCAAAAAGTATATATTTTATGGATCCTTATTAGTAGGGAAGTAGATACAATAATGTCAGTCTGTCCGTCTCTCTGTTGAAATCAATTTTTAGAAAGCCCCAGTTATCGGATATATATGCCTTATACATCAAATTATAGGGAATATTCCTTAGAACAATACTAATCAAAACCAACAAAATCGGTCCATTTATGGCCTAGATGTCGCCTCTAAAAACGTATTTGTTTTCGACTTTTCTAACCCCCTGTGTAAGAGAGCGACTTAGTTTTTATACAGGAAATTCGGAATATTTTTTTGGAATGTTTTTGCTGAAGAAATGAACAAAATTCGTTTTTGTACAAATCTGTTGTAAATATTTTTCTAAAATTTTGTTTTTTTCGAATTAACCATATTTGTCCGTAAACAACCGAGTTATAGGCAAAAGTCGGAAAAATTATAAAATATAAAAAAAAAGAATTGCAATGACTTTCAGTGTTGTTGTTTCTTGTATAAGCAAGCAGTAGTTGGTGATTGTATATACATACACACAATCATTTTGTATGTATGTTGGACGTTTTTTAGTTGGATATAAAAACATTGCGATGACTCAGTGTCGTTGTTGTATTTGGTATTAGCATGTATGTATCTTCATTAGGGATGTAAATGACTAAAAGTGTAGTTGTGTTAGTAGCGTGATAAAAATGCACTCAAAGAAAAGTTGGGTTTAGTAAAAGAAAAACGTAAGTTACACATGGTGCTTTATTAATATACAAATCGTTTTTTTAATGCATTTTTGCTTTCCTTACATTTAAATTAATTAATTCATATTGCTATACAAAAATATAATTCATATCCCCCAATTTTATCTTAAAAAATTAATACTAAAGGAATCGATGATTATTAATTAGCAAACAATTTATTTTCAAAAAAAAATTTCCAGTGCATTTTGTTCGCTATGATAGTTTAGTTTTGTGTTTACATTTTTGTAGTTTGGAAAGAAATGTAGATTATTTTTGTAAGTATAAATGTGAAAATATAAAAGCACACTCTAAGGCGTAAATTTTGTTATATGTCGGTAAGGTGGTAATGGGTACAAAAGATTCGGCACAGCTGAATATGTATAGCACTCTAACTTGTTTTTTTTTTGTTTTGATTTTTTTTTTTGTGTTTTTTTGGATGAGTTTGTGCGCCGGAATACAAAAATTTAAAATTTAATAGTTGTTATAATTGTATTTGCCGTTAATGTGCCCTGAATAATCAATGCGGTAGATAGTGGGAAAGATTGGATATCCAGAGCGCATATTTGTAACAGAAATAAATATGTTAAATTTTTATTTCGTTGTAACGAACCACTTTTTCTCACATAGGAATATATACATATTTTAGAGTGGCCCTTTTTTAGTTCGAAGTAGTTCGAAGTATAAATTTAAAACAGGTAATTTTTAACCAAATATTCTCCAGTAAAATAAGAGTTCAACCAAAATTTTAAGGACAGAAAGGAAACTGGCCATATAGTTTCGTCTTAATGTCTTATACTTCATGTTAAAATTTACCGATATTCACTTGTGATCTAAGCTTTGTGCCACCTCCAAATATTTTCAAGTTAGTCTAAACCCCCTGCTTTTATAAAACTAAAGAAAACATTCGTTTCGACAATTTAAATTTTTTTGTTCTTTCCTATATAATTTGACGAAACGAATTTTGTTTACGTTTTATGGCATTTATACTTGTTGAAATAATTTTCGGGAGGGTGCCTCATATGGAAACTATATTCAATTTTGAACCCAATCTACAGTGATTCGTTTCATAGGAAAAAATAAAAAATTGTTAAAAACTAATGTACATTGAAAAAAAAGCAAGTCCAAGAAAATTTTAGCTATTATAGAGGCCACCAGAGGGCGCTAAATCATCATATCTCTAAAAACTGCTTTTGGTGAGAAATGGGTTTATGAGATTGAAAAAGGGGAAAAAGATATTAATATTTTTATCAGTTTTTGAAAATCTGTATATTTTTGTAATCCACATTCCTGTTGAAAATTTTTTTAACAGCTTAGAGTAGTCATTTATGACTTATCATCATCGCTGCTGACATTGTCCTTTGTTCCTATATAAAAAAAATTATGACAACTTATGACAAGCAGGAACTGAATGGTTTTAGCTGGCATTGTAATGCAATTGATTGATTTTGATTTGATTTTAAAAATGCCTAAAAAAAAATTTTTAACAAATATAGTGTGTACTTTTTTCACTATCAGATCAGAAATTATAATGTCATTATACACCACTACAAGAGATATTACGGCATCTTATAATTTTGGTCAAAATATTACTAGTTTTAGTCAATTGTAGGAAATGTCATTAAGTCGTCTGATGTAATTTGTCATCACCTAATGCCTTGTACGTCAAGAATTACCTATGAAAAGGTATTTTATACAACTTTGACGCAAATTTTCAAAAATTGGCAAACTTTACGTTAAAAAAAGAGGAAACTGTGTTAATTTTTTTTTTTAATTTTCAAGCCTTTTTC
Organism: Protocalliphora azurea; assembly: GCA_932274085.1. Classification (NCBI taxonomy): domain Eukaryota; kingdom Metazoa; phylum Arthropoda; class Insecta; order Diptera; family Calliphoridae; genus Protocalliphora; species Protocalliphora azurea. The sequence goes on from OW026522.1 coordinate 62,371,161, forward strand.
CGTTACACGGATTTAATAAATAATAAACAAAAAAGAACAGACGTCAGATTTTTTGTTAAACTCGGGAAAAACGTGCTTTTGCAAAGCCGATTTTTGAAAGAAAATCCAGGTATTCTATGCAAATTTTCAAAAAGAGACTAACTTTGAGTTTAACAAAAGATGAAAATCTGGTAAAATTTTTTAAAATTTGTAACTTATTTTCATTATTGGGATTCATTAAATGACAATCAAAAAAGAACAACTCGAGAAAAAACCTATTTTGTAAAAGCGATATTTTGTTAGTAAATCACTGAAATCTTCGAAAAGAGGAAAACTTTGCTTTAAAAAATGAGGAAAGTGTGTTAATATTTTTTTTTTTAATTTTTAATCGTATTTTCATTACTGCCATTCATTAAACGATAATGAAAAAAGAACATCTGTCAGGTTTTTGCTAAACTCGGAAAAAACGCTCTTTTATAAAGGTGATTTTTTGTTAACAAATCACTTAATTCGATGTAAATTTTCCAAAAAAGGTAAACTTTGTGCTAAAAAAGTTGGAAAATATTTTTATATTTTTTATATTACTGTGATTCAATATATGATAATAAAAAAAATAACAACTGCAGGTTTTTGTTAAACTCGAAAAAGTGCTCTTTTGCAGAGACGTTTCTTAGAAAATTAATAATAATTTTCAAAAAAAGGCAAGCTTTGAGGTAAAAAAAAGGCGGGAATATGTAAAAAATTTCTTAGTTCTTAGGATTTTTTTCGACATAATATACAGTTATTCATAATAAAAAATAACAGCTGTCAGCTTGTTCCAAAATTAGAGGGACTGCTGTTTTACAAAGGCGTTTGTTGCTTAAGGAATTAGGGGCTTTAAAAAGGTTAGAAACAAGAAAAAATTTATTTTAAATTATATATAACTTGTTATTAATAAAGAAATGTTGCCAGAAATATAAAAAAGCATTAGGTTGAAAAATGCGAAAAGTAAACATCACGGACAGATATCGAGAGACTCGATATCTGTCTGGGGACAAAGAATCCTCAAACAATGCGATATGTGTGCTGCTTTCTTCTCATCCGCCTATTCTGATAAAGAATTACATCAACTTTCCAGTTATTCATATCCTATTACTGGGACAACCCTAATGAATTGTCCAATATTAGATAAATCGGTGGTAATGATAGCTGTATAAAATCTAAAATATTCCGACAAATGTTGACCTGACGGTGCTCCAAGTTGCGTTCTCATAAAATGTTATATCTCCACCAACATATTTATTCAACATATCAATATTTAGTGGTTATTTTTCTGAAGTTTGGAAGAAATCTTATATTATATCTATGTTTAAATCCGGAAGTAGTTCAATTTCCAACTATGGAGGTATTATTAAATTAAGCGTCATTCCAAAACTTTTCGAGAAAATAGTTACTGAAATTCTTTCGCATTAAGTTGCTTGTTATCTTTCCCCATGACAGCATGGATATAGAAAAGGATATTCCATTTCTAACCTTTTGGTGTTCACAACCTCAGTTATAACTGCATTTTATTCCGGCGTACAGACAGACACTACATATACATATTTCAGTAAAACTTTCGATAAAATAAATCACCATCTCCTATTGCACAAATTAAATAAACTCGGATTTTCACCTGTTTTCCTTAAATTGATTTCTATATATCTTAAATATAGATACCAATGTGTACTATTTAATGTTCATCGAAACCCATTCCTGTTTTATCCGGTGTTCCGCTAGGTAGTCATCTCGGCCCATTATTAATCCTTATACTTATAAATGTTTTACTAGCTTGTATTAAAAATTCCAGAATGATAATGATAATGAACGCTGACTATATAAATCTTTAACTATTTCCATCAATGTTCCTTACTCCTATCAATCAGATCTTGACAATCTTTATGATCATGTATTACAAATCTAATGGATTTAAGAAAGTGTAAACACATATTGTTCTACAGAAGAAGTCCAGTAATCTGTAGATACAAAATACATGTATATCAACTTGACATAGTCGACGAATTTCTTGATCTTTCTTGATCCCACGTTTCTCAAACCGTTAAGAAGGCAAAAGGATTTCCTCAAGCGATGGGAAAAAAATTAAAGATTCTTGCGTTTCCAAGCAATTTTTCACATCTCTTATAAGACCAGTCCTGGAATATCCATAGTTTGGGATCCTCAATACGAAGTTTATATAAAGAAAATTGAACTGGTCCAGAAACAATTTCTCTTATTTTGCCTTTGTAATCTTAAATGGAATCTCAATATTCATTTACCGTAGAGTATTTGACGATCAATTGTACACTTCTATCCTGGAAAAAATTCAGTGGAATAGGTAATAGAGGTAGCACTGAAATCAACGACAGAGGTGAGTGTCTATTTGATTTCATTAGTACTAACCACCTGACCATATGCAACTCTGGCAACGACCCCACATTCTTTTTTCCGAGCTCGGTGAACCGTAATGGATGGGAAGAGGTGCTAAACATTACACTTACGAAAGACAGATCTAATTTATCAGTTGATAGGTGGAGAATATCCAAAGAGAAATCCTTTTCGGATCATTGTTTGATACTTTTCGACATTGTACTCGTCTGCAAAGAAACAGCGTCAACTTCCAGAATCCGAAGACGAACGAACTGGACTAAGTTCAATGGGATTCTCATGCACAAACTGAAAAAAATACCTCCAGTCGAAGCAACGACTGAGGGTCTTGACCAAATTGAGAGCACATTAAGCAAGGAAATTGTTAAAGCTTTTAAGATATCCTGTCCAATGACGAAGGCTAAAAAGAGTTTCCCTCCCTGGTGGAATAAGGAACTCTCGAAGCTACGCAAAGAGGTACGCAATGCTTTCAATATTTTCGACAGAACAAAATCATGGCAGTTGTATCACGATAAGCGTAGGGAATATAAGAAAGCAATAAAGACCGCAAAAAGAGATTCATGGAAAGGCTTCTGCGAATCTATCGACAATACCAAGGAATCTGCTAGACTCAGTAAGGTTTTGGCAAATGGTCATAATAATCCATCCTATATTAAAAGGATGGATGGATCATGGTCAGAATCGTCGGCGGAATTTTTGGACATTTGAAATCGAGGATGACATAATATCCGTTGAGAAAATTTCATGGGCAATGGATAGCTTCTCTCCGTACAAATCAGCAGGGCCTGATGATATTATACCACGGATGCTACAAAGTGCAAAGGTATACATCATACCCTGGTTATATAGAATATTTAAACTCTGCCTAACCCTCAACTATGTTCCCCGGAATTGGAGGAGAGTGAAGGTAGTGTTTATTCCAAAAACCGGAAAAAGAAGTCATGAGAATGCAAAGGACTTCCGTCCAAGTAGTCTCTCATCTTTTCAGTTGAAAACTGATTTACATATAAGGCAGCGTCTAGAGGGTACAACTCGACTCTCAGGAAGTCAACATGCCTAAATTAAAGGTCGCTCCACGGAGACGGCTCTTCATGAGGTCATAAGGGTCATCGAGCGATCCATTGAATTTAAACAATACGCTATGGTTGCCTTTCTGGACATAGAAGGCGCCTTTAACAATTTCACGACTATGGCGATACAGAGAGCTCTGCACGAACTAGGAGTTGAGGATTATATCACCAACTGGCTGGTGTCAATGCTAGAGACAAGAATCGTCATTGCGAATTTAGGCAACAGTGTTAAGACCAAACAAGTTATGCGTGGAACTCCACAAGGAGGTGTGATTTCTCCGCTGTTGTGGCTTATTGTCATTAATACCATCCTGTGCGAATTGGGAGACAAGGGAGTGAAAGTCGTGGCTTACGCGGACGATGTGGTGATACTAGTATCAGGACTGTTTCTGAACGTGATAAGTGATATCATGTCAACTGCTCTGACTACACTCAGTGACTGGGCCAAAGAATGTGGACAAGGAGTGAATCCGGGTACTTTTCACTACAAAGACCAAGATTCCGAACTTCAGACTACCACGGTTAGAAAACTGTGAACTCACCTTGTTGGACAATGCAAAATACTTGGGCATTATTTTGGAATCCAAGCTTTCATGGAAGCTGAACATTGCACATAGGGTTAGTAAGGCTACGGTAGCATACTACACCTGTAGACAGATGTTCAGTGTGAAATGGGGTTTGAGTCCAAAATTGACAAAATGGCTATACACTGCAATAGTACAGCCCATTCTTGTATATGGATTCCTTGTGTGGTGGACCGCTACTAGTAAGAGATATGTGGTGGATCAACTTTACAGGATACAAAGATTCGCTTCCATAGGAATTGCAGGTGCATTACGTACTAGTCCATCAGAAGCTCTGAACACTATATTGCACATAACACCTATAGACCTATACATAATTGAATCATCAGTCAATAGTGCGATAAGATTATCTGCAACGGAAAGCTGGAGATCAAGAACGTATGGGCACGCGAGGATATTAAGTTTAATACCCCCGCAATTCAATCAATTCACCGACTATATGATTCCCCAGATGGACTTCGGAAATACTATTAAAGTCCTATTCCCCACCCGGAGTGAATGGAGAAGGGGAAATCTTCTTGAACAATTTGCAACTAGGATATACACTGACGGCTCAAAGATGAACTGCGGTGTCGGCTCTGGTCTCTTCCCTAATGACCTTGGAATTAGACACTCATGTAGACTCCCTGACGAGGCAAGCGTATTCCGAGCGGAAATACTAGCGGTCAGGGAAGTGTGTAAACTAATTAGCGATAGAAATATTCGAGGGAATATTGGTTTATTTGTCGACAATCAAGCGGCAATACTATCGCTCAAATCACCGAAAACTACCTCTATTCTAGTCAGACAGTGTAAAGAGAAACTGTTAGGACTAAGTCGTCTGTATGACATTACTATAGTCTGGGTTCCTGCGCATAGGGACTACTATGGTAATGAACAGGCAGAGGAATTAGCCCGGGCAGGCTCTGCTATGAATGCCTCCTTATCGGTTTCTGTCGCAATCCCGTTAGGAATAGTCAAAAGCAGAATCCAAAAACACTTTCTAGAAAAGGCAAAAAATAGATGGCGAAATCTGGAAAAATGTAGAGTCGCGAAAGAAACGTGGCCTACCTACAACGAAAAACGCTCAATGCAACTCATTGGCTACAAACGCAAAAATATCTCGAGACTAATAACATTGTTTACAGGTCACTGGACGATCGGAAAACATGCAAGCAGACTTGGTCTCCCTTACAATGAATATTGTCGTAGTTGTGGCAATCGCGGGAAGGAGGAGACAGTATTTCATCAGTATTTCTGGAATTAAAATAATTCAATTCTTAAATCAATAAATAAAAATGGTCAAGGAATAAATTCACAAAATATGATTTTAATGGACTTTACAATTTTGATACCAAAACGGTGCATGTAGGAACACCTTTCAATAATAAGTATTTTGGTTTGCAGTACCATCAACAACTCCTTGAACTTTTTCATACACGGGCAAATAAATGTGACCTTATAATTTTGCCGTGCGCCTTATTTCGCGTATTGGCATAACCCACATTTGCAGGCAATTTGTGGACTATATCGGGAGTGTAAGTATAAGCTTTCTTTTATGTCAAACTGAGGAATATTTACATATTTGAATACGCATAAAACCGATTAATGTAAATATAAAAAAGTAAAGAAGTATTAAAATAGGTTTTTTAAGTATATTTATTTTGTCATCGTAATCTTCCATGGAATTCTAATATTAATTTACCATCATATGAAAGTTGATTACAGCTTATTGATCTTCCTACTCTTGAAAGTAAGGGAAAATATATGAATTTTTCATTTGTTATTAATTTAGTAAACGGTTCAATTAATTCCGAGTTCCAGATCGAATTCGTAATTCCAAATCGTCCAACTAGAAATTATACTCCTTCAAAAAATCAAATATATTCGAACCAATTATGCCAACTTTGATTCCATGAGATCGTAAGATGTTTGTTCGAACTATTCCATCATGTATATAAAATTATAAAAAAACAAAATATGATAAAAGTAAATTATTAAGGACATTGTAAATTTCATTAAAAACTTGATTGAAAAAGAATAACAATAATAACAGCAATTTAGCAATTCATTTAGAATTTCTTTAAAAACGCGTTCTCAACATAAATGCAACTTAATACGTATATTAAACATAAAATTCTTTATCAAGATCTTAAAAATTTATTTTACTTTTTTATTTTGAGAAATCTAATCAATTTTAATAACTTTATTTAGCCGAATGAAAAATGTATTAGAGTTTTCTGGAAGCACCTGGAAAAATGTTATAAAATTGATATTATCTAACCAAAACTTTGTAGGAGTTTTGGGTAGATTAATAATTATTTTTAAACATTTTAAAAACAATATAAAAGAATGAATTTAAGGCTATTTTTTTTTTTTTTGTTTTTATAAAATTATATTTGGAAAAAGTTATTTGGCTAATTGTTGATGACACCGAGATTGTGAAAGGTAAATTTATTTAAATTCAACATGAAGAAATATGTTTATACCCTACACCACCATAGGTGGTTGGGATATTATGCGTTTATTAGGATATTTGCAACGTACTGAAAAAATCATCCAGCACCGAACTTAAGGTATACCAATCGTCTCAGAATCACTTTTTGGGGTCGATCTAATGATGTCCGTCCGTCCGGATGGCTGGCTGTCCATGGAAACCTTCTGCACAAAGTACAGGTCGCAATTTGGAGATCATTCAATGAAATTTGGTATGTAGGACTTTCATGATACAAGGACTAAGCCTATTGAAATTGGCTATGATCCTTCCATTATTTTAACTAGCCCCCAAACAAATGTTCTCCCGGAATAGGGGTTTAACGATCATAAATGCCTTAAATATAAGTAATATTTTAATGAAATTCGGTGTGTTTCATGAAGATCGGTCCATAACTGACAATAGCTCCCATATATATCTTCCGAAAATCATTTTAACGTGCATAATTAAGAAACACATGTTAGTATCAAGTTTATATTCGACAGAAATAAGTTTTATATAGAAATCACAGTGATAAATTTTATGAGGATTGCTCCATAATTTACCATACCTCCCATATAAGCCCACTTTCGGGAATCAACCTAAAGTGCATAAGTTCATATAAATGTTAGCATTAATGTAATATTTTGCATTCGTATGTTTTATTTTACACTTTGTAAAAGTATCGGTCCACAATTATCCACATGTCTAATATAAGACCCTCACGAATTTTGATGGACATACACAATGGTGTGGGGTATCATATGGTGGGGTATCATATGGTGGGGTATCATATGGTGGGGTATCATATGGTCGAGTTTGTCCGATTATATCTTTCTTACTTGTTATAATTTAAAAATCTTAATTCTTGTTCAATTTTTATTTTATTTTTTTCCACTCTCGTTAGAATTGTCCTAAATTTCAATGGAAATAACTAAAATTCGAAACATCCGAAAACTACGTGGTTTATTATTACCTTTTTATATCTTACAAGTACAATAAACTCGACTATAAAATAGTGTCGTAAATATTGAATTCTGAATTATTTTTTATTTTTTGGATAACCAATACCGATATATGGGTAGATGCGTTTCCCCAATTATCTAATTATCTTGAAAAAAAAATTATTCAATTAGTGCACAAAAATTATTATTTTCGTGCACTAATTGATTTTCTTTTCCTTTAACGCAGATCTTTCATCCATAAAATTTCTTGATCGGATACTCTCCCAAATATTTCTCTGTGGGTGTTTTCTCTGATCTCCATACTTAGGAAAAACTTAAGGGATGGAAAAAGTATACTTATGTTTTCAATCATAAAACAATTTCAAAAACTTAAGTAATAATAAGTAATAATTATTAGTTGTGAATTACATGAAAATTTTATAAACAATTAAGAATTCAATTATCTAAGCCCAGCATCTATGTTATCATTTTCATTTGCATTAATTTTTATGTTTTCTGAATAGTTGCATTCGTACGTAAATGAAGTGACCAAATTTTTTTCAGGATATACGTTTTACAGTTTATTGAAGCTTCTTCCATTTTTCTAGTATAATCTATTAAGTGGATGTGTTTCACGTAAAACAGCTCATTAAAAGAGAAGAATAGAAATTTTGATGGCGTAACCTTACATGTCGTTTTAATGATTCATTATGACTATATCGATTTTGTTAATACTCACAAATTAATTTCAATATTTTTATTGATAACAGCTTTAAGTTTGATATAAGAATTAAATACATTCTCTATTGAGGCAAGCATTAATTGATTTATATAATTCAAAATACTTTGGAAATGCTTACTATTGTTTTTTTCAGAACGGAAAAAAATTAAATAAAAAAATAAAACGAAAATTGAGACATTAAAAGCTATAGCAGAAAAAAATTCAAATACATATAAAACCTCTATCTGAATATGCATTTTTAGTCTAAGTATAATTAAATATTTTTATATTTAATGTATTTTGTTGAATGAAATTGTAGTTCATTTCAAAATTTTATTTATAATTTAGTTCAAATATTGCAAGGTCATTTGGCGACTGCCGAACTACAGTGGTCCCAAAACAATTTTATTTTTTGGAAATAATTCTATAACTTTAGAACTGCTAGATGCATTTGCATGAAATTTCACACGGCCAATCCAGAGGTATATTCCAATTGTTTTGGAGGAGCAAAGGTTCTTGGCAGGTCTGGCGGACAGAGGGTGGACCTTCAAAGTTGGTCACCTCAGGTATGAAATTTTTTAAAAAATCGCCATAATTTCATTTACGATTTAATAAAAAAAAATTTACACAAAGATAAAACTTTACATAGTTATTGTTCAGACATACTGGATAAAAAGCAAAATATTGCCCCACCACCTAGTGAAATAGACAATGAAAGACCATTTATTGACTTTTTGCAGTTACTTGAAAATACCGCTTCTATGCTTTTCTCAACATTTCCGAAAAATGAGGCATTATAACTTGATAAATCGGATCTGACATTAATATGCAAATCGGGATGTGATGGATTGTCAATACCATCGTAATACAAACGAGCTTCATCAGGCAGAAGTTGTACGGACTACAAAAGTGTATTTGTGGCATCGCTGATTCCTCTACGCTTTAGAAAGTATTCGAATGAACCATCTACGTCAACTACTGCTACTAAAATATGTTTGGAATAACTCCAGGATCTAAGCTATGTTGCAGACCAATAAGGTTTCAATATATAAAAGAAAGTAAACAAAGCACATAAAACTGTGTTGATACAATGAAACAATAAATTCAAAATTTAAGCCCGGTTTGCAATGAAATACATGGCTATTATATCAACGTTCACTTTAAATTTAAACTAATAGTGATTTATGGAAAGGTGTGCAATGCCACTACGAATACTGATTCAGCCTGGACATGGCCTTTACGTGGATTGAAAAAATTACAATTTTTACAAATTCCTGCAGACAGCTCTACAAATATTAATAAAAATGCCCTAAACTTTGGTATATCTCCTCTACATGCCCGTATATGCTTTTTGGAATACATGCTTCATATTGCGTATGATCTCAAATATAGAAATATCCCTAGAAACCAAGGAAAGAGTGTTATTAATAACAAGGAACTTTCGAATTGAATTTAATCAGATCTCTGGTCATAATATAGATAAACCACTTGTCGGCTATGGGAGTACAAACTATGGCAACATGGCAAGGAAATTCTTTGAAATCTATGAAATTGTGTCTCAAATTACTAGAATTGATGTATAACTTTTTCGAAGATGTCATGTGATATTGAAAGCACTTGCTGAAGGTGGTCAAGGTTCAGGTAGTTTTTGAACAAATGTGTAAACTATTTATGCAAGTATTTGGTATCATTGGAATTTCAAAAATAATACATAAATAGTAAATTTTTTTGTTAAATTTATCAAAAAACGTAAAATTTTGATGTTTAGCGTTATTTATAAAAAAATAATATTTGAATTTAAAGAAAATCTATGTAAACAAAGTTATCATTATGAAATTTTAGTATAATATAAAAAAGGTTATTATTAGACAAGAACATAAACAGATTCCCAATTTTTTATTCCGAAATACCCAAAATCCCAGTTCGGGGAAAACTTCTTTTTAAAAAGGACTTTTTTCAGTAAAATGGTCACTCTGTTGTTATCAGAAGCGAAGTTTATTAAATATTTTTGTGTGTTTAGCATTGACATTTTTATTTAATTCTATCGTCATTACATTTAAAAATTTGATAAATTTTACTATGTACAATGTTTGAGATATTACTTAAAAATAAGTATTGCAGCAAATATTAACATATTTAAATTATAAGGATATACAATTTTTAAAAATAGTATATACAATGTAAGGAAAACGCTTCTATCAGCTTCAGTAATGAAGCTGATAGAAGCTGATGAAGATATTAATATTAAAAATTTCTTATTATATCATAATTTGGAAATCTATTTCTATCTTCAAATCGTTGTGTAAACATATTAGCCACTTCTTCAAACATATCTTGTTTATAATTCCTATGCAATCTATTTGTTAAGTACCTTTTAGGTAATTTTTAAATGTTTGTTTTGAATTAATTTCAGTTTTTTGATGTATGTTTTAGCACACCTTTTTGACCAGATTTGGTATCCATATGTCATAATTAGTCTTATGCACATCTTATAAAGTAAGATCTTATTCTTGCAATTTAGTGTGGATCTTTTATTAAGTAGCGAAAATAAAGCTCTCCCACATTTTAATGCTTTTTCACATGATAGCTGAATATGATGCCCAAAGGTCAATTTTTTGTCTAATACAATTCCCAAATATTTTACGGTATCAAGTAGAGGGATTTCCGCTCTTTCAATAGATAGTGGTATAGAAGCAATTTAATAGGTTGTGTTTTAGTCTCATTAAGTTTGATTTTCCACTTCTTAAAATATTTCTGTTCATGTAAAAAAGCTGTTTTCATATTTTTGACTATAGCGTTTGATACATTACCCCTTGTAATAATGGCAGTATAATCTGCGTATAACGCTGCAGACTGATCTCTTAAAATTTTAAAGTCAGACGTGTATATTGAGTACAGTATGGGTGAAAATACAGACCCTAGGGGTACACCCGCTGGGATATTTCGTTGGTTGGAATATTCGTTACCAATATTTACAACAAAGGATTTTTCACATAAAAAGCTTTAAATAATTTTTTTTAAATAACTTCTATATCTAAGAATATTATTCCAGTTCTTTTACGTTCACTTTTACTATTAGATATAAATTTTACTATACGTTTCATCTAGTGTTTTTTTCTAAAACTAAATTGCACGCTGTGTATATTCATTTCAGTATATTATTAAGTATATTCATTAAGTATATTTAGTATAATTTTTTCGAAAACCTTATCGAGACTGTTTAACATGCTTTTCGGACGATAACTCTTAGGAGATTTAGTATCCTTGCCCTGTTTTAATATTGGCACAACTTTAGCCATTTTAAATAGTTTTGGGAAACATCCATGAATTAGACACCATTAATTGGTTTATTCTATCTAAGCCGGGTGCTTTTCTTTTTTTGAACTTTTTACAAAATATTTTACTTCTTTTACTGTTGCAATATTTTCGTGTAAGTTAAATGGTGTAACTTGATCTTTTAACCATCTTATATGTTTTAGAAATTTGCGTTCATTTGGTGGTGTCAAATTATACCTCATTTTATGGTTATTTTCAAAAACTTCAGCTCTAAGTTCAGCCTTTTCTTTATTATTATATACTTCAACGCCATCTTTTGACATACTCTCGACTTGTTGCCGTTCATTGCTTTTGCCAATTTCTAAAATTTTTTATTGCCCGTTGGCAACTTCTGTATAAATTGATTCCAGCTCTTATTTCCGTCATTGCCAATGTGATAGTTTATTAGTTTAGTCAGCTGTTTAAGTAAACAAATTAATATCTAATTCTTTTCGCGATTAAAAAAAACTAATACTTGAAAGCTTTCTTTGCCAAACTTGTTTAGAACCAACTGGAATTTTCTTTGAAGCTTCTTGCACAGTATAAGCAATTTTCGAGAGAGTTTGTTCAATATTTGTCTCCGTTAATATAGTATATTGTGAATTATTGTTTTTTAATTCATTATCAACCCATTTTCCAATTTCTTTCCAGTAATCTTTTTTATTCAGGGGACCTTATATAGTTATCTCTACAACTGGTTGAACATTATATGGGAGTGTGATCTGAATTCTGGATGTGTTTCAATTTATGAAAATTGTAAGTTAGAGTTTGTGAGAAGAAGATCAACTACTAATGGTTGTGTTTGATTCGGAGACTGACCAAATCGAGTAAATGAATTGGAGGAGTGAGAGTAATATTGAGAGTTGAATTGATGGTTATAGAGACTGTTACCAGCTTTGTTATTTCCAATGCAATTCCAGTTTGTAAGATTGACGTTTAAGTCACCAAAAATGAAGTAATCAGTGGTAATTCCAGTTATAATGTTTAGATCGTTAATAAAATCATTTGTATATTTAGGATAATGAACAGAAGTAAATCTTATTGGTCTATTATTATATTAACTACGATAGAAATATTTTCTATAAAATGTAATACGACCTTTTCTATAAATTTTAAAGTTTGTTAGTTTAAATTTGTGTTTTGGGTTCAAAAAAGCCTCATTAATGAGGATTATATCAGCTCAGTTTTGATGTAAAATCTGTTCTAATTCTATAATAGAAGTGGGGGTGGTTATGCCCCGAGCATACCAATGCACAACATTAAGCCTACATTTTGTATTATTATATAACATATTTAAGCATATTTCCAAGCACTTTTAATTTATCGTACTTGATTTTACATTTCTCAAGAGTATATACTGCTTCGAAGTAAATATCTAAAATGTGTTCATTTGACGAGTTATCACTCTGTTGTGTACTGTGATTTGGTCTTGCCATAGAATCATACTAGGGCGGATCAATAAGTCCGTGACTTTTCGAACTTCCCTTGTAGTTATATGAAATGCAACACTACTCCCATCAAGTACTATCTGTTAATAGACTACTGTCAAATTTTGAGCGAGTGTCGTCATTTACTTTGCGTTTAACAGCTGTTCAAAACATGCAACCTCGTGTATTTTTCTAAAAATGGAAAAAAGTGAATTTTGAATGCTGATTAAACATTATTTTTTTGCGAAAAAACCGTCAATCAAACCAAGGAAAAGCTCGATAAATACTATGGGGACTCTGCACCATCGATTTCAATGGTAAAAAAGTAGTTTACTAACTTTCGTTGTGGTCGCACAAGTACAAATGACGCTGAACGTTCTGGACGGCCAATTGAGGTCAGAACACCCAAAAATGTCGAAGAGTAAAAGTGCGTGAGATTGTTGATACCATAGGCATTTCATATGGCAATATGGTTTCGATTTTAAATGATCAGCTGGGTTTAAGAAAGTCGTCTGCAAGATGGGTGCCGCTCTCAATTGACTATAAACGTAAACGTGTGACAACTTCAAAGGATTGTTTGGAGTTGTTTAACCGCAATCCGAATGAGTTTTTGCGGTGTTTTGTAACTGTGGATGAAACATGGATCCATTGAGACCAAGCAGCAGTCTAAACAATGGGTTTCTCCGGGTGAACCTGCTCCGAAGAAGGCCAATGTAAGTTTGTCGGCCAATAAGGTGATGGCAACAGTTTTTAGGGATGTACGCGGGTTAGTCCACATCGATTACCTTCAAAAGGGAAAAATAATATTATGTCAACTTATTACACCGATTTAATGAGGATTTAATAAGAAAACGACTTTATTTTCATTTTTACTTGACATTTTTTGCATTGATCTTGATATTTCATTGTGTTTTGCTTCATACTACTCATCATCTGTGAAATAGAATTCAATATCGCTTGGTTGTTGTAGTTTGGCTGGTCGTCTAACATTAGTAACACTTTTTCGAATTTCCAAATATTCCCTCCGTGATGGACAATGAGGGTTGTCTGCTCTATGATTAACATTTTTCAAGTTTCGTGATGAATAATCATGTGATCCACCATATCCTAAGCAGGCATCGCACATTTAGAGCATTGTGTAGGAGCTCTTGAACGGCTATTGGGGCTCCTCCAGTGAACAATAATGCCATGTACGTACCTTATTTTAATTACCTTCCTTTTGGTAATCTGATTTCCGTTTAACTCTAACATATAGAGTGCATCGTCTATATTTGAATGAGTTAACTAGTTCAAAAATAAAATTAACGAATTTCTGATAGGGCTAGCGGGGAAACTGTTACCCCAAACGCCCTCAGATTTGCTTTACATGCAATTATGTTAAGCATTCTTTTAGAAACATAAAAAAATTTATGGTCCAGAGAAAAATAATAGATTTTAAACTAAAAGAAATGTCACAACCCTTTTGAGAAAAATCATATTTTTTTTTTAAATTTTCCATTTAAAAATAATATAACTTTTTACTGGAACTACATAGGTATATGATTCTTGTACGAAAATTATTTAGAATTTTGTCAATAATTGGAATACAAATCAGTGGAATAGATCTCAGAATTTGCCATGTTGTTCTAAAGTTACAGAATTATTTCCAAAAAAAAATTTGTTTTCGGACCACTGTGCAACACACTGCTTCACAGTTTGGCAGCTTTATAAGGAAAAAAAAGTTTTGAAGATATTGGACTGAAATTGTATATTCTGTTAATATACAAGGCGGTAAACATTCCCACTAAAAATGGGCGGATAGAATCGTTGCCACTTCCATACAGATTTTTTTTGTCGTACATATTTTTATAAATTTTATTTTAAAAAATGAATACTTTAAAGTTAGGCGTGGCAGGACCTAATCAGACCATTCTTATTGTTATATTACCATAACAAATTTTTAGCCAATACTTTAAAATTTAAAAAAAAAATTCTTAATGTCCAAACTAGTTGGACACTTAAATTCCCAACAAAAAAAGAACATCCAAAGAAGTCAAGATCTTGAACTTGTGATCCAGAAGTAGTTCAAATTCGGATCATTTCCAATGAGTTTAATATAGACTTGTGTTGGAAAAATCTCTATTCCGATAATATGCGTAGCGGAAGTTTACGTGGTACCCCAATGTAGCCAAATAAATCTATGAGTTATTTAATAATCCACTATTATAACTTCATTTATTAACCGTGTTGATTCAAAGAGATATAAGATTTATAAAAAGGAAAATGGTTGAAACAATTGTTATAAGTTTAACTATTATAAACAATTCAGAATTGTATGCATTTGGGTTGTAAAGTAAGGTTGCAATTTTTCTTACAGCCAGTCATTGGAAGACGTTCTCGTTTTTGATACCGTTTCACTTTTAATTTTTATATAAATCAAATATTTTTTTTATTAAAAAAAAATTCATAACAATATTTCTCATTTGATTAAAACAGTTATTATTAAGTAAGAAGTATTTGTAAATTCTCATCGTTTTATATCAGAAAAATTTATTTGAATCGCTTTTTAATAACATCTTTGGATGATGTTTATATAACTTCTAAAGCAAAAGAATCCGAACACTTATTGAAACTTTGGAAGTAATGAAAAAGTACTTTCTTAAATATGACTTCTGTTTATTTTTGCTGGGTTATTATTATCCATTATAATTTTTATATTAATAACTACTTCAATTAATATAAAACATTTATTTTTTTAAGTGCAATTTGTATAAATTGGCAGCACTTTACTACACACTGTAGGAGAAAATGTTATTGATTTAAAATCGGGTTTTTTTAAAAAACCGAAATTTATTGGAATAAATTACTTACTAACTATAGTATTGCTGTCCTGAAGAAAAAGTCACTTGTTAACCATCCATCGCGAAGATCACATCATCTAATATACTTACCGCTGAATTTATAATTACCTTAAATTAAAACTTATGCTTACATTGACCTACAATATATATTTACCGCAATACTTATCTTATCCCTGAGCTATTTATACTTACCACCTGAAATCAACTCTAAATTTGTTAAGTATAAAAAACATATAATTGAATTGAAATCAACACAACAAAGTCAAACATTTACCATTCCCATCATTGCCCGTTAGTACTTAAATAAGTGGTTTTTAGTAAATATAAAAGTAATTTGATTTTTACGTAGGTGAATTGTCTAGAGCGTTTAACAACAAAACCAGTATTAAAAATCAAATAGGATTCAACTCCCAACTGAGTCAAATACATTTTTCATAAATAATGTTGAGTTATATCCCTGTAAGAAAACCAATTTTGAATGTATGAGGATTCAAGTTGATTATGGTGTAGCGAGTAAGACGACAGACTAACAAGCATATGTAGTGTAGTAATACGTGGGTTCAAATCTCAACCGAGCCAAATGATTTTTCTTGTGCGTAAAAAATATCAGCATCCAAAACAACTGTTTTGAATACCCCTTAATAGAAACGTTATTTTAGTAAACGAAGTTTTTGCTTAGATATTGTGATTAATCTGATAAACGTTTCGATAATAAATAGCGTTTTTCTCAAATCTTTTTTAAAGCTAAAAATAAATTTGTATTTTATATCAAACGTTAAATTCAAATAATTATGAAATCTAAAGCCAAGCTAAAATTTAAGAAAAAATAAAACACATTATTTTAAATTAAATAAAATTTTTAAAATTTTTTAAAATGTTCCACATGTAGCTGCAATACACATTTCAAATATATTTGAGAAATAAGTTTGCGAAAGATTTGATAATAATCCGGTGAAATAAGGGTTCCAGAGAGGGAAGCGAATTTTGTATTTTCAAAATATTCTTAAACTTTTTAAATTGAGATCAAACTTTCGTGTTTGCTGGGCAGATGCTGGTAAATATAAAAATGTATATACATATGAATATATAAGTTAATAAAACTAAAATTAGCTTTACAATCAATAAAAAATTAAAAGTTTATTTACTTACTTTTTCCGCGAATTATTAAATTACTTTTTAACTTACCTTTTGAATTATAATATTGCTGACAATTGTCTGCAATCGAAATTCATTTTAATAAACATACAAAATTGTTAAAAAACAAACTCTTTATTTACTAAGAAAACATGTAGTAACAATAAGAATAGTTATAGTAAGCATAAAACTAAAACAACCAAAATTGTAAAGTTAAAGAAATAATAAAATAAATGCAGTTGCAGTCAAGTACTCAATCAATAAAGTAACTTCATTTACTTTAATTGGCGCCCAACTAAAACACTAATTGAAAGTTAACCATTTAAAATTAAAATAAATTATAAGTTAATAAGGACTAAAAAGGAAGTGAAGTGAACATATTGAAACAAACAATTACTTAATTATTAAAAATAAATTAAAACAAAACTCATTAAGTAAAAAGTTAAATAATATAAAATAAAACCAAATAAGAACTGAAAATAAAATTTAAAATATAGTGAAAATCTATAAGTTAAGCAAAAATCTTGTGAGACTAACGATTTTAATAAAAACTTAAACTTCCAAAAACAATGAAAATTAAAAGAAACGTCAAAAAGAACAATGCAAAAGCATTAAAGCACAATAGATTTTTTAACAAAAAGATAAAAATAAAATAAAACAAAAAACTGAAACAAATTTAAAACAAAAGCAACAATTAAAATAAAAAATTAACTAACAAAATTTTTAAATCGCAACAACTGAAAACAATATTTGTGTTAAAACAACGCCTAACATCCTCCAGCAGAACATTAAGGAATATAACTAACACCAGAAACAAGAAACAATTATGATGCAGAAAATAATTATTTTAATGTAAGAATATAATATTATAATATAATTATCTATAGAATTAATTAAATAATTTAGATTTAAACACAATAATCAATACTTCCAACAAAGTTGAGAAAAAAGGTTTAAAAGAATTAAATTAATAGTAAAATTTGTAATCTGTAATGGCAAATCAAAATAACTTAATTCGGTCTCCAATGTTTAATAATCATCCGCCTCCACCACCCCAAGCTCAAAATGCCTTAGTACAAGAATAGGAAACAAACTGACACCTAGATACAAAATTGAAGTAGTAAAAGAGGACAGAGGAGGAACTATTTTGACAACATCTAACCGTATAGTTCACAAAAAAAATGATATTTTATTTCTAGACTAATGATAAAACTAATTAAACGGGTGTACAGATTTTGGATTACACGAACGCGCAAATTGTGACAGTAAAGACCGGAACGACAAAACTGGTTGCTGGAGACTCTAAACTAATCCATGTCATAGATATTGGATTATATGAAAGGACAATTTATAAACTCGAAACCATTATAAGACAAGATATAGGAAAGAAAAATAACAGTTATGAATTTTTACTGCATCAAGTACAGGTCTTATATGATTTAATTGCTAATTTGAGACCCAGACGCGAATTGAGATCAATAAACGGTTTGGGTACATTATGGAAGTGGGTGGCAGGTTCGCCAGACCACGAGCACTTCAAAATAGTAACAGACAGCATGAGCAGACTCTTAGAAAACAATGACAAACAAATCGTAATAAATAGAGCAATATACACAAGAATACAAGAAATAACCAATATAACCAACAGCATAATAAATAACATAGGATCGAACGATGCATTTGAACGTGAAATCGTAAAGGACGTAGAAAGAAAATTGGAGATAGTTAAAAATGAGCTTACAAATATTGGGTACTCAATTCAGTGGGAAAAAGCAGGAATTATAAATTCTTTTCTTTTATCTGAATACGAACTGAATATGACTAGAAGACACTTCAATGAACTTAATATGCCCTATGTCAATCTAATTGAAGCTTTGGAGTTTGGAGAAGTGAAGATTGGAATGAATAAAACTACAATCCCTTACATGATTGATTTGCCTATAACAGAAAGAGAAACATGTAAAAGTCTATTTATAAAATCTGTTAAAAATAATTCAAATGTAACAATTAAATTAAATAATGAAAAGTTCATAGTATGTAAAAATTCTGTTTTTGAAATTAAAAAAAACCTTGTAAAATGTTTAATGATGTGTCAATTTGTAAAAACCATAACATAGAAGATATTACAAAATCGAATTGTTTACCAAAACTATTACATGGCATGCCATCCAAAAGCCCTACGACAAACCATCAACATCTAACATCAGGAAATGAAATATCACCTGGAGTAATACTTTTAAACGGCTATAATGGGTCAATATTGGTACAAAATAAGGAAGTCTTATTGCATAGAACCTATATCATCAAATACCACAACACCATGATGAAACCTTTGCCGGCTGTAGTAAAAGCACCTAATACTATAGACAGATATGAAGAAATGCTATCACTGGACGTTGGAATTTAAGAGGGGAAGAGTTAAGAAAACTAAAATTAGCTTTACAATCAATAAAAAATTAAAAGTTCATTTTCTTACTTTTTCCGCTAATTATTAAATTACTTTTTAACTTACCTTTTGAATTATAATATTGCTGACAAATGTCTGCAATCGAAATTCATTTTAATAAACATACAAAATTTTTAAAAAACAAACTCTTTATTTACTAAGAAAACATGTGGTAACAATAAGAATAGTTATAGTAAGCATAAAACTAAAACAACCAAAATTGTAAAGTTAAAGAAATAATAAAATAAATGCAGTTGCAGTCAAGTACTCAATCAATAAAGTAATTTCATTTACTTTAATTTATATAAATAAATATGTATATGTATATATGTATGTATGATTGTATGTATGTATGTAAGTGCATCTGTAAAATTTTCATATGTACATTAAAGAGACTCACAAAAACAAAGTTTAAAATGTCCTCCTCTAGAAATGAAGATTGGTCTGTTCTGTCATGATTCCCAAAATATTACATTTGAATGTTTAAAATTACGTGAGCTGGACCATTTTCAAAACACCTCTATAATACATATTTCTTTCAATATCATCAAACTTTTCGTTAAAAGAAAATTAACTTCAAATTGTTATAGAGGCATACTAAGGCCTGGAATATTCATTTAAATGATTGTTATACCTCTTTTCATTTGCGGAATATTAAGATTTTACTATCGGTGTTTGTAATATTTTCTTTATTCAAACATATAATTTTATATATTTTTGACATTTTTCAAAATATCCTGATACTATTGAAGATTACACATAATTAACCCTTTAAAAGGAAGAGGGTCAATTTTATGCATTTTGTTCCCAAAAGGTTAAATTAGCAATTTTTGCAAATAAGTCACATGGAAGTTTTTATTATACTTAAATATAGATGAATTTGTGAAAAATATAAGTTCATTTGAAACAGCGATAATAATCGAATTAAAGAGATTCTTGAAACTTAGTCACTATTTTAAACGAATTTATAGTTCTTATAATAAATGTATGCTTTTAACGAACCACTTATTTGACATAAAAAATAACTTAACCAAATATGGACCGGAAATCCCAAAATATTACTTGTGCAACTAAAGAGTTAAATGAATACATATATCAATAGCATTGAAGAGACATTTCCAATGATGCTCTAAAATATAAATTACGATGGAAAATATCCAAAATAGTCAAACTTTAATAAAATAGTATTTAAAATGAAATATTAGAAAATTTTACTAACATTTTTATTTTGTGAGAATGAAAATTAATTAAAATTTTTTTGTGCTCATTATGTATTAAAAACCATATTTTTGGAAGTGTTTTAAGAATGGTCCAGCTCACGTGAACGAAATAATTAAACCGAAATATTTTGTATATTAGCTTAAAACATATCTGCCTTTAATTTCAGGGGGGTATATTTGAAACATTTTTGTACATATATAAAGAAGAGTGATAAACACTTGAACACAGACTAGTGATGAAATAATTTTATATTTGATTTGTGCTTAATACTGCCCAGCAAAAACTTTTTGGTTTTCGGTAAAGGCAACTACTTATTTGATTAGTTTCTTGGTAATGAGTCGTCATTATTGTTTGCCTACTCTATATTACATAAATAAGTAGTCAATAGTAATGGCATATTAATATTGCAATCACATAGATCAGTTGGATAGAGCTTTGGATTAACAACAAGAATATTGTCGGTTCAACCCAGGTCTGATGTAATTAGTTAAAAATAAAATTTTGTCGCTTACTATATTAAGTATTAGATGGTGCGATTCAAAAAATGAAGTAGAAATAATTATGAAATTTCGGAACTGCTGTTGCGATTTCAATGAAATTTCACATAGTAAAAGTAGTGGTATAGGCGAGTTTAACTTTTGAGCTTGGACCATATAGTTCCCCATGGTCCCAAAGTTGCACACCTTGGGTATAATTTTTTTTAAAAAGGATCCTGATTCCTTACACCTAAATCAATTTGAAAGCTTTTTAGAGAAGGATTCTGTATATCGAGATTTACGAAAAACATCGTCGTATTCATATCTTATCTCTTTTAATTTAAGAGATATTAGATATCAAAGATTAAAATTTTTTCTTTTTAGCCTACCTTGGTAAAGTTGTTTCGCTACAGTGGATCCAAATTTCACTCGACTTTTCTCCTTTTCTTTCCAAGAATTTGGTCACATTCTTTCTCTGTTATATAAATATTTTCTTAAGTAACATATATAATATTTATATTTTTCTGAAAGATAGCTAAATACAAAATATTTTAAAGGAAAAAAATTTAAAAAATGATTTTTGCGAGAACAAAATTGACCTATTTCAAACAAATTACGAATTTTCGCAATAATTTTCAAATTGCAAAGCTGAAATCAAAATATAGCCTAATGGGGTTTTATTTTTTTAATAGAACCTTTTGCTAACCGATATCGGATGGAAAGACATAGCATAAAAATTAAAAAACCTAATTTTTGGAAAATTTTTAAAGTTTTTTTTTGAGAATTTCGGGATTTCTATTAATAAGTCTAAAAATATGAATAACGCCTAAAATTAAGCATCGAAAAATCTTCTTAGATGTACAATTTTTCTCAAAAATACCCATTAACAAAAATTTTATTGCATAATTAAAAATGAATATGCACAAAATCCCAACTCAATACCACTTTCGCATATTTTCGCAAATGTCTTCAACGAATTTTCTTATTATAAATATTATTATAAATTTTTGAAAATAAGACACTATTACCTATCTTTCCACGTGTCAAAATTAGCGATCAAAATCAATATAAAGCATAGAAAAAATACTCTATAGTTAGCTTCTTCACAATTAGTAGGTAACGTAATTACTTAGGTAATGATATTCGTAAGTTAATCATTTATGTTAGACCTGAGACCTTTCTTAACAAATATTTTGGAACAGATACTTTATTTTTAGTACAGCTACATGATAGGTAAATTGGGACAGGTACATTTTACCTGTATTAACATTGTTATTTATATTGGATATGAGTAAAATATTTATAATTTCTTTAGTTAATAAGAATAAGTTTAATTAAAAAAAAAAGAAATAAAATTTAAGTTAGTAATCTATATTTAAAAATTATGGTAAATCATTATATGTAGTAGCTTAATTTAGTAAAATAGTCTGATCACAGTAATCCATATCAAAAAGATAAAGTAAATCCTTATATTCATGAATGTTTTCATATGTCAAACCTCTGTAGCAAATGCAACGTTTCTTCTGTAATATACAGTTTGCCACTAAATTAAATTAGTTAGTATATCTTATTTCCAAACCTTTAAGTACATATATTTTGTGTTAAAAAAATCATTTGAGAAAAACCGTAAAGTAATATTAATAAAATATTTTGTTTTATTATTCATTTACATTTGTATGTAAGCATTGTAAAATATGAAATGGTAGAGGTTTGAGGCTAGTAGTATGTTTATGTACCTTCGGGACCACTTTTTTCATACAAAATTCGGCTCATGCATAGCTGGGGTTGTGGTTTTTTGAAATGTGAAATGTGTATGTGTTGTGGTATGATTGTATGTTGTTTATGTTTTCCATCCCTGGTTGGTGTGTGGTATTGAGGTATTGGAATGTGTGTGTTGTGAGAGTGAGAGAGAATAGTTATTTGGTGTGAGAGAGTATTGTCAGGTGAAT
Source organism: Protocalliphora azurea (assembly GCA_932274085.1). Taxonomy (NCBI): domain Eukaryota; kingdom Metazoa; phylum Arthropoda; class Insecta; order Diptera; family Calliphoridae; genus Protocalliphora; species Protocalliphora azurea. The sequence goes on from OW026522.1 coordinate 62,394,122, forward strand.
TTGTGTGTGTTAAGGTTTTGAGGATTGATTTTGTGTGTAATGGAAGAAAACCAGTTTTAGTCAAGGTGGTTGAAATGTGTATTTTCCTCGTTCGTGATTGATGGTTGGTTTTATGTTGGCTATGGCGGAGATATATATTTATATTTTTGTTGGTGTTTTGTTGTGTTAATTTTTCTATGATTGTTTACTATCTATAGATCATCCTGGATGGGATTTTGTAACCTAAAATATTTGTATTTGTTGTGAGAAAGAGAGGAAGTGTGGGTTGTGAGAGAGAGGGGAAGTGTGGGGTTGTGAGACATGAGAGAGAGGGAATAGTTATTTGGTGTGAGACAGTGTTGCCAGATAGATTTGTGTGTGTTAGGTTTTGAGTTTTGATTTTGTGGATGATGGAAGAAACCCAGTTTTAGTGTAGAGAGAAAATGCTTGCCTGTTATGTTTTTAAAGATCAGTATGATTGAAATGTATGTTGTTTATGTTTTGCATCCCTGGTTAGTAATATGTTTGTAGTTTTGAGAAAGAATGTGAATACATTTTTGTGATAAGAAATGTAAACATTAGTATTAGTAGTTTAAAAAATTATTATTATTGTAGAGAGGAATGTGATAACAATTAACAATAAAAAATGTTATTTACTATCAAAAGAGATTTTATTTCTGTGATTCTAATTGTTGTAAATAATTTATAAAAAGTATTTTTAAATAAAAAACAATTGTTTTATTTATAAATCATTATTTATTTCTTATAGTTTTTATATTTTGTTAAAGGTACAGTTTATACAGTTTTTTAAATTATTGAAATTTATAATTTTCCTAGCTTTATCTTCTGCTACTCTCCATAAGATTTCATAATCATAACAATCACAAATTTTCGGTCCAGCTCTAGTATTCTTATCAGTCCAAACACAATCTTCTAAATGTTTATCATTTTGTTTAATGTTCGTGGTAATTTTCTTATTTGTTCTAGACGTTCTACTGTATACTCATTAGTAATTATGAATTTCATTGGTTTTAGTTGTTATTTTTTATATTTTCTATTCTATTTTATTCATTTTCTATTCTAATCTATTCTATTTTAATCTATTCTACTCTAATCTATTCTGTTCTATCCATCTATCTATCTACCTACCTACCTACCTATCTATCTACCTACCTATCTATCTATCTATCTATCTATCTATCTATCTATCCATCTATCTATCTACCTACCTACCTATCTATCTACCTACCTATCTATCCATCTATCTATCTATATATCTATCTATTTGTCAGTCTATCTATCCATCTATCTATCCATCTGTCTATCTATCTATCTCTCTATCCATCCATCTATCTATCTATTTATCTGTCTATAAATCTATTCTATTCTATTCTATTCTATTCTATTCTATTCTATTCTATTCTATTCTATTCTATTCTATTCTATTGTATTCTATTCCATTATATTATATTATATTCTATTCTATTCTATTCTATTCTATTCTATTCTATTCTATTCTATTCTATTATATTCTATTCTATTCTATTCTATTCTATTCTATTCTATTCTATTCTATGTCATCTACTTATAAATTGTTTAAACTACTATATCTATTCTATAAATTTATAATATTTACAAAAACCAATAACATGAATTTAAAATAGTGTCTTATGTATTGGGACTAAATCGCTATTTTCATATTAAACTTTTTCTTTGCATACATATGATAATTTTTCATGTATACCTCCTTCTTTAAATATCTTGATTTTAATTTAGTATATATTGATAGATACATACAATATTAAATTTAGATGCAGTTCTAATAACTGTTTGAAATAAGTACACTCTTATCTTTTTAATAAAAAAATGTATAAAGATTTGCTAATCGATCAAACTTCTATCAATTCTATTCAAACTAAAGGTATAGGTAATATCTGATTAAAAAGTTGTGAAAAAGTCGCTAATAGAAAATGTAATGATCTACTCCAATTATCATTTAAGCTACAGTATACCATGAGTGTAATATTCCCCAGAGAATATGAACGTGTAAAGACATTTGATTGGTTGGATGAGAACCAATTGACTATGACGAGAATGTTTTATACCAGCAAAAGAGATAGAACGAGATGTTATTTTTGTGTGTTGAGAACATGTTGATCTGCCTATATCTGAGCATCTGCGCTGATCATCAAATTGTCCTCTATTAAGAAGACGTGGTATCAACAATATATCAATACATTTTGAGTATTTGAAAAAAGTCTTACTACCAACTAGCTATGATACATATGGTCTAAGTAAAGGTATTGAAAAGAATTACAATGATTTTCCTGAGGGTATAATCCTATCTGAAAAACAAATTTTATTTCCATCACCAGCAAATATAATATTAGTACTAAAAATCAAAATCTCAATTCATATCATCTGGAATATGTGGAATATGAAATTGAATCACCACACCTAATTATATTTACTGCTGTGTCCAGAAAGTCTAAAAGAACTCTATACCAATTAATAGATTTTGAAAAATACATGTTTATAATTATTTTTTTCAATTCATATTGTTCTTACTTGTTTGTATATTCTTTATTTTTACATAAATATCTTTAATATTTTCTGTTAATTTTTTTTTTCTTTTATACAAAATCTTTCGATTTTATAGTATGAATTATATTCTATCCCATATATGTGATTATTTAATAAAAGTTCATTATTTCTTTACTATCAATATTTCTTATAAATGATGAAATTAAAACATTAAACATTTTAAATATACACTAAATGCTATGTTTTATTTTATTTTTTATTTTTATAATAGATACATACATATAAACACATTTTTTTTTTTTTTTTTTGTTTCATTATTTTATATTCAGTATTCATTTGTATCACAAATTTAATTACGTTTACATCTCTTTCTAAACATAATATATTTTATAGTGGAGAATTAGACAAAGTTATGAACATATCTGGTAAAATTCAGTATATTATCAATAAATTAAAGGTCTTTTTAGTTTAATTTGGAAATACGTTGTTGCTTGGAATCAGATAATAAAATATAAATGGTGTATTAAAATTTATATCAGTAAGAAATATATTCAATCATTATAAAAAACCTTCACATCTAAATATTTCAAAAGTCACACTTAATTTTAATTACAATTAATTTCAATTATTTTAATATTTTTGTCTTTTGCAAACATACATTTATATTACTTTTCATCATTCCCTTAGACACCTAAAAGTACAGGGATGAAATATTATCCATAGACTTACTCTTACAATATTTATTCTTAATGAAAATAGAACATAAAACTAGAATACAAATCGAAATAACAAAAAGTGATATATCTCCTGACACAGTTTTAACCTTTAAATTCTTTAACTCAGTTTTGATTATATCAACATCAATATGTAGTTTATCAATATATTTGCTATTGTTTAAAATGTTTACAGTAACTGGTTTTATAACTCTAATATTAATTTTATTGTAATCTATCAGCCATGATGATGTTTGAATAGACGATTTTTGTTTTGATGTAAAATATGCTGAAGAATATAACGTGATTCCTTCGTGTTCTGCAACACATCCTGATGGTAAAGTTAACAAACCTTTTAAAGGTAGCATTATCGAACTGCGATTATGATTATCACAGTCCACACTTAGTGTGAATGTATCAGAAATAGTAAATAACCACTGATTTTCTGTTGATAATTTGATCCAAACACTTTTCTTTTCAACTTCTTCAAAATTACATTCAGCATGCCTTGACTGTTTTAGTGCTGAAATTTCACATGTTCGTTCAACAGCTGATTTCCATGAAAAATTATTTCTACAATTAAATTGGTCATCATTGTTTTTAGTACATGCATTAAGTTGCAATTGAGACATCAAAAAATACAAATTATTTGCAAAGTTATACACTATGTAGTCATCATCCACCAAAGATATTACTGTACTATTATCTACTTTAACTGGCAATTGAATTATTTTGTAAACTTCAGAGCTATGATTGGTAACTAATGGTATTTCAGCTTGTATTACAATTCGATTTTCTATTATAAATCCATTTACTTTGATAGAATTAAAAATTTTCTTTAATTTAGTACCGGTGAGTTGTCCAGGAAAAATCAAATCATTTGATAAGAATATTTCAATATGTGATAATTCGTCTTCTAATTGGTTAAATGTAAGAAGATCTGGATTAACATACCCATGATTTATATCAATTAATAGATTTGACAAGGATGCTTGAACTTTATTACAGTTATCTACTATTAAATGTAGTTGTCCTATCATAACTTGAAACAACCATTCTGCATTTGTTCTATTTTTATCTTCATCGATATTAATCAGCTTCAGTAGTTCATAAATTTTATTAAAGCTTGCATTTAATTCGTTACTAGTGTTTTTTAATATGTTCTTTGTAGAATCTAAAACTGATATTTGTTGAATCATAAGCTCATTCAAATCTTGCTGGTTGTTAAAATAGTTTTTTATTTTTGTTTGCAGAGTTTGTTGTTCTTTGTTAGTCACGTCTACTGAGAACGTTTTCGATTTTAGAAATAAATTGTCTTGCTGCAATGAATAATATATTTTATCGAACCTTCGTTTTAACAATTCACATATCTCTTTGCCATATTTATTATTTAAGAACTCATTTTGTATAACTTCTGTTATGATTTTTATTTTCTTAAGTTCATCGTAAAATTCATAGAAGTCATAGTAAATAAATAGATTCCATCTTGAATTAATCATGTTTATTGTTCCTATATTATCAAAATATAATGCAGTATTTGATGGTATTTCTTGAACTCTAATATTAGTATTATAATTTGAAAATGCAGCATTTAGTCTTACAATTGTCACGAGATGTGTCAAAAAGCAAAGTAAGTTATAATTTATTAAATTCATAATATTTAGGTGTTGTTTATTTATTAAGCTTGATGTCTTATGTTTATATCTTTACTTTTGGAATATGCTATATCGTGATCTTTGCATGCAGCGTCCAAAAGGTTAATTCCTTTATCTCCTTTATAACTGATAACGAACTGGTTCTAATCTGCTTTATAACAGTTAACGAACTGGTTCTGATCTGTTTTATAACTGCTAACGAACTGGTTCTGATCTGCTTTATAACTGATTACGAACTGGTTCTGATCTGCTTTATATCTTTCATCACTTATTTACAATTGAAGAAAATTATCGAATCCCTTTTTATATCGACCTTTATTAACTAGATCATCCTTACTAACAACAAAACATGTAGATTTTATTATTAACCAACTGTGTTGTAGGAATTAATTCTAATTTCATTTTCATGGCTTTTATATCTCGGATTTGGATTACTAGTGCGTAGACTTCGCATGTAATATTTATCCATAATCTTCGTAATATATTTCTTTTCCTCATTTAAATGAAAGCAGCGGCATGAAACTGCATTTACATATCTTCTTTTGAACGATTGAATTTTCTGTAAAGATTCTTAAAAAATCATGTTCTCAAAACTCAACAAAAATACACCAATATCAAATATCTTGTAACCTTCAGATCACTTAAAAGTAGTATATTTGTGGGCCTTCTGGCACAACGGTCAAAACGATGGGGCTTTCTGGCACAACGGTCAAAACGATGGGGCTTTCTGTCACAATGGCAACGTAGTGTTGCCACCATAATGAAACCCCTTGAAAACGATTGGGCCATGTAGCACAATGGCAACATTCTGTTGTCATTGGTGTAAATGGTTGTGAGAAGTAATTTATAAGGGTTGTACGCACACACAAAGTTGTTTATGATCATTTTTGTGTGATATACACCTGTTTTTTTTTTTTGTTTGTTTGTTTTGGTGTTTTTCTTTGCGGGAGTTTTTCTTGTGTGTTTTGTACTTTTTTTCAAACAATATAGGGATAAAGAAAATGCGCATATAAAAATGTTTATGATTTGATATTATTATTATTATTTTTTTGAATGGTTTTGTTTGTTTTGGAAGCATTTAGATTGATCTTTGATTGTGTAGGGTAATTTTAGTTTTTTTAATAAGTTTTTAACAATTTTTTTGATATGTAATTAAATAAAATAGATAGACTAATGATAATTTCAATTGAATGTAAAATTTGTTGTTATTGCATTGTGTGGGTTATGTAAATAAGAGTGTAAGTTAGTGGTAGTTATTATAAAGCAGTGCATAATTGTAGTATCCCATAAATGAATAGGGGAAGCTTGTTGTAACAAATATTTTTGAGCATTGTTGGACCTATAAAATTTTATTTTTTATTTATGATTCTTGTCACGACCGTATATTTTAGGTGAGGTGAGGTGTTGCACCTATAAAATTTTATTGTTTTTTATGATTCTTGTCACGACCGTATATTTTAGGTGAGATATCTGTGGTTTTTTTGAGATTTCTTTATTGGTTAGGTGGTCATGCTAATTTTGGAAGGATCTTTGATTGTATGGATTAATTTTCTGATTTTTTAATAAACTGCTGACAATTATTCCGTAGATAACATTGATAGGTTAATGATAATTTCAGTTGAATGTCAAATATGTTAATGCATTACACGATTTCGTAAATAACTGTGTAACTAAAGCAGTAGTTATGTACAAGACAACGAATGACTGTAGAATGCATAGAGAAAGTTCATTGTTGTACCAAAACAAAATTAAATTTTGTATCAAATTCCGTACCAAAAACAAGACCTATTCCCTACTTTGTGGTCTTCACAATTACGATAGAGTTCATTGAATGTAAGGCTAAATATATTCATATTATCACCGATTGCATTGTAAACTATTATCATAGCAGTTTATTCTTTACATTTTATACATACTCTATACTTTATGCCTTATAATTTATACCTTACACATTATTCTCTATAGTATATACCTGATACTTTTACTCTATACTTTATACATTATATTATTTATACCCTATAACATATATTTTAAGCCCTACACTTTATACATTATTCTTTATGCCTTATACCTTGTACTTTATAATCTATAATTTATGATATATATTTTATATTCTATACTGTTTACTCTATACTTTGTACCTTATACTTTATACCATATAATTTATACTCTTTACTTTATACTTTATATTTTTTACTTTATACCCTATACTTTACACCTTCTTCTTTATACTCTATACTATGTACTATTTCATATCTTATATATTATACTCTATACTTTATACCTTATATTCTTTATACCTTATACATTATGCGTTACACCTTATAATTTATACTCTATACGTTATACCTTAAATATTATACTCAACACTTTATACGCTATACTTAATACCTTATACATTATACCTTATACTTTATAATCTATACTTTATAATATATATTTTATACCTTATATTTTATACATTATCCTTTATGCCTTATGCCTTATACTTTATACATTCATAATCCTTCATAATCTATACTTTACACCTTATTCTTTACACTTAATACTATATTTTATACTCACTACCTTATATCTCATACTTTATACTTTATAATCTATAATTTATACCTTATACTTTTAATCTATACTTTATTCATTATTCTTTATGCCTTATATCTTATACCTTATACTTAATACTCTATACTTTACACCTTATACTTTATACCTTATACATTAAAAGGTATTACATTATATTCTATGCTTTATACCTTATACTTTATACTCTATACCTTATACCTTATACTTTATACATTATTCTTTATACCTTATACTTAATACTTTATACTTTATATTTTACTATCTATCTATCTATCTATCTATCCATCTATCTATCTACCTACCTACCTACCTATCTATCTACCTACCTATCTATCTATATATCTATCTATCCATCTATCTACCTACCTACCTATCTATCTATCTATCTATCTACCTACCTATCTATCCATCTATCTATTTACCTACCTACATATCTATCTACCTACCTATCTATCCATCTATCTATCTGTCTATCTATCCATCTATCTATCTATCTATATATCTATCTATTTGTCTGTCTATCTATCCATCTATCTATCCATCTATCTATCCATCTATCTATCCATCTGTCTATCTATCTATCTCTCTATCCATCCATCTATCTATCTATTTATCTGTCTATAAATCTATTCTATTCTATTCTATTCTATTCTATTCTATTCTATTGTATTCCATTATATTGTATTCCATTATATTATATTCTATTCTATTCTATGTCATCTACTTATAAATTGTTTAAACTACTATATCTATTCTATAAATTTATAATATTTACAAAAACCAATAACATGAATTTAAAATAGTGTCTTATGTATTGGAACTAAATCGCTATTTTCATATTAAACTTTTTCTTTGCATACATATGATAATTTTTCATGTATACCTCCTTCTTTAAATATCTTGATTTTAATTTAGTATATATTGATAGATACATACAATATTAAATTTAGATGTAGTTCTAATAACTGTTTGAAATAAGTACACTCTTATCTTTTTAATAAAAAAATGTATAAAGATTTGCTAATCGATCAAACTTCTATCAATTCTGTTCAAACTAAAGGTATAGGTAATACCTGATTAAAAAGTTGTGAAAAAGTCGCTAATAGAAAATGTAATGATCTACTCCAATTATCATTTAAGCTACAGTATACCATGAGTGTAATATTCCCCAGAAAATATAAACGTGTAAAGACATTTGATTGGTTGGATAAGAACCAATTGACTATGACGAGAATGTTTTATACCAGCAAAAAAGATAGAACGAGATGTTATTTTTGTGTGTTGAGAACATGTTGATCTGTCTATATCTGAGCATCTGCGCTGATCATCAAATTGTCCTCTATTAAGAAGACGTGGTATCAACAATATATCAATACATTTTGAGTATTTGAAAAAAGTCTTACTACCAACTAGCTATGATACATATGGTCTAAGTAAAGATATTGAAAAGAATTACAATGATTTTCCTGAGGGTATAATCCTATCTGAAAAACAAATTTTGTTACCATCACCAGCAAATATAATATTAGCACTAAAAATCAAAATCTCAATTCATGTCATCCGGAATATGTGGAATATGAAATTGAATCACCACACCTAATTATATTTACTGCTGTGCCCAGAAAGTCTAAAAGAACTCTATACCAATTAATAGATTTTGAAAAATACATGTTTTATTTTATTTTTTATTTTTTATAATAGATACATACATATAAACACATTTTTTTTTGTTTCATTATTTTATATTCAGTATTCATTTGTATCACAAATTTAATTACGTTTACATCTCTTTCTAAACATAATATATTTTATAGTAGAGAATTAGACAAAGTTATGAACATATCTGGTAAAATTCAGTATATTATCAATAAATTAAAGGTCTTTTTAGTTCAATTTGGAAATACGTTGTTGCTTGGAATCAGATAATAAAATATAAATGGTGTATTAAAATTTATATCAGTAAGAAATATATTCAATCATTATAACAAACCTTCACATCTAAATATTTCAAAAGTCACACTTAATTTTAATTACAATTAATTTCAATTATTTTAATATTTTTGTCTTTTGCAAACATACATTTATATTATTTTTCATCATTCCCTTAGACACCTAAAAGTACAGGGGATGAAATCTTATCCATAGACTTACTCTTACATTATTTATTCTTAATGAAAATAGAACATAAAACTAGAATACAAATCGAAATAACAAAAAGTGATATGTTTCCTGGCACAGTTTTAACCTTTAAATTCTTTATCAGTATGTGGTTTCTCAATATGTTTGATATTGTTTAAAATGTTTATAGTAACTAGTTTTACAACTCTAATATTTATGTTATTGTAATCTATCAGCCATGATGATGTTTGAATAGACGATTTTTGTTTTGATGTAAAATATGCTGAAGAATATAACGTGATTCCTTCGTGTTCTGCAACACATCCCGATGGTAAAGTTAACAAACCTTTTAAAGGTAGCATTATCGAACTGCGATTATGATTATCACAGTCCACACTTAGTGTAAATGTATCAGAAACAGCAAATAACCACTGATTTTCTGTTGATAATTTAATCCAAACACTTTTCTTTTCAACTTCTTTAAAATTACATTCAGCATGCCTCGACTGTTTTAGTGCTGAAATTTCACATGTTCGTTCAACAGATGATTTCCATGAAAAATTATTTCTACAATTAAATTGGTCATCATTGTTTTTAATACATGCATTAAGTTGTAATTGAGACATCAAAAAATACAAATTATTTGCAAAGTTATACACTATGTAATCATCATCTACCAAAGATATCACTATACTATTGTCTACTTTAACTGGTAGTTGAATTATTTTGTAAACTTCAGAGCTATGATTGGTAACTAATGGTATTTCAGCTTGTATTATAAATCGATTTTCTATCATAAATCCATTTACTTTAATAGAGTTAAAAATTTTCTTTAATTTAGTATTGGTGAGTTGTCCAGGAAAAATCAAATCATTTGGTAAGAATTATTCAATATGTAATAATTCGTCTTGTAAATGGTTAAATGTAAGAAGATCTGGATTAACATTTCCATGATTTATGTCAATTAATAGATTTGTAAAGGATGATTGAACTTTATTACAGTTATCTACTATTAAATGTAGTTGTCCTATCATAACTTGAAACAACCATTATGCATTTGTTCTATTTTTATCTTCATCGATATTAATCAGCTTCAGTAGTTCATAAATTTTATTAAAGCTTGCATTTAATTCGTTACTAGTGTTTTTTAATATGTTCTTTGTAGAATCTAAAACTGATATTTGTTGAATCATAAGCTCATTCAAATCTTGCTGGTTGTTAAAATAGTTTTTATTTTTGTTTACAGAGTTTGTTGATCTTTGTTAGTCACGTCTACTGAGAACGTTTTCGATTTTAGAATTAAATTGTCTTGCTGCAATGAATAATATATTTTATCGAAACTTCGTTTCAGCAATTCACATATCTCTTTACCATATTTATTAATTAATAATTCATTTTGTATAACTTCTGTCATGATTTTTATTTTCTTAAGTTCATCGTGAAATTCATAGAAGTCATAGTAAATAAATAGATTTCATCTTAAATTAATCATGTTTATTGGTCCTATATTATCAAAATATAATGCAGTATTTGATGGTATTTCTTCAACTTTAATATTATTATTATATTCTGACAATGCAGCATTTAGTCTTACAGTTGTCACGAGATGTGTCAAAAAGCGAAGTAAGTTATAATTTATAAAATTCATAATATTCAGTTATTGTTTATTTATTAAGCTTGATGTCTTATGTTTATATCTTTACTCTTAGAATATGCTATATCGTGATCTTTGCATGCAGCGTCCAAAAGGTTAATTCCTTTATCTCCTTTATAACTGATAAAGAACTGGTTCTAATCTGCTTTATAACAGATAACGAACTGGTTCTGATCTGTTTTATAACTACTAACGAACTGGTTCTGATCTGCTTTATAACTGATTACGAACTGGTTCTGATCTGCTTTATATCTTTCATCACTTATTTACAATTGAATAAAATTATCGAATCCCTTTCTATATCGACCTTTATTAACTAGATCATCCTTACTAACAACAAAACATGTAGATTTTATTATTAACCAACTGTGTTGTAGGAATTAATTCTAATTTCATTTTTCATGGCTTTTATATCTCGGATTTGGGTTACTAGTGCGTAGACTTCGCATGTAATATTTATCCATAATCTTCGTAATATATTTCTTTTCCTCATTTAAATGAAAGCAGCGGCATGAAACTGCATTTCCATATCTTCTTTTGAACGATTGAATTTTCTGTAAAGATTCTTAAAAAATCATGTTCTCAAAACTCAACAAAAATACACCAATATCAAATATCTTATAACCTTCAGATCACTTAAATCACTAAAAGCAAAAGCTAAAAAGTGAACCTTCCCTAACACCATAGTAAATAAAAGATTTTTCTTTTTTAATTTTATGTAGATAATTATTAACTTTAATATGAAAAAAAATATGTATTATTAAAAGATTCCATTTATACCTTTAAAATTACTGGAGATGAAATATTAGCCATAGACGTACTATTATAATATTTATTCTTAATGTAAATAGAACATAAAACTAGAATACAAATCGAAATAACAAAAAGTGATATGTCTCCTGACACAGTTTTAATTTTTAAATTCTTTAACTCAGTTTTGATTATATCAACATCAATACGTAGTTTATCAATATATTTGCTATTGTTTAAAATGTTTACAGTAACTGGTTTTATAACTCTAATATTAATTTTATTGTAATCTATCAGCCATGATGATGTTTGAATAGACGATTTTTGTTTTGATGTAAAATATGCTGAAGAATATAACGTGATTCCTTCGTGTTCTGCAACACATCCTGATGGTAAAGTTAACAAACCTTTTAAAGGTAGCATTATCGAACTGCGATTATGATTATCACAGTCCACACTTAGTGTGAATGTATCAGAAACAGTAAATAACCACTGATTTTCTGTTGATAATTTGATCCAAACACTTTTCTTTTCAACTTCTTCAAAATTACATTCAGCATGCCTTGACTGTTTTAGTGCTGAAATTTCACATGTTCGTTCAACAGCTGATTTCCATGAAAAATTATTTCTACAATTAAATTGGTTATCATTGTTTTTAGTACATGCATTAAGTTGCAATTGAGACATCAAAAAATACAAATTATTTGCAAAGTTATACACTATGTAATCATCATCCACCAAAGATATTACTGTACTATTATCTACTTTAACTGGCAATAGAATTATTTTGTAAACTTCAGAGCTATGATTGGTAACTAATGGTATTTCAGCTTGTATTACAATTCGATTTTCTATTATAAATCCATTTACTTTGATAGAATTAAAAATTTTCTTTAATTTAGTACCGGTGAGTTGTCCATGTAAAATTCATAGAAGTCATAGTAAATAAATAGATTCCATCTTGAATTAATCATGTTTATTGTTCCTATATTATCAAAATATAATGCAGTATTTGATGGTATTTCTTGAACTCTAATATTAGTATTATAATTTGAAAATGCATCATTTAGTCTTACAGTTGTCACGAGATGTGTCAAAAAGCAAAGTAAGTTATAATTTATTAAATTCATAATATTTAGGTGTTGTTTATTTATTAAGCTTGATGTCTTATGATCTAAATAATGTATGTAATAATATGAGATAAGCTACAGGGTGTCAAAATTGACTAATTCTAGTATGTAAAAGATTCAAAAAATCGTAAATTATGCAAATCAAGTGAGAACGTATTAGATCAGTATACACCACATCGATCTGATAGCTGATACCAGACCTGATATCAGCTATCAGGTCTGGTATCAGCTATCAGGTCTGGTATCAGATATCAGGTCTGATATCAGCTATCAGGTCTGGTATCAACTATCAGACCTGGTATCAGCTACCAGACCTGATAGCTGATACCAGGTCTGATATCAGATATCAGGTCTGGTAGCTGATATCAGGTCTGATATCAGATATCAGGTCTGGTAGCTGATACCAGGTCTGATAGCTGATATCAGGTCTGGTATCAGATATCAGGTCTGATATCAGCTATCAGGTCTGGTATCAACTATCAGACCTGGTATCAGCTACCAGACCTGATATCTGATATCAGACCTGATAGATGATATCAGACCTGATATCTGATACCAGACCTGATATCTGATACCAGACCTGATATCAGCTATCAGACCTGGTATCAGCTACCAGACCTGATAGCTGATACCAGACCTGATAGCTGATACCAGACCTGATAGCTGATACCAGACCTGATAGCTGATACCAGATCGATGTGGTGTATACTGATCTAATACGTTCTCACTTGATTTGCATAATTTACGATTTTTTGAATCTTTTACATACTAGAATTAGTCAATTTTGACACCCTGTAGCTTATCTCATATTATTACATACATTATTTAGATCATAAGACATCAAGCTTAATAAATAAACAACACCTAAATATTATGAATTTAATAAATTATAACTTACTTTGCTTTTTGACACATCTCGTGACAACTGTAAGACTAAATGATGCATTTTCAAATTATAATACTAATATTAGAGTTCAAGAAATACCATCAAATACTGCATTATATTTTGATAATATAGGAACAATAAACATGATTAATTCAAGATGGAATCTATTTATTTACTATGACTTCTATGAATTTTACATGGACAACTCACCGGTACTAAATTAAAGAAAATTTTTAATTCTATCAAAGTAAATGGATTTATAATAGAAAATCGAATTGTAATACAAGCTGAAATACCATTAGTTACCAATCATAGCTCTGAAGTTTACAAAATAATTCTATTGCCAGTTAAAGTAGATAATAGTACAGTAATATCTTTGGTGGATGATGATTACATAGTGTATAACTTTGCAAATAATTTGTATTTTTTGATGTCTCAATTGCAACTTAATGCATGTACTAAAAACAATGATAACCAATTTAATTGTAGAAATAATTTTTCATGGAAATCAGCTGTTGAACGAACATGTGAAATTTCAGCACTAAAACAGTCAAGGCATGCTGAATGTAATTTTGAAGAAGTTGAAAAGAAAAGTGTTTGGATCAAATTATCAACAGAAAATCAGTGGTTATTTACTGTTTCTGATACATTCACACTAAGTGTGGACTGTGATAATCATAATCGCAGTTCGATAATGCTACCTTTAAAAGGTTTGTTAACTTTACCATCAGGATGTGTTGCAGAACACGAAGGAATCACGTTATATTCTTCAGCATATTTTACATCAAAACAAAAATCGTCTATTCAAACATCATCATGGCTGATAGATTACAATAAAATTAATATTAGAGTTATAAAACCAGTTACTGTAAACATTTTAAACAATAGCAAATATATTGATAAACTACGTATTGATGTTGATATAATCAAAACTGAGTTAAAGAATTAAAAAATTAAAACTGTGTCAGGAGACATATCACTTTTTGTTATTTCGATTTGTATTCTAGTTTTATGTTCTATTTACATTAAGAATAAATATTATAATAGTACGTCTATGGCTAATATTTCATCTCCAGTAATTTTAAAGGTATAAATGGAATCTTTTAATAATACATATTTTTTTTCATATTAAAGTTAATAATTATCTACATAAAATTAAAAAAGAAAAATCTTTTATTTACTATGGTGTTAGGGAAGGTTCACTTTTTAGCTTTTGCTTTTAGTGATTTAAGTGATCTGAAGGTTATAAGATATTTGATATTGGTGTATTTTTGTTGAGTTTTGAGAACATGATTTTTTAAGAATCTTTACAGAAAATTCAATCGTTCAAAAGAAGATATGGAAATGCAGTTTCATGCCGCTGCTTTCATTTAAATGAGGAAAAGAAATATATTACGAAGATTATGGATAAATATTACATGCGAAGTCTACGCACTAGTAACCCAAATCCGAGATATAAAAGCCATGAAAAATGAAATTAGAATTAATTCCTACAACACAGTTGGTTAATAATAAAATCTACATGTTTTGTTGTTAGTAAGGATGATCTAGTTAATAAAGGTCGATATAGAAAGGGATTCGATAATTTTATTCAATTGTAAATAAGTGATGAAAGATATAAAGCAGATCAGAACCAGTTCGTAATCAGTTATAAAGCAGATCAGAACCAGTTCGTTAGTAGTTATAAAACAGATCAGAACCAGTTCGTTATCTGTTATAAAGCAGATTAGAACCAGTTCTTTATCAGTTATAAAGGAGATAAAGGAATTAACCTTTTGGACGCTGCATGCAAAGATCACGATATAGCATATTCTAAGAGTAAAGATATAAACATAAGACATCAAGCTTAATAAATAAACAATAACTGAATATTATGAATTTTATAAATTATAACTTACTTCGCTTTTTGACACATCTCGTGACAACTGTAAGACTAAATGCTGCATTGTCAGAATATAATAATAATATTAAAGTTGAAGAAATACCATCAAATACTGCATTATATTTTGATAATATAGGACCAATAAACATGATTAATTTAAGATGAAATCTATTTATTTACTATGACTTCTATGAATTTCACGATGAACTTAAGAAAATAAAAATCATGACAGAAGTTATACAAAATGAATTATTAATTAATAAATATGGTAAAGAGATATGTGAATTGCTGAAACGAAGGTTCGATAAAATATATTATTCATTGCAGCAAGACAATTTAATTCTAAAATCGAAAACGTTCTCAGTAGACGTGACTAACAAAGATCAACAAACTCTGTAAACAAAAATAAAAACTATTTTAACAACCAGCAAGATTTGAATGAGCTTATGATTCAACAAATATCAGTTTTAGATTCTACAAAGAACATATTAAAAAACACTAGTAACGAATTAAATGCAAGCTTTAATAAAATTTATGAACTACTGAAGCTGATTAATATCGATGAAGATAAAAATAGAACAAATGCATAATGGTTGTTTCAAGTTATGATAGGACAACTACATTTAATAGTAGATAACTGTAATAAAGTTCAATCATCCTTTACAAATCTATTAATTGACATAAATCATGGAAATGTTAATCCAGATCTTCTTACATTTAACCATTTACAAGACGAATTATTACATATTGAATAATTCTTACCAAATGATTTGATTTTTCCTGGACAACTCACCAATACTAAATTAAAGAAAATTTTTAACTCTATTAAAGTAAATGGATTTATGATAGAAAATCGATTTATAATACAAGCTGAAATACCATTAGTTACCAATCATAGCTCTGAAGTTTACAAAATAATTCAACTACCAGTTAAAGTAGACAATAGTATAGTGATATCTTTGGTAGATGATGATTACATAGTGTATAACTTTGCAAATAATTTGTATTTTTTGATGTCTCAATTACAACTTAATGCATGTACTAAAAACAATGATGACCAATTTAATTGTAGAAATAATTTTTCATGGAAATCAGCTGTTGAACGAACATGTGAAATTTCAGCACTAAAACAGTCGAGGCATGCTGAATGTAATTTTAAAGAAGTTGAAAAGAAAAGTGTTTGGATTAAATTATCAACAGAAAATCAGTGGTTATTTGCTGTTTCTGATACATTTACACTAAGTGTGGACTGTGATAATCATAATCGCAGTTCGATAATGCTACCTTTAAAAGGTTTGTTAACTTTACCATCGGGATGTGTTGCAGAACACGAAGGAATCACGTTATATTCTTCAGCATATTTTACATCAAAACAAAAATCGTCTATTCAAACATCATCATGGCTGATAGATTACAATAACATAAATATTAGAGTTGTAAAACTAGTTACTATAAACATTTTAAACAATATCAAACATATTGAGAAACCACATACTGATAAAGAATTTAAAGGTTAAAACTGTGCCAGGAAACATATCACTTTTTGTTATTTCGATTTGTATTCTAGTTTTATGTTCTATTTTCATTAAGAATAAATAATGTAAGAGTAAGTCTATGGATAAGATTTCATCCCCTGTACTTTTAGGTGTCTAAGGGAATGATGAAAAATAATATAAATGTATGTTTGCAAAAGACAAAAATATTAAAATAATTGAAATTAATTGTAATTAAAATTAAGTGTGACTTTTGAAATATTTAGATGTGAAGGTTTGTTATAATGATTGAATATATTTCTTACTGATATAAATTTTAATACACCATTTATATTTTATTATCTGATTCCAAGCAACAACGTATTTCCAAATTGAACTAAAAAGACCTTTAATTTATTGATAATATACTGAATTTTACCAGATATGTTCATAACTTTGTCTAATTCTCTACTATAAAATATATTATGTTTAGAAAGAGATGTAAACGTAATTAAATTTGTGATACAAATGAATACTGAATATAAAATAATGAAACAAAAAAAAAATGTGTTTATATGTATGTATCTATTATAAAAAATAAAAAATAAAATAAAACATGTATTTTTCAAAATCTATTAATTGGTATAGAGTTCTTTTAGACTTTCTGGGCACAGCAGTAAATATAATTAGGTGTGGTGATTCAATTTCATATTCCACATATTCCGGATGACATGAATTGAGATTTTGATTTTTAGTGCTAATATTATATTTGCTGGTGATGGTAACAAAATTTGTTTTTCAGATAGGATTATACCCTCAGGAAAATTATTGTAATTCTTTTCAATATCTTTACTTAGACCATATGTATCATAGCTAGTTGGTAGTAAGACTTTTTTCAAATACTCAAAATGTATTGATATATTGTTGATACCACGTCTTCTTAATAGAGGACAATTTGATGATCAGCGCAGATGCTCAGATATAGACAGATCAACATGTTCTCAACACACAAAAATAACATCTCGTTCTATCTTTTTTGCTGGTATAAAACATTCTCGTCATAGTCAATTGGTTCTTATCCAACCAATCAAATGTCTTTACACGTTTATATTTTCTGGGGAATATTACACTCATGGTATACTGTAGCTTAAATGATAATTGGAGTAGATCATTACATTTTCTATTAGCGACTTTTTCACAACTTTTTAATCAGGTATTACCTATACCTTTAGTTTGAACAGAATTGATAGAAGTTTGATCGATTAGCAAATCTTTATACATTTTTTTATTAAAAAGATAAGAGTGTACTTATTTCAAACAGTTATTAGAACTACATCTAAATTTAATATTGTATGTATCTATCAATATATACTAAATTAAAATCAAGATATTTAAAGAAGGAGGTATACATGAAAAATTATCATATGTATGCAAAGAAAAAGTTTAATATGAAAATAGCGATTTAGTTCCAATACATAAGACACTATTTTAAATTCATGTTATTGGTTTTTGTAAATATTATAAATTTATAGAATAGATATAGTAGTTTAAACAATTTATAAGTAGATGACATAGAATAGAATAGAATATAATATAATGGAATACAATATAATGGAATACAATAGAATAGAATAGAATAGAATAGAATAGAATAGAATAGAATAGATAGATTTATAGACAGATAAATAGATAGATAGATGGATGGATAGAGAGATAGATAGATAGACAGATGGATAGATAGATGGATAGATAGATGGATAGATAGATGGATAGATAGACAGACAAATAGATAGATATATAGATAGATAGATAGATGGATAGATAGACAGATAGATAGATGGATAGATAGGTAGGTAGATAGATATGTAGGTAGGTAAATAGATAGATGGATAGATAGGTAGGTAGATAGATAGATAGATAGATAGGTAGGTAGGTAGATAGATGGATAGATAGATATATAGATAGATAGGTAGGTAGATAGATAGGTAGGTAGGTAGGTAGATAGATAGATGGATAGATAGATAGATAGATAGATAGTAAAATATAAAATATAAAGTATTAAGTATAAGGTATAAAGAATAATGTATAAAGTATAAGGTATAAGGTATAGAGTATAAAGTATAAGGTATAAAGCATAGAATATAATGTAATACCTTTTAATGTATAAGGTATAAAGTATAAGGTGTAAAGTATAGAGTATTAAGTATAAGGTATAAGATATAAGGCATAAAGAATAATGAATAAAGTATAGATTAAAAGTATAAGGTATAAATTATAGATTATAAAGTATAAAGTATGAGATATAAGGTAGTGAGTATAAAATATAGTATTAAGTGTAAAGAATAAGGTGTAAAGTATAGATTATGAAGGATTATGAATGTATAAAGTATAAGGCATAAGGCATAAAGGATAATGTATAAAATATAAGGTATAAAATATATATTATAAAGTATAGATTATAAAGTATAAGGTATAATGTATAAGGTATTAAGTATAGCGTATAAAGTGTTGAGTATAATATTTAAGGTATAACGTATAGAGTATAAATTATAAGGTGTAACGCATAATGTATAAGGTATAAAGAATATAAGGTATAAAGTATAGAGTATAATGTATAAGATATGAAATAGTACATAGTATAGAGTATAAAGAAGAAGGTGTAAAGTATAGGGTATAAAGTAAAAAATATAAAGTATAAAGTAAAGAGTATAAATTATATGGTATAAAGTATAAGGTACAAAGTATAGAGTAAACAGTATAGAATATAAAATATATATCATAAATTATAGATTATAAAGTACAAGGTATAAGGCATAAAGAATAATGTATAAAGTGTAGGGCTTAAAATATATGTTATAGGGTATAAATAATATAATGTATAAAGTATAGAGTAAAAGTATCAGGTATATACTATAGAGAATAATGTGTAAGGTATAAATTATAAGGCATAAAGTATAGAGTATGTATAAAATGTAAAGAATAAACTGCTATGATAATAGTTTACAATGCAATCGGTGATAATATGAATATATTTAGCCTTACATTCAATGAACTCTATCGTAATTGTGAAGACCACAAAGTAGGGAATAGGTCTTGTTTTTGGTACGGAATTTGATACAAAATTTAATTTTGTTTTGGTACAACAATGAACTTTCTCTATGCATTCTACAGTAATTCGTTGTCTTGTACATAACTACTGCTTTAGTTACACAGTTATTTACGAAATCGTGTAATGCATTAACATATTTGACATTCAACTGAAATTATCATTAACCTATCAATGTTATCTACGGAATAATTGTCAGCAGTTTATTAAAAAATCAGAAAATTAATCCATACAATCAAAGATCCTTCCAAAATTAGCATGACCACCTAACCAATAAAGAAATCTCAAAAAAACCACAGATATCTCACCTAAAATATACGGTCGTGACAAGAATCATAAAAAACAATAAAATTTTATAGGTGCAACACCTCACCTCACCTAAAATATACGGTCGTGACAAGAATCATAAATAAAAAATAAAATTTTATAGGTCCAACAATGCTCAAAAATATTTGTTACAACAAGCTTCCCCTATTCATTTATGGGATACTACAATTATGCACTGCTTTATAATAACTACCACTAACTTACACTCTTATTTACATAACCCACACAATGCAATAACAACAAATTTTACATTCAATTGAAATTATCATTAGTCTATCTATTTTATTTAATTACATATCAAAAAAATTGTTAAAAACTTATTAAAAAAACTAAAATTACCCTACACAATCAAAGATCAATCTAAATGCTTCCAAAACAAACAAAACCATTCAAAAAAATAATAATAATAATATCAAATCATAAACATTTTTATATGCGCATTTTCTTTATCCCTATATTGTTTGAAAAAAAGTACAAAACACACAAGAAAAACTCCCGCAAAGAAAAACACCAAAACAAACAAACAAAAAAAAAAAAACAGGTGTATATCACACAAAAATGATCATAAACAACTTTGTGTGTGCGTACAACCCTTATAAATTACTTCTCACAACCATTTACACCAATGACAACAGAATGTTGCCATTGTGCTACATGGCCCAATCGTTTTCAAGGGGTTTCATTATGGTGGCAACACTACGTTGCCATTGTGACAGAAAGCCCCATCGTTTTGACCGTTGTGCCAGAAAGCCCCATCGTTTTGACCGTTGTGCCAGAAGGCCCACAAATATACTACTCTTAAATCACTAAAAGCAGAAGCTAAAAAGTGAACCATCCCTAACACCATAGTAAATAAAAGATTTTTCTTTTTTAATTTTATGTAGATAATTATTAACTTTAATATGAAAAAAAAATATGTATTATTAAAAGATTCCATTTATACCTTTAAAATTACAGGAGATGAAATATTAGCCATAGACGTACTATTACAATATTTATTCTTAATGTAAATAGAACATAAAACTAGAATACAAACCGAAATAACAAAAAGTGATATGTATCCTGACACAGTTTTAATCTTTAAATTCTTTAACTCAGTTTTGATTATATCAACATCAATATGTAGTTTATCAATATATTTGCTATTGTTTAAAATGTTTACAGTAACTGGTTTTATAACTCTAATATTAATTTTATTGTAATCTATCAATTTCAAGTGGTGGTTGTAAATCTCCAAAACTGTTAAAATATTCCTTATAGTTGTAATTTTTATAATATGCTACCCAATGTGTTCCAGGTCCATGTTCATAATCTAAATTAACAATACCACATTCTTGAGTAAGTGGTTTTTAGGTAAACCATCACGCATGAAAACACCTCTAAAATATTTGAGTTGTCTTCCATATTTCTATAGATCTATATCAGTTAGGGGACGATTGAGTAGATTTTTTAAAAGTTTTTTGAATCTGGTCTATAATACAATCCATATCCAGTTTTATAAGGTTTAAGATATAAACCTTTTCCCATAGCTATTGCTTCCATATTTTTATTATGACGTGTAGCTTCTGCTAGTTGTTCTTTTCCATTCACAGCTTTAACTATAGCTGATCCACCTGTAGCTAAACCTCCTAAAGCTGATAATGCTGTTAAAACAGGAATTAGTGGTAGAAATCCACCAATTTTAGGTACTGGAATTACTCTTGGTATTTTTATATTAGCTCTCCTTTTGCTTTTTAAATTATTATGAACGACTTTTTGAGCAATTTTAACAGCGTCATGTATATTATCTGGTTTTTCTTTTTTCAAAAGTTTTAAGGTATTTCTAACAGTGTTGGTAAATAATTTTCTATTACAAACTTTTCTCATTCTTTTTTTCATTGTTTTTCTTGATTTACGATGTTTTTTAATATTTTTAATATTCTTCATACCTAATCCAAATTTCACTTTTGTCTTCATTGCATTCATAACAAACCAAGCATTAGCTCGTTCTTTAAAATCACTATCTTTAGATTTTACTCGTTGTCAAGCTTTTTCAGCTAATATTTGATCAGCTTGATGTCGGCTATTTAAATCTTTTGATTGTGAGTATACAATATCGTGTTCTTTACATACAGCGTCTAATAAATTTATTCCTTTATCTCCTCTTGCTAAGCGTTCTTTAAGTTTTGTACCAGGTCCACAGAATTGATAACCAGGTAATAATACAGTATTTGATGGTATTTCTTGAACTCTAATATTAGTATTATAATTTGAAAATGCAGCATTTAGTCTTACAGTTGTCACGAGATGTGTCAAAAAGCAAAGTAAGTTATAATTTATTAAAATCAATATAATATTTAGGTGTTGTTTATTTATTAAGCTTGATGTCTTATGTTTATATCTTTACTTTTGGAATATGCTATATCGTGATCTTCGCATGCAGCATTCAAAGGTTAATTCCTTTATCTACTCATTCCAAATGTTTTTATAATTTTTATCCAGGACCGCAAAATTTGTAACCAGGAAGATGTATTTTGTGTGAGTAGACATAAAAATGCTAATTCTTTCTATTTACGTCAAACTTATACAAGAATCCCAAAACATTTAGTTATATATAATGCTAATAAGATTATTATATTTAAGCAAGTGAGACATATATATGGAGATCATGTGATATGAATTATGAAAAGTTTCATAAAATCTGTCGAGAATGATGGAAAGACAAGTATGAATTTCTGGTTGTAAGTAAAGATGATGATTTAAATAAATATTTAATTATCAGTATATTATTAGATATTAAACGTATTAGATCAGTATACACTACATCGATCTGATATCAGATATCAGGTCTGGTATCAGCTATCAGGTCTGGTATCAGCTATAAGGTCTGGTATCAGCTATCAGGTCTTGTATCAGCTATCAGACCTGATATCTGATATCAGACCTGGTATCAGCTATCAGGTCTGGTATCAGCTATAGCTGATATCAGGTCTGATATCAGATATCAGGTCTGGTATCAGCTATCAGACCTGATATCTGATACCAGACCTGATAGCTGATACCAGACCTGATATCTGATATCAGACCTGATATCAGCTATAGCTGATACCAGACCTGATAGCTGATACCAGGTCTGATATCAGATATCAGATCGATGTAGTGTATACTGATCTAATACGTTTAATATCTAATAATATACTGATAATTAAATATTTATTTAAATCATCATCTTTACTTACAACCAGAAATTCATACTTGTCTTTCCATCATTCTCGACAGATTTTATGAAACTTTTCATAATTCATATCACATGATCTCCATATATATGTCTCACTTGCTTAAATATAATAATCTTATTAGCATTATATATAACTAAATGTTTTGGGATTCTTGTATAAGTTTGACGTAAATAGAAAGAATTAGCATTTTTATGTCTACTCACACAAAATACATCTTCCTGGTTACAAATTTTGCGGTCCTGGATAAAAATTATAAAAACATTTGGAATGAGTAGATAAAGGAATTAACCTTTGAATGCTGCATGCGAAGATCACGATATAGCATATTCCAAAAGTAAAGATATAAACATAAGACATCAAGCTTAATAAATAAACAACACCTAAATATTATATTGATTTTAATAAATTATAACTTACTTTGCTTTTTGACACATCTCGTGACAACTGTAAGACTAAATGCTGCATTTTCAAATTATAATACTAATATTAGAGTTCAAGAAATACCATCAAATACTGTATTATTACCTGGTTATCAATTCTGTGGACCTGGTACAAAACTTAAAGAACGCTTAGCAAGAGGAGATAAAGGAATAAATTTATTAGACGCTGTATGTAAAGAACACGATATTGTATACTCACAATCAAAAGATTTAAATAGCCGACATCAAGCTGATCAAATATTAGCTGAAAAAGCTTGACAACGAGTAAAATCTAAAGATAGTGATTTTAAAGAACGAGCTAATGCTTGGTTTGTTATGAATGCAATGAAGACAAAAGTGAAATTTGGATTAGGTATGAAGAATATTAAAAATATTAAAAAACATCGTAAATCAAGAAAAACAATGAAAAAAAGAATGAGAAAAGTTTGTAATAGAAAATTATTTACCAACACTGTTAGAAATACCTTAAAACTTTTGAAAAAAGAAAAACCAGATAATATACATGACGCTGTTAAAATTGCTCAAAAAGTCGTTCATAATAATTTAAAAAGCAAAAGGAGAGCTAATATAAAAATACCAAGAGTAATTCCAGTACCTAAAATTGGTGGATTTCTACCACTAATTCCTGTTTTAACAGCATTATCAGCTTTAGGAGGTTTAGCTACAGGTGGATCAGCTATAGTTAAAGCTGTGAATGGAAAAGAACAACTAGCAGAAGCTACACGTCATAATAAAAATATGGAAGCAATAGCTATGGGAAAAGGTTTATATCTTAAACCTTATAAAACTGGATATGGATTGTATTATAGACCAGATTCAAAAAACTTTTAAAAAATCTACTCAATCGTCCCCTAACTGATATAGATCTATAGAAATATGGAAGACAACTCAAATATTTTAGAGGTGTTTTCATGCGTGATGGTTTACCTAAAAACCACTTACTCAAGAATGTGGTATTGTTAATTTAGATTATGAACATGGACCTGGAACACATTGGGTAGCATATTATAAAAATTACAACTATAAGGAATATTTTAACAGTTTTGGAGATTTACAACCACCACTTGAAATTGATAGATTACAATAAAATTAATATTAGAGTTATAAAACCAGTTACTGTAAACATTTTAAACAATAGCAAATATATTGATAAACTACATATTGATGTTGATATAATCAAAACTGAGTTAAAGAATTTAAAGATTAAAACTGTGTCAGGATACATATCACTTTTTGTTATTTCGGTTTGTATTCTAGTTTTATGTTCTATTTACATTAAGAATAAATATTGTAATAGTACGTCTATGGCTAATATTTCATCTCCTGTAATTTTAAAGGTATAAATGGAATCTTTTAATAATACATATTTTTTTTTCATATTAAAGTTAATAATTATCTACATAAAATTAAAAAAGAAAAATCTTTTATTTACTATGGTGTTAGGGATGGTTCACTTTTTAGCTTCTGCTTTTAGTGATTTAAGTGATCTGAAGGTTACAAGATATTTGATATTGGTGTATTTTTGTTGAGTTTTGAGAACATGATTTTTTAAGAATCTTTACAGAAAATTCAATCGTTCAAAAGAAGATATGTAAATGCAGTTTCATGCCGCTGCTTTCATTTAAATGAGGAAAAGAAATATATTACGAAGATTATGGATAAATATTACATGCGAAGTCTACGCACTAGTAATCCAAATCCGAGATATAAAAGCCATGAAAATGAAATTAGAATTAATTCCTACAACACAGTTGGTTAATAATAAAATCTACATGTTTTGTTGTTAGTAAGGATGATCTAGTTAATAAAGGTCGATATAAAAAGGGATTCGATAATTTTATTCAATTGTAAATAAGTGATGAAAGATATAAAGCAGATCAGAACCAGTTCGTAATCAGTTATAAAGCAGATCAGCACCAGTTCGTTAGCAGTTATAAAACAGATCAGAACCAGTTCGTTAACTGTTATAAAGCAGATTAGAACCAGTTCGTTATCAGTTATAAAGGAGATAAAGGAATTAACCTTTTGGACGCTGCATGCAAAGATCACGATATAGCATATTCCAAAAGTAAAGATATAAACATAAGACATCAAGCTTAATAAATAAACAACACCTAAATATTATGAATTTAATAAATTATAACTTACTTTGCTTTTTGACACATCTCGTGACAATTGTAAGACTAAATGCTGCATTTTCAAATTATAATACTAATATTAGAGTTCAAGAAATACCATCAAATACTGCATTATATTTTGATAATATAGGAACAATAAACATGATTAATTCAAGATGGAATCTATTTATTTACTATGACTTCTATGAATTTTACGATGAACTTAAGAAAATAAAAATCATAACAGAAGTTATACAAAATGAGTTCTTAATTAATAAATATGGCAAAGAGATATGTGAATTGTTAAAACGAAGGTTCGATAAAATATATTATTCATTGCAGCAAGACAATTTATTTCTAAAATCGAAAACGTTCTCAGTAGACGTGACTAACAAAGAACAACAAACTCTGCAAACAAAAATAAAAAACTATTTTAACAACCAGCAAGATTTGAATGAGCTTATGATTCAACAAATATCAGTTTTAGATTCTACAAAGAACATATTAAAAAACACTAGTAACGAATTAAATGCAAGCTTTAATAAAATTTATGAACTACTGAAGCTGATTAATATCGATGAAGATAAAAATAGAACAAATGCAGAATGGTTGTTTCAAGTTATGATAGGACAACTACATTTAATAGTAGATAACTGTAATAAAGTTCAATCATCCTTGTCAAATCTATTAATTGATATAAATCATGGGTATGTTAATCCAGATCTTCTTACATTTAACCAATTAGAAGACGAATTATCACATATTGAAATATTCTTATCAAATGATTTGATTTTTCCTGGACAACTCACCGGTACTAAATTAAAGAAAATTTTTAATTCTATCAAAGTAAATGGATTTATAATAGAAAATCGAATTGTAATACAAGCTGAAATACCATTAGTTACCAATTATAGCTCTGAAGTTTACAAAATAATTCAATTGCCAGTTAAAGTAGATAATAGTACAGTAATATCTTTGGTGGATGATGACTACATAGTGTATAACTTTGCAAATAATTTGTATTTTTTGATGTCTCAATTGCAACTTAATGCATGTACTAAAAACAATGATGACCAATTTAATTGTAGAAATAATTTTTCATGGAAATCAGCTGTTGAACGAACATGTGAAATTTCAGCACTAAAACAGTCAAGGCATGCTGAATGTAATTTTGAAGAAGTTGAAAAGAAAAGTGTTTGGATCAAATTATCAACAGAAAATCAGTGGTTATTTACTATTTCTGATACATTCACACTAAGTGTGGACTGTGATAATCATAATCGCAGTTCGATAATGCTACCTTTAAAAGGTTTGTTAACTTTACCATCAGGATGTGTTGCAGAACACGAAGGAATCACGTTATATTCTTCAGCATATTTTACATCAAAACAAAAATCGTCTATTCAAACATCATCATGGCTGATAGATTACAATAAAATTAATATTAGAGTTATAAAACCAGTTACTGTAAACATTTTAAACAATAGCAAATATATTGATAAACTACATATTGATGTTGATATAATCAAAACTGAGTTAAAGAATTTAAAGGTTAAAACTGTGTCAGGAGATATATCACTTTTTGTTATTTCGATTTGTATTCTAGTTTTATGTTCTATTTTCATTAAGAATAAATATTGTAAGAGTAAGTCTATGGATAATATTTCATCCCTGTACTTTTAGGTGTCTAAGGGAATGATGAAAAGTAATATAAATGTATGTTTGTAAAAGACAAAAATATTAAAATAATTGAAATTAATTGTAATTAAAATTAAGTGTGACTTTTGAAATATTTAGATGTGAAGGTTTTTTATAATGATTGAATATATTTCTTACTGATATAAATTTTAATACACCATTTATATTTTATTATCTGATTCCAAGCAACAACGTATTTCCAAATTAAACTAAAAAGACCTTTAATTTATTGATAATATACTGAATTTTACCAGATATGTTCATAACTTTGTCTAATTCTCCACTATAAAATATATTATGTTTAGAAAGAGATGTAAACGTAATTAAATTTGTGATACAAATGAATACTGAATATAAAATAATGAAACAAAAAAAAAATGTGTTTATATGTATGTATCTATTATAAAAATAAAAAATAAAATAAAACATAGCATTTAGTGTATATTTAAAATGTTTAATGTTTTAATTTCATCATTTATAAGAAATATTGATAGTAAAGAAATAATGAACTTTTATTAAATAATCACATATATGGGATAGAATATAATTCATACTATAAAATCGAAAGATTTTGTATAAAAGAAAAAAAAAATTAACAGAAAATATTAAAGATATTTATGTAAAAATAAAGAATATACAAACAAGTAAGAACAATATGAATTGAAAAAAATAATTATAAACATGTATTTTTCAAAATCTATTAATTGGTATAGAGTTCTTTTAGACTTTCTGGACACAGCAGTAAATATAATTAGGTGTGGTGATTCAATTTCATATTCCACATATTCCAGATGATATGAATTGAGATTTTGATTTTTAGTACTAATATTATATTTGCTGGTGATGGAAATAAAATTTGTTTTTCAGATAGGATTATACCCTCAGGAAAATCATTGTAATTCTTTTCAATACCTTTACTTAGACCATATGTATCATAGCTAGTTGGTAGTAAGACTTTTTTCAAATACTCAAAATGTATTGATATATTGTTGATACCACGTCTTCTTAATAGAGGACAATTTGATGATCAGCGCAGATGCTCAGATATAGGCAGATCAACATGTTCTCAACACACAAAAATAACATCTCGTTCTATCTCTTTTGCTGGTATAAAACATTCTCGTCATAGTCAATTGGTTCTCATCCAACCAATCAAATGTCTTTACACGTTCATATTCTCTGGGGAATATTACACTCATGGTATACTGTAGCTTAAATGATAATTGGAGTAGATCATTACATTTTCTATTAGCGACTTTTTCACAACTTTTTAATCAGATATTACCTATACCTTTAGTTTGAATAGAATTGATAGAAGTTTGATCGATTAGCAAATCTTTATACATTTTTTTATTAAAAAGATAAGAGTGTACTTATTTCAAACAGTTATTAGAACTGCATCTAAATTTAATATTGTATGTATCTATCAATATATACTAAATTAAAATCAAGATATTTAAAGAAGGAGGTATACATGAAAAATTATCATATGTATGCAAAGAAAAAGTTTAATATGAAAATAGCGATTTAGTCCCAATACATAAGACACTATTTTAAATTCATGTTATTGGTTTTTGTAAATATTATAAATTTATAGAATAGATATAGTAGTTTAAACAATTTATAAGTAGATGACATAGAATAGAATAGAATATAATGGAATAGAATACAATAGAATAGAATAGAATAGAATAGAATAGAATAGAATAGAATAGAATAGAATAGAATAGATTTATAGACAGATAAATAGATAGATGGATGGATAGAGAGATAGATAGATAGACAGATGGATAGATAGATGGATAGATAGACAGACAAATAGATAGATATATAGATAGATAGATGGATAGATAGGTAGGTAGATAGATAGGTAGGTAGGTAGATAGATAGATGGATAGATAGATAGATAGATAGATAGGTAGGTAGATAGGTAGGTAGGTAGGTAGATAGATAGATGGATAGAACAGAATAGATTAGAGTAGAATAGATTAAAATAGAATAGATTAGAATAGAAAATGAATAAAATAGAATAGAAAATATAAAAAATAACAACTAAAACCAATGAAATTCATAATTACTAATGAGTATACAGTAGAACGTCTAGAACAAATAAGAAAATTACCAAGAACATTAAACAAAATGATAAACATTTAGAAGATTGTGTTTGGGCTGATAAGAATACTAGAGCTGGACCGAAAATTTGTGATTGTTATGATTATGAAATCTTAAGGAGAGTAGCAGAAGATAAAGCTAGGAAAATTATAAATTTCAATAATTTAAAAAACTGTATAAACTGTACCTTTAACAAAATATAAAAACTATAAGAAATAAATAATGATTTATAAATAAAACAATTGTTTTTTATTTAAAAATACTTTTTATAAATTATTTACAACAATTAGAATCACAGAAATAAAATCTCTTTTGATAGTAAATAACATTTTTTATTGTTAATTGTTATCACATTCCTCTCTACAATAATAATAATTTTTTAAACTACTAATACTAATGTTTACATTTCTTATCACAAAAATGTATTCACATTCTTTCTCAAAACTACAAACATATTACTAACCAGGGATGCAAAACATAAACAACATACATTTCAATCATACTGATCTTTAAAAACATAACAGGCAAGCATTTTCTCTCTACACTAAAACTGGGTTTCTTCCATCATCCACAAAATCAAAACTCAAAACCTAACACACACAAATCTATCTGGCAACACTGTCTCACACCAAATAACTATTCCCTCTCTCTCATGTCTCACAACCCCACACTTCCCCTCTCTCTCACAACCCACACTTCCTCTCTTTCTCACAACAAATACAAATATTTTAGGTTACAAAATCCCATCCAGGATGATCTATAGATAGTAAACAATCATAGAAAAATTAACACAACAAAACACCAACAAAAATATAAATATATATCTCCGCCATAGCCAACATAAAACCAACCATCAATCACGAACGAGGAAAATACACATTTCAACCACCTTGACTAAAACTGGTTTTCTTCCATCACACACAAAATCAATCCTCAAAACCTTAACACACACAAATTCACCTGACAATACTCTCTCACACCAAATAACTATTCTCTCTCACTCTCACAACACACACATTCCAATACCTCAATACCACACACCAACCAGGGATGGAAAACATAAACAACATACAATCATACCACAACACATACACATTTCACATTTCAAAAAACCACAACCCCAGCTATGCATGAGCCGAATTTTGTATGAAAAAAGTGGTCCCGAAGGTACATAAACATACTACTGAGGCTGAGCTTTAGCTGTACTAAAGAACCTTGTTGTTTGATTAATAGAATAGATCTATGTATGTAGATGGTAATACAAGAAAATGATCCCAAGTTTTAATAAAGTAAAGTTTAATTCACCTCATTAAAGCTTAGTCGCAATTTATGTGAAATCAATCATGCCTTTTTATATGTGGCTCTTCCACAAGTACATAATATAAAAAAATAATAATCCCTGAAACGTTAATGTAAAGAAGAGACTTTGTGTATGTATAAAAGGAAAAAATCTTTAAACATAACTGTTCAATCGGATTTTGGTTACATAACCCAAGGATCACGTGGCTAAGGTTCCAAAAATTACATCATTTGGATACCAAATTAACAATATATTTCTTCACAGTCATCATTAAATATTTGGAACTTTACAAAAAGGATAACAAACGAACTATTTTTGATATTTTCCAAAATATCATTACCGTACTATTCCATCAAGTTCGTAAAATTTTATTAGATAACGTGTCGAGTGATAAAATTATCAAACAATCAATAGTCCTAAGTTTCGTCGTCATTGTAAATTTCATATAATACAGTGTGTAATTTTGTACGTTAGTTAAAGAAAAACAAACTGTAACGTCACAATTCTGATAAAAAGAAAACCAAAAACTGTCGCAAAACATCACCAACACTCCAAGTATCAATCTTGCACGTTGACAAACGAAATGAAACAGAAAAAATAACCTATCACGTTACTATTCTTAATAAGAGAAACCCACAAATTGCTCTAAAACAACCAGATACCACTCCAAGAAAGCACACAACACAACACCCAAAATTATAACTGCGGTCGAAGGTAGATCTCATGTACAACCAACAACATCATTACGCATTACAAGTTCATCCATCACATTTTTTACAATTAAATTTAGAAAACTAATATTCAATATTTAAAATATTATACAGTTTTTCCAAAGTTTAACAAAATTTATATATATTTCATGCAACAAGACCATTCCTAAATGTAATTCACACAAATGTAATTACACATTACACTTAAGAAAATTTCCTTCACCTATCAATCCTAAATTTAATTTAAGACCTAAAGTAAATATTTATGTATTTGATATGTAAAATTTCATAGTTGTGTAAAATTTTTAGCTAATAAGTTTATACATAATTTAGAAATATGCAACTAAAAACTTTTTCCCAGCCCTAATAATTGAGTTACCTGAATGCAGATGTTCGGAGAGGCCTCACCGACATTAAACATCCAGTACTACAAATAATAGAAAATAATACGTTCGATACAACAACCACATATATGCATCAATCTATATCGGTGAGTGCGCATTTTGTTTAATTTCTTTTATATGCATATTTCTTTTTTCATATACGTTTGGTTATACTCACAGTACTCGTATTATGTAATTAACAGAAGCAATAATAGAATCAATCAGTTTGTTTAAATATGTTTGATGAGATCAATTAAAGTTTTCTTAAATTAAAATTAACGGCACTTCTTAAATTTTCTTATATTCTGTTTTTGCTTTAGTTAAATTTTTAAGTATAACTTTAAGATAGATTTAAATCTAAAGAGAAGTAACCCCAAACAACGAATTCTGTAAAAATTTAAATCACCAGTTTGTTTTCGATCTCCATTTATACTAAATTATTCGGTTTACTAAAATTTAATAAGTTCTGAAACATTTTCTTTGCAAATACGCAAATAATATGTGTAAAATATGAATTAAAGGACATGATTTTATAGTAATAGTTTATAATAACGAATTACACCCTTATCTCTTGAATAAATTATGATTTTTAAAATGGATCTATAAATTGTTTTCTAAATATTTTTTTACGGATGTGAAGTGAGTTAGGGTAAATCGTCAATGGGTTTTAGCTATATAATCGCCACTAAAACGAAAGGTAGGGGGGGTGTATCGAACTGTTGGCCCCAATATAATCTTGGGTGCCCTAATCTTATAGGTATATTCGATGTAGCTTGTTTTTTATCAACAGTTTTGAGCCATTTATTTTTTTAGTCTGTTTGCTTTATTTCACTAACCCTTATAACCAAGGCAAGGTAGTCTGTAATATTATGTGTTACCGTACATAGTTTGGATATGTGAGACTAAAAAATGGTAGATAACAAAAACCCACTCCAGTAGACTGTCAGCTAGCAGTTAAAAGGCTTCTAATAGTCATTTAGACAGCTAATAAAATTTTGAGCAGTGATTATTAAAATGAAAATTATAATGTTTCTACTTGTATATACATAATTGGTGCCCATTGTGGAACCCCATAGATCTTATCTTAGCGGTCCCAAAAATTAGCTTTATTTTAAAAATTATAGTCATTTTTGCAAATAGTAAAGGAACGTATATGGGTGGACATTTTTTCGTAAATATATATTTAAAATTTTCAGGATAGTCGTTTATTTGATGGTATTGAATTTCAAATTGAACGACCGAAAATGTAATGAATGTTCCTTTGGCGAGTAGTATGAATCAATTTATTAGCTTTTCTATTTGCAACAGTTTATTAGCAGAATTTTGTTGTAATATTCGGAAACTTAGTTATCGGTAAAATGTATTTTTTTATCCTTCTAATAAGTCTAATAAAAAATTAAAAGTTCATTTACTTACTTTTTCCGCGAATTATTAAATTACTTTTTAACTTACCTTTTGAATTATAATATTGCTGACAATTGTCTGCAATCGAAATTCATTTTAATAAACATACAAAATTGTTAAAAAACAAACTCTTTATTTACTAAGAAAACATGTAGTAACAATAAGAATAGTTATAGTAAGCATAAAACAACCAAAATTGTAAAGTTAAAGAAATAATAAAATAAATGCAGTTGCAGTCAAGTACTCAATCAATAAAGTAACTTCATTTACTTTAATTGGCGCCCAACTAAAACACTAATTGAAAGTTAACCATTTAAAATTAAAATAAATTATAAGTTAATAAGGACTAAAAAGGAAGTGAAGTGAACATATTGAAACAAACAATTACTTAATTATTAAAAATAAATTAAAACAAAACTCATTAAGTAAAAAGTTAAATAATATAAAATAAAACCAAATAAGAACTGAAAATAAAATTTAAAATATAGTGAAAATCTATAAGTTAAGCAAAAATCTTGTGAGACTAACGATTTTAATAAAAACTTAAACTTCCAAAAACAATGAAAATTAAAAGAAACGTCAAAAAGAACAATGCAAAAGCATTAAAGCACAATAGATTTTTTAACAAAAAGATAAAAATAAAATAAAACAAAAAACTGAAACAAATTTAAAACAAAAGCAACAATTAAAATAAAAAATTAACTAACAAAATTTTTAAATCGCAACAACTGAAAACAATATTTGTGTTAAAACAACGCCTAACATCCTCCAGCAGAACATTAAGGAATATAACTAACACCAGAAACAAGAAACAATTATGATGCAGAAAATAATTATTTTAATGTAAGAATATAATATTATAATATAATTATATATAGAATTAATTAAATAATTTAGATTTAAACACAATAATCAATACTTCCAATAAAGTTGAGAAAAAAGGTTTAAAAGAATTAAATTAATAGTAAAATTTGTAATCTGTAATGGCAAATCAAAATAACTTAATTCGGTCTCCAATGTTTAATAATCATCCGCCTCCACCACCCCAAGCTCAAAATGCCTTAGTACAAGAATAGGAAACAAACTGACACCTAGATACAAAATTGAAGTAGTAAAAGAGGACAGAGGAGGAACTATTTTGACAACATCTAACCGTATAGTTCACAAAAAAAATGATATTTTATTTCTAGACTAATGATAAAACTAATTAAACGGGTGTACAGATTTTGGATTACACGAACGCGCAAATTGTGACAGTAAAGACCGGAACGACAAAATTGGTTGCTGGAGACTTTAAACTAATCCATGTCATAGATATTGGATTATATGAAAGGACAATTTATAAACTCGAAACCATTATAAGACAAGATATAGGAAAGAAAAATAACAGTTATGAATTTTTACTGCATCAAGTACAGGTCTTATATGATTTAATTGCTAATTTGAGACCCAGACGCGAATTGAGATCAATAAACGGTTTGGGTACATTATGGAAGTGGGTGGCAGGTTCGCCAGACCACGAGCACTTCAAAATAGTAACAGACAGCATGAGCAGACTCTTAGAAAACAATGACAAACAAATCGTAATAAATAGAGCAATATACACAAGAATACAAGAAATAACCAATATAACCAACAGCATAATAAATAACATAGGATCGAACGATGCATTTGAACGTGAAATCGTAAAGGACGTAGAAAGAAAATTGGAGATAGTTAAAAATGAGCTTACAAATATTGGGTACTCAATTCAGTGGGAAAAAGCAGGAATTATAAATTCTTTTCTTTTATCTGAATACGAACTGAATATGACTAGAAGACACTTCAATGAACTTAATATGCCCTATGTCAATCTAATTGAAGCTTTGGAGTTTGGAGAAGTGAAGATTGGAATGAATAAAACTACAATCCCTTACATGATTGATTTGCCTATAACAGAAAGAGAAACATGTAAAAGTCTATTTATAAAATCTGTTAAAAATAATTCAAATGTAACAATTAAATTAAATAATGAAAAGTTCATAGTATGTAAAAATTCTGTTTTTGAAATTTAAAAAACCTTGTAAAATGTTTAATGATGTGTCAATTTGTAAAAACCATAACATAGAAGATATTACAAAATCAAATTGTTTACCAAAACTATTACATGGCATGCCATCCAAAAGCCCTACGACAAACCATCAACATCTAACATCAGGAAATGAAATATCACCTGAAGTAATACTTTTAAACGGCTATAATGGGTCAATATTGGTACAAAATAAGGAAGTCTTATTGCATAGAACCTATATCATCAAATACCACAACACCATGATGAAACCTTTGCCGGCTGTAGTAAAAGCACCTAATACTATAGACAGATATGAAGAAATGCTATCACTGGACGTTGGAATTTAAGAGGGGAAGAGTTAAGAAAACTAAAATTAGCTTTACAATCAATAAAAAATTAAAAGTTCATTTTCTTACTTTTTCCGCTAATTATTAAATTACTTTTTAACTTACCTTTTGAATTATAATATTGCTGACAAATGTCTGCAATCGAAATTCATTTTAATAAACATACAAAATTTTTAAAAAACAAACTCTTTATTTACTAAGAAAACATGTGGTAACAATAAGAATAGTTATAGTAAGCATAAAACTAAAACAACCAAAATTGTAAAGTTAAAGAAATAATAAAATAAATGCAGTTGCAGTCAAGTACTCAATCAATAAAGTAATTTCATTTACTTTAATTTATATAAAAAAATATGTATATGTATATATGTATGTATGATTGTATGTATGTATGTAAGTGCAACTGTAAAATGACATACATATTTTCATATGTACATTAAAGAGACTCACAAAAACAAAGTTTAAAATGTCCTCCTCTAGAAATGAAGATTGGTCTGTTCTGTCATGATTCCCAAAATATTACATTTGAATGTTTAAAATTACGTGAGCTGGACCATTTTCAAAACACCTCTATAATACATATTTCTTTCAATATCATCAAACTTTTCGTTAAAAGAAAATTAACTTCAAATTGTTATAGAGGCATACTAAGGCCTGGAATATTCATTTAAATGATTGTTATACCTCTTTTCATTTGCGGAATATTAAGATTTTACTATCGGTGTTTGTAATATTTTCTTTATTCAAACATATAATTTTATATATTTTTGACATTTTTCAAAATATCCTGATACTATTGAAGATTACACATAATTAACCCTTTAAAAGGAAGAGGGTCAATTTTATGCATTTTGGTCCCAAAAGGTTAAATTAGCAATTTTTGCAAATAAGTCACATGGAAGTTTTTATTATACTTAAATATAGATGAATTTGTGAAAAATATAAGTTCATTTGAAACAGCGATAATAATCGAATTAAAGAGATTCTTGAAACTTAGTCACTATTTTAAACGAATTTATAGTTCTTATAATAAATGTATGCTTTTAACGAACCACTTATT
This sequence comes from Protocalliphora azurea, assembly GCA_932274085.1. NCBI lineage: Eukaryota > Metazoa > Arthropoda > Insecta > Diptera > Calliphoridae > Protocalliphora > Protocalliphora azurea. The sequence goes on from OW026522.1 coordinate 62,431,757, forward strand.
TGACATAAAAAATAACTTAACCAAATATGGACCGGAAATCCCAAAATATTACTTGTGCAACTAAAGAGTTAAATGAATACATATATCAATAGCATTGAAGAGACATTTCCAATGATGCTCTAAAATATAAATTACGATGGAAAATATCCAAAATAGTCAAACTTTAATAAAATAGTATTTAAAATGAAATATTAGAAAATTTTACTAACATTTTTATTTTGTGAGAATGAAAATTAATTAAAATTTTTTTGTGCTCATTATGTATTAAAAACCATATTTTTGGAAGTGTTTTAAGAATGGTCCAGCTCACGTGAACGAAATAATTAAACCGAAATATTTTGTATATTAGCTTAAAACATATCTGCCTTTAATTTCAGGGGGGTATATTTGAAACATTTTTGTACATATATAAAGAAGAGTGATAAACACTTGAACACAGACTAGTGATGAAATAATTTTATATTTGATTTGTGCTTAATACTGCCCAGCAAAAACTTTTTGGTTTTCGGTAAAGGCAACTACTTATTTGATTAGTTTCTTGGTAATGAGTCGTCATTATTGTTTGCCTACTCTATATTACATAAATAAGTAGTCAATAGTAATGGCATATTAATATTGCAATCACATAGATCAGTTGGATAGAGCTTTGGATTAACAACAAGAATATTGTCGGTTCAACCCAGGTCTGATGTAATTAGTTAAAAATAAAATTTTGTCGCTTACTATATTAAGTATTAGATGGTGCGATTCAAAAAATGAAGTAGAAATAATTATGAAATTTCGGAACTGCTGTTGCGATTTCAATGAAATTTCACATAGTAAAAGTAGTGGTATAGGCGAGTTTAACTTTTGAGCTTGGACCATATAGTTCCCCATGGTCCCAAAGTTGCACACCTTGGGTATAATTTTTTTTAAAAAGGATCCTGATTCCTTACACCTAAATCAATTTGAAAGCTTTTTAGAGAAGGATTCTGTATATCGAGATTTACGAAAAACATCGTCGTATTCATATCTTATCTCTTTTAATTTAAGAGATATTAGATATCAAAGATTAAAATTTTTTCTTTTTAGCCTACCTTGGTAAAGTTGTTTCGCTACAGTGGATCCAAATTTCACTCGACTTTTCTCCTTTTCTTTCCAAGAATTTGGTCACATTCTTTCTCTGTTATATAAATATTTTCTTAAGTAACATATATAATATTTATATTTTTCTGAAAGATAGCTAAATACAAAATATTTTAAAGGAAAAAAATTTAAAAAATGATTTTTGCGAGAACAAAATTGACCTATTTCAAACAAATTACGAATTTTCGCAATAATTTTCAAATTGCAAAGCTGAAATCAAAATATAGCCTAATGGGGTTTTATTTTTTTAATAGAACCTTTTGCTAACCGATATCGGATGGAAAGACATAGCATAAAAATTAAAAAACCTAATTTTTGGAAAATTTTTAAAGTTTTTTTTTTTGAGAATTTCGGGATTTCTATTAATAAGTCTAAAAATATGAATAACGCCTAAAATTAAGCATCGAAAAATCTTCTCAGATGTACAATTTTTCTCAAAAATACCCATTAACAAAAATTTTATTGCATAATTAAAAATGAATATGCACAAAATCCCAACTCAATACCACTTTCGCATATTTTCGCAAATGTCTTCAACGAATTTTCTTATTATAAATATTATTATAAATTTTTGAAAATAAGACACTATTACCTATCTTTCCACGTGTCAAAATTAGCGATCAAAATCAATATAAAGCATAGAAAAAATACTCTATAGTTAGCTTCTTCACAATTAGTAGGTAACGTAATTACTTAGGTAATGATATTCGTAAGTTAATCATTTATTTTAGACCTGAGACCTTTCTTAACAAATATTTTGGAACAGATACTTTATTTTTAGTACAGCTACATGATACGTAAATTGGGACAGGTACATTTTACCTGTATTAACATTGTTATTTATATTGGATATGAGTAAAATATTTATAATTTCTTTAGTTAATAAGAATAAGTTTAATTAAAAAAAAAAGAAATAAAATTTAAGTTAGTAATCTATATTTAAAAATTATGGTAAATCATTATATGTAGTAGCTTAATTTAGTAAAATAGTCTGATCACAGTAATCCATATCAAAAAGATAAAGTAAATCCTTATATTCATGAATGTTTTCATATGTCAAACCTCTGTAGCAAATGCAACGTTTCTTCTGTAATATACAGTTTGCCACTAAATTAAATTAGTTAGTATATCTTATTTCCAAACCTTTAAGTACATATATTTTGTGTTAAAAAAATCATTTGAGAAAAACCGTAAAGTAATATTAATAAAATATTTTGTTTTATTATTCATTTACATTTGTATGTAAGCATTGTAAAATATGAAATGGTAGAGGTTTGAGGCTGAGCTTTAGCTGTACTAAAGAACCTTGTTGTTTGATTAATAGAATAGATCTATGTATGTAGATGGTAATACAAGAAAATGATCCCAAGTTTTAATAAAGTAAAGTTTAATTCACCTCATTAAAGCTTAGTCGCAATTTATGTGAAATCAATCATGCCTTTTTATATGTGGCTCTTCCACAAGTACATAATATAAAAAAATAATAATCCCTGAAACGTTAATGTAAAGAAGAGACTTTGTGTATGTATAAAAGGAAAAAATCTTTAAACATAACTGTTCAATCGGATTTTGGTTACATAACCCAAGGATCACGTGGCTAAGGTTCCAAAAATTACATCATTTGGATACCAAATTAACAATATATTTCTTCACAGTCATCATTAAATATTTGGAACTTTACAAAAAGGATAACAAACGAACTATTTTTGATATTTTCCAAAATATCATTACCGTACTATTCCATCAAGTTCGTAAAATTTTATTAGATAACGTGTCGAGTGATAAAATTATCAAACAATCAATAGTCCTAAGTTTCGTCGTCATTGTAAATTTCATATAATACAGTGTGTAATTTTGTACGTTAGTTAAAGAAAAACAAACTGTAACGTCACAATTCTGATAAAAAGAAAACCAAAAACTGTCGCAAAACATCACCAACACTCCAAGTATCAATCTTGCACGTTGACAAACGAAATGAAACAGAAAAAATAACCTATCACGTTACTATTCTTAATAAGAGAAACCCACAAATTGCTCTAAAACAACCAGATACCACTCCAAGAAAGCACACAACACAACACCCAAAATTATAACTGCGGTCGAAGGTAGATCTCATGTACAACCAACAACATCATTACGCATTACAAGTTCATCCATCACATTTTTTACAATTAAATTTAGAAAACTAATATTCAATATTTAAAATATTATACAGTTTTTCCAAAGTTTAACAAAATTTATATATATTTCATGCAACAAGACCATTCCTAAATGTAATTCACACAAATGTAATTACACATTACACTTAAGAAAATTTCCTTCACCTATCAATCCTAAATTTAATTTAAGACCTAAAGTAAATATTTATGTATTTGATATGTAAAATTTCATAGTTGTGTAAAATTTTTAGCTAATAAGTTTATACATAATTTAGAAATATGCAACTAAAAACTTTTTCCCAGCCCTAATAATTGAGTTACCTGAATGCAGATGTTCGGAGAGGCCTCACCGACATTAAACATCCAGTACTACAAATAATAGAAAATAATACGTTCGATACAACAACCACATATATGCATCAATCTATATCGGTGAGTGCGCATTTTGTTTAATTTCTTTTATATGCATATTTCTTTTTTCATATACGTTTGGTTATACTCACAGTACTCGTATTATGTAATTAACAGAAGCAATAATAGAATCAATCAGTTTGTTTAAATATGTTTGATGAGATCAATTAAAGTTTTCTTAAATTAAAATTAACGGCACTTCTTAAATTTTCTTATATTCTGTTTTTGCTTTAGTTAAATTTTTAAGTATAACTTTAAGATAGATTTAAATCTAAAGAGAAGTAACCCCAAACAACGAATTCTGTAAAAATTTAAATCACCAGTTTGTTTTCGATCTCCATTTATACTAAATTATTCGGTTTACTAAAATTTAATAAGTTCTGAAACATTTTCTTTGCAAATACGCAAATAATATGTGTAAAATATGAATTAAAGGACATGATTTTATAGTAATAGTTTATAATAACGAATTACACCCTTATCTCTTGAATAAATTATGATTTTTAAAATGGATCTATAAATTGTTTTCTAAATATTTTTTTACGGATGTGAAGTGAGTTAGGATAAATCGTCAATGGGTTTTAGCTATATAATCGCCACTAAAACGAAAGGTAGGGGGGTGTAACGAACTGTTGGCCCCAATATAATCTTGGGTGCCCTAATCTTATAGGTATATTCGATGTAGCTTGTTTTTTATCAACAGTTTGAGCCATTTATTTTTTTAGTCTGTTTGCTTTATTTCACTAACCCTTATAACCAAGGCAAGGTAGTCTGTAATATTATGTGTTACCGTACATAGTTTGGATATGTGAGACTAAAAAATGGTAGATAACAAAAACCCACTCCAGTAGACTGTCAGCTAGCAGTTAAAAGGCTTCTAATAGTCATTTAGACAGCTAATAAAATTTTGAGCAGTGATTATTAAAATGAAAATTATAATGTTTCTACTTGTATATACATAATTGGTGCCCATTGTGGAACCCCATAGATCTTATCTTAGCGGTCCCAAAAATTAGCTTTATTTTAAAAATTATAGTCATTTTTGCAAATAGTAAAGGCACGTATATGGGTGAAAATTTTTTCGTAAATATATATTTAAAATTTTCAGGATAGTCGTTTATTTGATGGTATTGAATTTCAAATTGAACGACCGAAAATGTAATGAATGTTCCTTTGGCGAGTAGTTTGAATCAATTTATTAGCTTTTCTATTTGCAACAGTTTATTAGCAGAATTTTGTTGTAATATTCGGAAACTTGGTTATCGGTAAAATGTATTTTTTTATCCTTCTAATAAGTCTAAAGCAAAATTTCAAGTTGATGTTGATTTGTCTCACAATATTATAGGAATTTTCTAACTAATAAAGTTAGTAGTAAATACGTTTTTCTAAATTTCATACATCGATATGTACTATAAATAAAATCCTAATCACTTTCACATCCACAAAGTAAGAATACTAAACACCTTTAAACTTACAACCAAAAACATTTATTTTTGCGTGTTTTTATATCAACATTTTTGTTCTTTTTTTCGCATGTACAGAACATAACTTTATTATTTTCAAAATTTATATAATTATCTGAATATTTTTAACATCTTCGAAATAGTTTAATGTTTTGCTGAACATTATAAACAAAATTATTATTTTTTTTAAGAATTATTGTATCTTGTGTAATTTAGTAATATAAGACATAAATAATAATTTCAGTATTTATTAAAAAGCTACATATAATTGCTTGCGTAGAGTTTTTTTCATTCCTATATAAATATTGATTTTCTTGAGGTAAGAATTCGAGAAAAGTTTATTTTTTAACTCGAATTTTGCCTTAAATATTTTGAAAATTGAGAATGAACTTTCATCCTTTTACTAAATTACTTTTTTTAATTTTTGAGTTTAATAAGAGTTTTCATTACACATACCACCTGCGGTACAACCCTCAATAATTCCTACAGCTCCACGTAGTAATCCTAAATTTGCCTGTATAGTTTGTAAACAAACTATGTTAGAATCCCAAGATTGCCTTGTTAGTACAAATTGTAATCACTCTTTTCACGCTTTAAGTATTGAAACTGTTTTGTTTTAATTAGGAGAGTGTCTAAATTGTCATGAATCTTGTGAATTGGTTAATTTAAAGAAATTTAATATTCAAATTATAACAAGCCTAGACATTAATTAATAAGGAGCAATGAATAATTCTACTCCACTAGTTAATGTTCATAATGATATTACCGATAATCCTGATAATGCACAAACCCAAATTCAAACCCAATTCGAGACACAGCCACGATTGATTCTACGAAATTAACGTAGATAATTGAAACTAGTAACATAGATAATTGAACGTAGTTCCCAATAGCGTAAACCAAACACGACAACAGCTACAAGAAAATATTTCACCAGCTAGGCACTCACAACAACAACAATTTCAACAAACAAATAATTTGCCACTTTTAAACAAAAATCGTAACCTAATCGAAACTTTCCCATTTCAAATGTAAACGAAAATTCAAACATTAGAGCCGATAAAGTCCCTTCCGTTATCCAGAATTGGAATTTAAAATTCGACGGTTCACGGATTGAAAGTAGAAGAATTTCTATATGGGATCCGCCTTCTGATTGCCAATAATTTCAATAATGATTTCTCTCCCATTTGCAAAAATTTACACATCTTACTCTCAGGAAAAGCTCTAGATGGTTTTGGCGGTACCACAAGCAAGTGGAAACCATTAAATGAAATGAATTCTGTGCTGCTATCAAAGGCTTTAAGTCAAGTTTCGATCTGAGAGAAGAGCTAAGAAATAGGAAAATGAGGCAATATCATCCATATTGGATCGCCTAGATACTCCCATACCTGAGAACGAATTGATAGAAATTCTGGCTAAAAATCTTCGCCCTGATATACGTCATGAATTGTTATATGTCCCTATCTATTCAATAGAGCATTTGAGAAAATTGCGATCTTGCAAAGATGTGAGCACGCCAAACACTGAACATGCTGTAGATGCTATGGAATAAAAGCCTAATATTTCTAAGTGTTGGAATTGTGACGATTATGGTCACCACTGGCACGACTGTCTTAGCAACAGAACCTTATTTTGCTCAGTTAAAAAAACTACAATTTCAAAAAACTTTCTATTTCAAAACCAACCCCAATATCATCCTTTAACTTAACTGACAATTTAGTTAATGGGAACAATTGTTTGCAAAGCAAACAAATATTGAAGAGATCGTCTGTAAACCATTAAAATTCCAATAAAATCTTGTATCCCATAAGACCTTGCCATGAGAGATGGCAGGAATTTATTGGCAGAAGAAATATTATTCTTTATGTTGCTTCTGTAACCAATATAACTAATAATAAAAAATCTAAAAGATCCGAAATTCGATTTCGAAAATATTTAAAAAATAGAAAACTTACTTCCAAATATACACTTTCTACTGTTATCATTTGGTAAAGGCGTAGCAGATGAGTGTACAATGTTAAGTTTGGAAGGGGGACACAATAAACCCCTCAGGGGCGGAGCTAAGGTGGCTCAAAGTTAGGTACCTCTGACATAAAAAATTGCCAAATTTTTGTTTCTCGTCCGATTTCAAATTATTTTATATATTGTTGTAGGTCCTGATAAGACCTATAAAAAACCCGTTTACGTGTCCTATTTATCTCTTATAGTTTTCAAGTTATTTGCGTTTGAATGTTTAAGCACCATAATTTTGCATGTTCTTGGGCAAGTTTTTTATATATCCTAGTATTTCCGACCGATTTTATTAGTTTTTTTCATAACTACTTAAATAACAAAATTATCTATTGAATAAAAAAATTTGAAGTCGATATCTTTACCGAGTCCAAAAATAAACGATTTTGAATTTGAAAACTGAAAAAAAGGCACTTTTTGTGTTTTTTTAGCCGAAAAAGTATCTACACTCTTTTTTATCTAAAATACAATTTTCTTTAGCAACATATAATAATTTTACACTTTTTTTAAAAGGTAAAGAGATGACTTTAAGATAAAAAACAAGCCCAAAAGCTCAATTGGTCATGGTACACACCCTCCCGAATTCGACCCATTTTATATGAAAGTTTTGATTTTATACCATATTTTCTCAAATCTCAAAACACGAAATGACAAGCGGAATATATTTTAAGAATTTTCAATGTGTTATTAAAAGTTTTGAATCAAAAAATAAGATTTTATATTATTCCATAGCCAAAAATGTAAAAAATCCCATTTTTGGAAATTTTCATTAGTTTTTTGGGAATTCAGGAAAATCCTACCCGTGGTTGAAATTTGATTAACGCGCTTTTATTTATATTAACAAGATCCACACTTCCTGCCAATTTCATTAAGATATCTTTATAAACAAATATGTTATTACAATTAAAAAATTTGTATTTTCTCCCCAAATTGGGCCTTTTGTTTGGTTTATTTCTAAATAGCGAAAGAAATTTTAAAAATATGAATTAGAAATTAAGCTTATCCTTTAGCATATATAATTTTCGATCTTTTTCATAAAGATTCAAGCCTTTAAACTTTTATATTTCCAATTTATTGTATATATGACTATATTTTTACAAACTTGCAACTTTTGCCTTTAGCTTTGCGTGAATAATTACTTAGAAAATTATGAATATTTCTGTATACTTTTAATAATATCTATACACAAAATATTTTCATAAAAATAATTAATAAATATTTTTTATTTTTAATAGGGTTTCTACATTTCCAAAATTTAAGCAAATCTTTACTCTTTTCTAAGCATTCATATATTTCTATTAATGAATTTAAAATAACAAAACAAACAAAAAATGTCTATTTTAACTTAATCAATATCATTATTATTGGTACGATTTTTTATTACTTATTTGCACTAAATTTATGTAGACAATTTTTCTAATATTTTAAACTTATACTACTTATTTTCTGTAAACCAAATTTCAATCACGGGTAGGGTTTTCCTGAATTCCTAAAAAAACTAATGAAAATTCCCAAAAATGGGATTTTTTACATTTTTGTCTATATTTTATTTTATTTATACATTTATTTAAGAGCCAATGAAATTACAATTTCTTACAGGCTAGCATATATATTATTCTCAAAGCTATTTACAATAAAATATTTTCATAATCATTCAATAACAAAAACTTATTATTTAACTAAGTTAAAAATACTCCTCTTAATACGGATTGGATGTAATGAGAAATCAATATATGGATAAAAACTGTTGAATTGATTGCATATACGTCTCATTGGATCAAAGTTGGCATAATTGATTCGAAAATATTTTATTTTTAAAGGAGTATAGTTTCTAGTTGGACGATTTGGGACTACGAATTCGATCTTACGAAGCAGGAACTCAGAATTAATTGAACCGTTTACTAAATTAATTACAAGTGAAATATTCATATATTTTATCCTACTTTCAAGAGTAGGGAGATCAGTAAGCTGTAATCGACTTTCGTATGATGGTAAATTAATATTAGGATTCCATGGAAGATTATGAATACAAAATAAGAGAAATTGTTCCTGGACCGATTCAATTTTCTTTATATGAACTTCGTATTGAGGATCCCAGACCACGGAAGTATATTACAGGATTGGTCTTACGAGAGATATGAATAATTGCTTGGAAACATAAGGATCATTAAACTCTCTTCCCCAACGCTTGAGGAAACCTAGTAATCCTTTTGCCTTATTAACGATTTCAGAAATGTGCGAATTAAAGAATAGTTCATAATCAAGCAACACACCCAGATCAAGAAATTCTTCGACTAGATCAATTTGATATTCATTTATTGTGTATTTACAGAGTACTGGACTGCTTTTGTAGAACATCATGTGTTTACACTTTCTTAAATTCAGATCCATTAGATTCATCATACACCAATCATAAAGAGTGTCAAGATCTGATTGGAGTAAGGAACATTGATAGGAATAGTTAAAGCTATGGAACGGCTTTACATCATCAGCATACATTAATATTCTACAAATCTTAATGCAAGCTGGTAAATCATTTATAAGTATTAGGAATAATAAGGGCCGAGATGACTACCTTGTGGAAGACCAGATAAAACAGAAATGGTTTTTGATATACATTCTCTGAATAATACACATTGAAATCTATTTTTAAGATATGTAGAAATCCATTTAAGGGGAAAAAACAGGAGAAAATTCGAGTTTATCCTATTTGAAAAGTTTTGGAATAACACTTAATTTAGCAATACCTCTGTAATTGGAAATGTTGGATCTGCTTCCGGATTTAAGCAAAGGTATAATATAAGATTTCCTCCAAACTTCAGGAAAATAACCACTAAATATTGATATGTTGAATAAGTAGGTTATTGGAGATATAAGAGAATATATACATTTTATAAGAACACGGCTTAGAATACCGTCAGGTCCACATTTATCAGAATATTTTAAATTCTGTGCAGCTCTCAGTACCATCGATTTATCTAATGTTGGACAAGTTATTAAGGGTGCAGCAGGAATTGGATATGGATTATTGGAAAGTTGATGTAAATCTTTATCAGAATAGGCGGATGAGAAGAAAGCAGCAAACATATCGCAAATATCTGTATCGTTTGAGGATTCTTTATCTCCAAATTTCATCATGGGCTGATATCCAGAGACTCGACGCTTAGAATTTACGAACTGGTAAAAATATTTTGGATTATTTTTAAAGTTTCTTTTCACCCTAAAAAGATAATTATTGTAGCATTTGATATTTTCCGAATTGTAAACTGATCTTGATATGGAGTACCTCATAAATCAATGGATAAACCGGATTTTTTATATTTTCTATAATGTTTGCTTTTCAAAGTTTTCAAGCCATTGACCTTGTATTCCAAGGCGGTCCATGTGCAATTTTTTTCTCGTCATTGGTATTGATTTCTTAAAACTTTTAAACAAGCCATCATAGAATTTATTAAAAATGATGTCAATATTATGAGGGAATACTTTATTGTAAGGAATATATTCGAACTAGTTTTCAGAACAAAGTAGGTGATTTAATTTAGAATAATCGGCTTTGCTAAAATCAAAAACCATCTCATCATTTACATTGGATTGTAATGATATCTTTGTTTCGACGTATACGCTTATTTCAAGAGTGGGGTGATAAGCATCTTCAGGTGTTAATAATGGATTAATGCGAAGAATATTAAATTCTTCAGGTTGATCAACAAATACAAGATCAAGTAATTTGCCAAGCTTGTTTACTATGTTGTTTATTTGGAATAGTCCTAAATCAGCAATAGCATCCAGTAATTCAATAGATATTTCCGATCTTATTGATGGGCTTAAAAAGCATGAATCAGGAGTTTCGCACCATTTAATATTTGGAATATTAAAGTCATCAAGAACAATTATGAAGTCTCCAGCTTTAGATTGATTAGCTACAAATTTTATCGCGTTTGAATGTTGTTCATAAATTTGAATGTTTGACGCAGGAGGAATATAAGAGCAAGTTATAAAAATTGTTCTAAATTTGGCTTTAACACATACGGCGATAAATTCAATATTTTGATCATTGTTAAGAATTATTTCTTCTGAAGGAAAAAGAGTTGAGACAGAAATCAAAACTCCCCCACCTTCTTTACCCACTCTATCACGTCTATAAATTTGAAATTTACTACACGTTATTTCTGAATTATGAATTTCTTTATCAGATTTATTTCAGAGCCACGTTTCAGTGAGTACAATGATAGTATGCTCTATGTCAAAACTCTCTAAATAAAGGGATTTTAAGTTTGTGTTCATTCTAACATTTTGGTATGTGATGGACGTAGCTGAGAAGTTGTAATCATTTTTTGGACAAATATTAATATTTAATGAATTGTTTAATTCAATTAGTTTTTTGGATTTGGATCAGAAGCCCTTCGAAGAATTACGTTATTATCATCACGATAAATAAATTGTCCAACAATTGTATTTTTTGGCCAAAATTGTGGATTAATAAGACGATCAAAAATACTTTCTGGGACAATTATTTTAAATGAAGCTCTATTGCGCGCATTTATCTTGTAAATTTGGACATCATTATAATCTTCGATGCCAAGGTTCGTTTTAATATAGAATTCAACATCATTTATTGTTGTATCTACTGAAAAACGGCTAGAAAATATGGCTTTCCTTGGAGCAATAATTTTTAAAGGCTTTGGAGTTACGAATTTACAAGAGGATTGTTGACGACATTTAAATTAGTTGGGATGTTTGACGATGAGGGATTTAATAAAATAAGTTCTGGTGGCTTACTGGTATCAAGATTTGGAATCATGTGCAAGTTCGACGAATTAGATACCGTAGGAGTAACTAAAGTCGACTCTGATGGAATTATATTATAATTGGAAGCATTTGAAGCATGATGAGGCGTAATAAAATTATTTGAATTAGGAGTTACAACAGCAGCAGAACAACTACCTGTATTTGCGGTTGGTAATGGGATAGAATCATTATTAGTAATAATAACCCCTATATTTTTAGGAATATAAGGGGGTGTTGATGATGACTTAGCAGTTCTTTTACTTCTTGGTCTCAGGGAAGCAGCAAAACTATCTAAATTTGTAAATTTAAAAAAAAGTTCGCCATATTTAGTTAGTTTTCCTTGTAGAGAAGAAAAGTCTTTTTTAATTCCATCGAACTCAGCTTCATTGTAAAATTCATTGTCAATTACTCTGCAACTTGGACAAGTCCACTGTAAGTTTTTGGCATTGTCAGATAATGCATCAGCATCATGAGCTTTGACGCCACTACATTTTAAGTGGTAATTTCCCAAACACAACCAACAGGAAACCATATGTTCTTCTCCGGAAATACTGCAGTTTTTACTCTAAAGTCCATCTCCAACTTTATTAAGGACACACACCAATACAAATATTATTTAGAATTAAAACCAGTAATATGTAATTAAATGGCAACATAGCAGATAATTAGGACACGAATTATAATATTGGTTTTAATAATGGAAAACGGAGTGGTAATATTAAGGTAAATATAAAACGGAGATGTTTTATCTGACAGTTGTTTTATTTGGCAAATAGAACTATACCAAATGTATGTCAATGAACATACAAAAACAAATTCTTGCAAAAATAAGTCTTAAGGTATATATTTTATTATTGTTGTTGTTCAAAACAATAAATAAAACAAATTTAATTAAGACTTAATTGCAAATCCAATTCAATGAACTTCAATATTCTCTCATTAAGATATATATGTGGAATACTTATCTTAAATAAAATAACAAGAAAAGGCAATTATAGATGATGTTTTTAATCGAAAAAGTTTTTAAAATCGCAACACAAGAAATTTCACAGCCGAAACTTTACAAGGTTTCCAGACACTATAGAATCCACATTTTCCGAAGTCCCGTAGATTTTGATTTAAAACTTTTAAGAACATATTGAAGATTCTTAAAATATATTCCGCTTGTCGATTCGTGCTTTGGGATTTGAGAAAATATGGTCTAAAATCAAAACTTTCATATAAAATGGGTCGAATTCGGGAGGGTGTGTACCATGACCAATTGATTTATTCGGCTTGTTTTTATCTTAAAGTCATCTCTGTGAAGTTACCTTTCAGAAAAGTGCAAAATTATTCTATGTTGCTAAAGAAAATTTTATTTTAGATAAAAAGGAGTGTAGATACTTTTTCGGCTAAAAAAAAGAGAAAATGTCGTCTTTTTTGTAATTTTCAAATTCAAAATCGTTTATTTTTGGACTCGGTAAAGATATCAACTTAAAATTTTTTTATTCAATAGATAATTTTGTTCTTTAACTGGTTAAGAAAAAAACTAATAAAATCGGTCGGAAATACTAGGATATATATGAAAAAACTGGACCAAGAACATGCAAAATTGTGGTGATTAAACATTCAAACGTAAATAACTCGAAAACTATAAGAGATAAATAGGACATGTAAGCATGTTTTTTATAGGTCTTATCAGGGCCTGGCCTACAACAATATATAAAAATATTTGAAATCGGACGAGAAACGTTGGAAAAAAAGAAATCGAAAAAACAAAAATTTGGCAAACGATAAAAAATTTTTTATGCCAGAGGTACCTAACTTTGAGCCCCCCTAGCTCCGCCCCTGATGGATTTGTTGTGCCTCTCTTCCAAACTTAACATTGTACAGTCTTCTGCTACGCCTGTACCAAATTTCATGAAAATCCAACCAGCAGATCAGAATTTACAGATTTATTTCCAAAAAATTTCGATTCTGCCACACTGTGGATTCTGGGGCAAACATAAGTTGCATCGGTAACGAGCTTGCCCAAGAAAATTTTTCGATATTTAGTCAATTTATGAAAATTATTTCGTACGTTAAAACCGCAGACATTGATGTTGATATTAAACGGATACTGAGAAAATCAATGCTATACTATCATTGCCTGTACCTCCAAATATTAAACAAGATTTCTTGGCCTTGCAGAGTGGTACAGGAGATTTATCTCCAACTTCTCCTCTATCGTGTTTCCGATAACTGAAGTGTTATCTATAAAAAGAAAATTTCATTTGTTAGGAGAGGCTCAAAAACCGGATTTTAAAAGGAAATTTTACATACATTGCGACGCCAGTGATTTCGGCATAGGTGAAGTTTTCGTTCAGCTGGACGATAACGGAAATGAGAAACTCATCACGTTTATGTCGAAAAATACAGCACAACGCAATTACAGTGTAACTGAAAGAGTGTGTTTGGCAACTATTGAGGCGATCGACCGATTCAGATGTTACATTGAATTTGAAGTTATTATCGACCATTCGAGTCTAGTGTGGCTAATGAAACAAACAGAGTTAAGGGTCGAACTAGCAGAACCAGAAATTGACTTATGCTCGAAACACTTTGGCGGTTCCGGAAATATTTCTCATTTCAGTAATAAATAGAGCACATGATTTTGCTATTTCATCTCATGGTGCTATGTCAAAAACCATAAATATAATTCGTAGAAACTTTTTCTGGCCAGGGATAGTCAGAGTCCCAAAATCTGAAATGGGAAAATCGCCTCGAGGGATTCGTGCCTATCTCAAAAAAGATCAACCGTTGTGGGATGAAAATTTAAGCTCAATTAGCTGCGCGTTGAGAAAATCTATCCACCTGTCAATACAAACTACTCCATATCAGGAGATGATCACTCACGGGTCTTCGTATGAACTTTTGAAAAATATTAAGATGTTAAAAGAAGCAATATCGCCACTTTCCAGAAATGATAGATGGCTAGATAGGATCTTAAAAACATTTTTAAATAATCTACAATATAAACCAAATACGTTTTCAGTAAAAAAATGCAATTCACGATTTCATTTCACTTCTGCCAAGATTTCCGAAAAAAATTTAGTTTTGTTTAGTGAGAAACCAGAATTATTTACTTTTACGTATTCATCAACCACAGCTAAAATTGATGATTTAGAAAAAGAAAATGATATTCTGCACCATAGGCTGAACCGTACCGACATTGTTTTCAGTGGAATGCCCTCTGTCATTGATAACCTAACATCTGCTATCACCTCGTTAATATAACCAGCAATGAAATATACCATGTTTACTATTTTAATAGTAGAAAGCTTATTTTGGTAAAATTAATTAATGTTTTTACTCGTGATAAGATTATGAGGGAATATTTTAAAACGAGATCACTTAAAGTTTCTGATATCATTGGTGGGAAGATTAGTAGCCGAGTATATTTAAATGATCATTATTCTCCTGTTACTTCCAAGTTAAATTTGCTGTGCAGAAAATTAAAAAACCACAAAGCAATTTCTAAGTATAAAATACTGAATTACGATAATTTAAAGCTAAGCTCACCTTGGTTAGTGGCAATGAAGTTATTCATGGCATTGCTGTGTGCGCCCTAATAGATAATAACGTTTGTACAGCTATAGTGTAAATATAATATAGTTTAACTCTTATTAATTTTTCTTCAAATTTGTTTTAACGAGTAAATTAATTTTTGAATTGCTTGGCCTTTTTGTGGTTTTTTACCTCGTTAAATATTATTTTATTCACTTAGATTTATGAGTATTATTCCTGTGAAACTTTGTATTTATTATTTACTATTTTTATTGCACTAGTGCTTTAAGAACTTTTTGTTATAGATTTGATATATGTGAATTCTTTGTATGAATAACTCGTTTATGGATTGTTTTAAAATATATCTTTACTTTTGGTTACCCTTGCTCTTAAACATTTTTACTATGTCCGTAAGTTATGACAATATTGGTACAATGTTGGTGCTAAGTAGTAGCTCCTTCTTTGAACTCTCTCTGCAGCAATAATGTAGTTTATTGAAAGTTGCTCACATCAATTGCCGGTGTACTAAGTCTTGTGTTAATTCAGCTTAATTCAATGAATTCAAGAATACTTTAAATTACCATTTAGATTTGATTGCCATTTCTGAGACCTGGTTACATGGTTATTCTTTATTAAGAAATTATAGGTTATGGGGGTGTTGGTATTTATTCTTAGTCATAAGATTTCTGAACCTAATGTCTGTGAATTTTTATTTATAGAAATAATGAATTGTGGCACTGAAATCTTATTTAGTGTTGTTTACTTGCCAAATGGTGACTTAATCACTTTTGAGAATTGCTATTTCGATTTACTTTCTAAGTACTCTAATATATAGTCGTTGGAGATTTTAATTGTAATCTATTTAATACATCAAAAGCTATCCAGATTCGATCGCCATGTCTAAGGTGCAACTTGTCGGTATTTCAAAGAGGATCATTTGTCGCTACCGTAACAGGGCTGAAAATGTTATACGGAGATAGAGAAGGAAGCATTTTGGTAAACAATTTTATGGAAAGGACTCATGTTCTATGTGGAGGTTTTTGAGAGGTCGAGAAATTTGGGACAACAGTCAGTTTTTGTGTGATTATGATGTTGATAACATTAATAGCCACTTTGTGAATGGCTCACATGCTGGCTTGGATCGTAGATTGATTTTAGTGATTTTGATGATAATGATATGCCATTGTATTTTATTTGTATAACTGATGATGAACTGTCAAATCTAAATTTATTGGTAGTGATGGTATATCTGGATAAGGAGTATCATTTATTGCGAGAGTTGCTAAATACTGGAACTATTTACCTATAGATCTCCGTATAATTTCGCATTCGGTAATGTCTTTCGGATGAAACTTTTAGCTTATTTTTTTGGTCGTGGCTAAAGATTGGGTGTTAAACTTTTTTAAGTCCTTTTTGACATTCATTGGCAACAGTGTTAACTTTATTTTTTTGTTTCTTTTTACTTTTATTTTTCATTAACACTAAATTTTTCACTTAATTACTTAATTCATTAGCTGAACAATCGCAATGTATTATAACTTTTTCCGACTTTGGCAATTTTGATTTATGTAGAGTAGCATAATTTTCTTTTATTTTTGTTTAATATTTTTTAATGCTGGTAGTATTGGAATGTTTATTATTGAATTAAATTTTTCTGCTACTAAATACATGTATGCTTGTTACTACTACTTTGGTACATTTTTATTATTGTATGATATGTTTGTTTTTCTTCGGCTGGAGAGCCAACTTTTAGAAATATTTTATTTTACAATAAAATTTTTCAGTACATATTTTGACTAAATAATATTATTGTGTATATTATACATTTATATTTTTACGATTTGCTTTTTCTATTTATTTGTTATTTAGGCTATTGCATTTGTAATATAAGTTTACTGACCTTCAAGGCTTTTTTATATTATTTGAAAAAATAAAAATAAAAAAATGTTAATAAAAAGAAGAGACTTCGTGTATATAAAAAAGGAAAAAAAATCTGTAAACATAATCGTTCAATCGCATTTTGGTTACATAAACTAAGGATCACATGGCTAAGGTTCCAAAAATTACATCATTTGGATACCAACTAAATTAACAACACATTTCTTCATCATCATCATTAAATCTTTGAACTTTACAAAACGGATAACAAATAATTATCTTTCAAAAAAATCATTACCATTCCATCAAGTTCGTTAAATTTTATTAGATAACGTGTCCAATGATAAAATTATCATACGATCAATAGCTTCTAAGTTACGTCGTCATTGTAAATTTCATATAATACAGTGTGTAATTTTGGTATGTTAGTTAAAGAAAAAGAAACTGTGATGTCAGAATTCTTAATAAAAAAAAATACCAAAGACTGTCGTAAAACATCATCAACACTCCACGTATTAGTTTTTAACGTTGGCAAACGAAAGGATACAGAAAAAATAACCTATGACGTCACTATTCTTAATAAGAGAAACCCACAAATTGTACGCTATGGAGCAAAAGTGAAGACTTTTCTTGTGACTATTTACTTTTTACGCTTTACTTTCGAGTAAAGTAACACAAAAGTACTTAACAATGTAAATTACTCAGGATTTTGTTTATAATAAAAAAATTTAAAATTAATTAAAATTAATTTAGTTACTGTGGAGTCTTTACTTATTTACTACCATCGGACGTGTCCCCAGGTGGCGGATAGGGGGGTTCGGATGTAAGGTTTCTGATCCGATTGTAGTCAATAAACTGGAGATCACTTACCATTGGTTACAGATCCACATGTATTGACTATAGTCGGGTCCTTCGCATTATATCTAAACTAGTCCGCACACGCCGTCACTGCGCGAGATGGTCCACTTAGTACGTGCATTTTCGTGGGACCAAAATTAGTGAAAAAAATATTAAAATAAAGGATGTGGAGAAGAATAAGTTAGTTTCAGTAGGAGTTTCGGACACTGAATCTGACCTTTTAAGAATTCACGAGGACATAATTGCTCAGGAGGGACAGTTATTGAGTGAGCTAGCCGAAACAAACGACATCGGGGGGACGGGCACTAAGGAGAAGTTGGAGGATTTCTCTCTTGGTTCTGATGAGGAACATGAAATCACTATGATTTCAGTTCACGCTCAGGAACAGAATCCTCCAATATCCGAGGTGTCATCCGCACGGGATGGTGGACAGGCGGGTTCAAAATTAGTTCGGCAAGACGCGGTAAAACCAAGTGTAACTGCCGTCCTTGACAGCCGAACAAAAGAAGAAAAAGCTAAGAATGGCGTCAGAGCCTCTTTGATCTTTCTTAATAAGATGGCCAATAGGGATCTGTCGTCAGTCAGTGGTAGGGATAAATACCTTATCAAGAGGCATAGGAAGAGTGTGATTAGATTTGAAAAAATCTATGGCTCGACCTCCGCTATCTTGGGAATGTCTTATCCCGAGGAACTAAATGCGATATTTGACACCGATCCGGAAAGTGCTCGGGAGAGTATAGGAAACGTGTCAGGGGTCTCACTGAAGTCCAGGAATAATGACAATGATAGCAGCCGACAAATAAACCTATCACATCTTCGGAACGATCGGTTGAAACTGGGAAGCTGGCTATCATTGCCAAAAAGGGGGCTGATCGTAAACCAGCTGGCAACTCTAGTCAATCAATCACTAAAGGAGCAAGGTCTGGAGACGACCAACCCTCTACAAGCAAGAAAGGTGCGGCAAGCAACACTCCCGGCTGTCTTAAAGGTCTTCAAAAGAAGGTGATAAAGAATGCTGGAAGTGGGGCTAGTCATAAGCAATCTGGCTCTCTTAAGGGTCACCGTAAGGAGGTCGTTAAGAGAGCTAGGTCTGGCGATGACCAACCAGTCCCTACCGCCAAGAAGGCGAGTCACACACCGACTGGATCTCTTAAGGGCCCCCAAAAGGAAGTCATTAAGAGAGTTAGATCTGGTGACGACAAGCATTCTACCTCGAAAAAGGCGAAGGAATCTGTCCCAGATGGGAGGATTAGCACGGATATATTCTATTGAAGATAGGCTCATCGACGAGATCGCCTTAATGTAAGGAAGGCCGTCAAACTGTCAAAACTGTCAATTGTGGTAATGAGAAATCGCTTGACTTTTCAAGGCCACGATTTCCAAGTGTGGCAGCCTTTGTCCAGAGGCGAAACTGGATGTGATACTCGCATCTGAGTTGCCCCTAAGACCAGTGTGGATTCCACCACCCATAAAACCGGTGGAAATTATACTGACAATGTTGGTCAACCAGAACGAGGGTCTGGATACAAGTCAGTGGAAGTTGTTAGCTTCTCTGACTTGTAAAGAGAACCTCGGAATTGACTTCAGGTTTGCTATAGACCAGGAGTCTCTCAAGAAATTGGAATCTTTGGGGGGAATCGCTAATTTCGGTCTGGGCACTATCAGGTTCGGGTATCCGAAATATGACAGTACCAACAAGGCTGCAAGTGGTTCAAATTAACTTGCATCACTGTGAAGCAGCCTCAATCGAATTAGCGATGAACCTTATTGACTCCAAAGTGGATGTGTCCTTAATCCAAGAGCCCTGGATCAACAACACCAGAGTATGTGGATTAAGTGTCAAAGGGTATACACTTTTTGTACCATCCACTGAGGATAAGGTAAGAACGTGTATACTGATATCAATGATTGAGGTGAGTCAGTTTTCAATTTTATAACTACTAACAATCTTTTTATCTGTAACTTGAACAATATGCCCACATTCAGAACTAAAGATAGAGAGGCAGTTATAGATATAACACAGACGAACTTTAGGAGCTTTTGCATTACGAACTGGAGGGTAGATACTGAATGTTCCTTTTCGGATCATAACAGGATATCCTTTAGTTTAAATTTCGCGAGGCCAAAGGGAGAACCATATAGGAACTCCAGGAGAACCGACTAAACGCCGCTCCAGGATGTCAATTGTCATTAGAGGGAGTTGAGAGTTTAGTGGAGGACTCCACGGGGAAAGTTTGGAACAGTTATGAACTAACTTGTACGGTAATATTTCCGGGAAAGAGGGAACAGCCTAAATGGTGGACCAAGGAACTTAGGAACCAAAGGTCAACCGTCAGGAAGTTGTTCAATAGGGTGAAACTGACACGCAAGTGTTAGGATTGGAACAGCTACAGGGAAAGTTTTAATAGGTATAAGGCAGACATTAAGAGGGCAAAGAGGAACTCATGGAGGAACTACTGTGAGTCCATCGCCTCTGTTAATAAGTTATCCAGATTCAGGCGAATTTTATCCAAGGATCCTAGTGCTCCTGGATATATTCAGTGTGCGGATAACTCATGGACGGAGTCTTGCTCTGAGTCTCTGAGTTTACTTATGGAAACTCATTTTCCAGTCTGTAGGAACTTAGCGGCAGATGCACAGGTAGGACGAATCTTGGGATTCTCAGAATGTGTACCTGATAGGGAACTTAGTGAAGTAGTCGATTACATAGTCTCGATGGATAAGGTAGCGTGGGCGGTGAATACCTTTGAACCTTACAAGTCACCTGGTCCAGACGGTATTTTTCTAGCCATGCTGCAGAACATCAGTGACACGGCACTAACACTTCTCACTGAGCTTTTTAGTGTGTGTCTTATCAGGAGATATATTCCAAGGAGGTGGAGAGAGGTTAAGGTAATTTTACCTAAGACAGGCAAGGCTAGCCACTTTAAACCTAAAGATTTCAGACCGATCAGCCTATCGTCTTTTCTTTTGAAGACATTAGAGAGATTGATCGATCTTTATCTGAGGACGACGATTGATAACCATATCATCAGTGGGGCTTAGCACGCTTATCTAAAGGGTAAATCTGTTGAGAGTGCGCTACATGATGTGGTGAGCTACATTGAACGCGGCCTACAGTATAGGGAGTATACATTGGCAGCGTTCCTTGATATAGAAGGAGCTTTTAATAACATTAAGATTGAGGCTATTAGAGAATCACTAGAATCATTATGCATTGAAAACTTCATAATCGAATGGATTATTTTGATGCTGAATAGCCGAATAATTAATTCGAACTTGGGAGATGCATGCATAAGGAAGCTAGTGACTAGAGGGACTCCGCAAGGAGGAGTTCTCTCGCCCTTGTTATGGCTCTTAGCCGTCAATGTCATTCTAAGACAATATGACGCAAGAGGGCGGAAAATCGTTGCCTATGCTGAAGACGTTGTTATACTGATCACAGATAAATTTTTTGCCACGATCAGCGTCGTCATGCAGTATGAACTTAACGAACTGTCCTCATGGGCCACTAGTAAGGGTTTGGGGGTCAACCCGGGGAAAACAGAGCTAGTTCTTTTCACCAGAAGGTACAGAATTGAGCAGTTTAGCCTACCGGTACTAGGGGGAACTGAACTAAGACTGGCAAAGGAAGCAAAATATCTTGGTGTGTTTTTTGATAGTAAATTATCTTGGAAGAGGAACAATCAGGAGAGGCTTAAAAGAGATCTCAACGCCTACTACACATGCAGGAACTCCATAGGTAAGAGTTGGGGATCCAAACCGATGGTAGTAAATTGGATTTACACCTCGGTGGTGAGGCCAATTCTGACGTATGGATGTCTGGTCTGATGGGAGGCAATGAGAATAGGAAGTCGTAGGAATCTTTTGTGTGGAGTATCGGTATTCACTGATGGATCTAAAATGGATACAGGCACTGGTGCAAGTGTGTATCTAGTTGAGGGAATCATCAGGAAAACCTATAGACTCCCGGATAGTTGCAGTGTGTTCCAGTCGGAAATTCTAGGTATTCTTAGGGCCACAGAATTGATTGCAGGGAACATTGAGGTGAATGCAGAGGTAACTCTGTATGTAGATAGCCAGGCAGCGCTGAAGGACATTTTGTCAAGTCTAGGCTAGTTAGCGACTGTAAGAAGGCTCTTAGGAGATTGATGGGAAATTATCATATCAGACTGTGCTGGGTACCGGGTCATTGCGAGATAAATGGCAATGAGGTAGCTGACGAATTAGCTAGGAACGACTCAGCTTTGAATAGGACTGCTAGTGAAAGTGGTGTGAGGCCATCTCTGGGCTTTTACTTCACGTTAATTAGGGAGTGGATTCGGGATAGAACCCATCATGCATGGAAACGTAGAACGGACTGCAGATTATCAAGGGTCCTGTGGCCCAAACTTGATAAAGCAGATAAAAATCTACTTTTAAGCATGAAAAGGAAAAACCTGAAGACTATGATAGGTATTCTGGCAGGTCATTGTCCCATAGGGGGAATGATAGGGAATTGGGATAGAGGTTCCTCCGGTCTTCACAGAATGTGCGAAGATAATGAGGAGCTAGAGACGGTGAAACATATCATATGTCACTGTCCATGTCTACAACTAAGTAGGCAGAAATGGTTAGGCAGGCGATTCATTGACGAATTGGACAGTATATCGAGCATAGATCTCGATAGATTAATAGGATTCGTCATTGGTATAGGATGGCTAAGAGGGGGTCGTTGGCTTAGAGCGAACGTTAAAGGACGGTAGTACTTCCTTTTTTCCTTCTATTTTTTCTTTACTTTTCTTGGTCTCAGCTTTTCTTAATTATTATTTTCCTTTCCTGGTCTTCTCTATAATTTCTACAAATTCTCTCTATATTCTCTACGAAGGGACTCACAATGGACCTCTAGGTCTCCGAGTGGATGCACAAGCACTCTTCTGAATACTGTGCAACCCTTCTCTACCTACCTACCTAAGGATCTGTTCCAGTTCTCGTCAAATTTACAGGTTTTAGTCAGAATTAGTCAGAAATTGTCAGAAAAATAACAAAATACACATAAATTCTTAGCACGGGAAAGCTTTCCTGTAAATTGTGAATAAAACTTGCAAGAGCTTATATGTATAAAAGTTTGACAAATTTTATTTAAGTTTTTTAATAATTTATCATTGTTTACAACTGTTACATTCAATTAAGTTGATGCATAATACCTCTTAAATTTTTCTTCTTCCCATTCTTTAGGATGAAATTTTCTAAATTGAACAGTCATATTGCTATGTGAATTATACGTCTTCGGACACCAGGCACATCTATACAAAGTATCACCGGTATGGGTAGCCATATGTTCCTAAAAAAAACACCTAGAGTAATGGTAGACAATTAGGTGTAAGGTTGACAATTAATATAAAGTACCCTTAAAGAACAAAGTCTCTTAAAAGATTTTTCACATACACTACAATTGTGGTCGTAGCCCTTTTTATGTATGAATAATATGTGTTGTTTTAAAGCTTTAGCTGTGGGAGATACTTTATTACAGAAGGTACAGTGATGATCTTGTTTGCCTCCCACCGGATGTTGTACTTTTTTGTGCCTCTTTAGACTAATTGCATTGACCAGACGTAGGCCACACTCATCACAATTGACAGCGGTATTAACGTCGTGTATTCTCCTGTGAGTTTTATATTCAGAGTTGGTATTACACTGTTTGCCGCAAATATCACAGATTCTTATACATTTTTTCAGGTGTACAATATTGATATGGCTTTTTAATAATTGGGAAGAACATCAGAAAAACGTATAGACTCTCGGATAGTTGCAGTGTGTTCCAGGCGGAAATTCTAGGTATTTCTAGGCCACGTAATTGATAGCAGGGAACATTGAAGAGAATACAGAGGTAACTCTGTATGTAGAAGGCTCTTAGGAGATTGATGCGAAATTATTATATCAGACTCTGCTGGGTACCGAGTCATTGCGAGATAACTGGCAATGAGGTAGCTGATGAATTAGCTAGGAACGGCTCAGCTTTGGATAGGGATGTAAGTGAAAGTAGTGTGAGACCACCTCTGGGCTTTTACTTCAGGTTAATTAGAGAATGGATTCGGGATAAAACCGACCATGCATGGAATCGTAGAACGGGCTGCTGATTATCAAGGGTCCTATGGGCTAAATTTGATAAGGCAGATGCAAATCTACTTTTGGGCATGAAGAGGGAAAACCTGAACACTATGATAGGTATTCTGACAGGTCAAGATCCCATAGGAGGAATGATAGGGAATTGGGATAGAGGTTCCTCCGGTCTTTGCAGGATGTGGGAAGATAATGAGGAGCTAGAGACGGTGGAATATATTATATGAAACTGTCCACGTCTACAACTAAGTAAGCATATATGGTTAGGCAGTCGATTCGTTGAAGAGTTGGACAGTATATCGAGAATAGATCATGATAGATTAATAGGATTCGTCATGGGAATAGGCTGGCTTAGAGCGAACGATTTAGGGCGGTAGCACTTTTCTTTTCCAGATTTTT
Source organism: Protocalliphora azurea (assembly GCA_932274085.1). Classification (NCBI taxonomy): domain Eukaryota; kingdom Metazoa; phylum Arthropoda; class Insecta; order Diptera; family Calliphoridae; genus Protocalliphora; species Protocalliphora azurea. Next base: position 62,456,475 of record OW026522.1, read on the forward strand.
CTATTCTTTTCTATACTTTTCTTGGTCTCAGTCTTTCTCTATCATTTTCCTTCCTGGTCTTTTCTATATCTCGTCTACAATTTCTTTCTATATTCTCTACGAAGGGACTGACAATGGACCTCTAGGTCTTCGAGTGGATGCACAAGGATGAGTACTGTGCAATCCTTCTCTATCTACCTACTTACCTACTTTAAGAGTGGAGCTATTTTATTATTTTAAAATCTACTGCCTTGTAAATGCCTAAGTTATTTATATACATATTTTTATATCATTGTAATAAGTTCTCGATTTTTACAAAACAGGGCTTAGATTGTTCTTTACATAATGCAAATTTAAAATACATTTACAAAAAGATAGAGTTTCAAGTAGGGTAATTCCAAAAAATTTCGACCCAAAATTACAGTTATAAAAATTTGACATCTTCGATTTTTTTAAATTTTGAATGTGTATTAAACTAGTCATCGTGCATTTTGTGGCGTATGAATCAATTCTGTAGCGTTTTCGCTTCATGTTTTAATGGCCTCTAAATTAGGATAATTCGAATTCGAATTCGGGAATTTTTGTCAAAAATTAACAGACTTTAAGGTTAAATATTTGTATGTTCATTTACCTATTTTAACAAAATTAGTCTCAATGGAAAGACTGATATCAATTTATCGTTATAATATTAAAATGTTTATATGGATCTCAATAGGATCAGAAGCTGTAACAGTTTGTCTATTTCAGCTAGTACAATTTTAATAATAATTTTTTTTTGTTCTAAATGGGAAGCTCTTAAAGTATGGTGAGTTGTTTTCAAAATTTTATTCGTTGGAGAAGTTTGTTATATCAGAATCTTCATCACCTAGAAGAAAGAAAACAACAGAAACCCTTTCTTTACCCCAGCTTCCTTAAAATAATAAAAAATTGTCTTCAACCGATTTGATGGATGTAGCTCCATATTTACCTTCAAGTGATATTAATACGCCCCAAATAGAACATATTCCTGAAACTTGTATCCAATCATTTGCACCACTACTTTTAAATCAACAATTTACAACATCTCCTATTGCAAGTATTATTTCTATTCCCGAAACTCCTATTCTCAATGGTCTATCAACATCGTACGTTATAACTGACCAAAAGGAACCCACGGTACTTAAAACTGTTCCACAATTTTTGCATCAAGATTCACATTTTTGTTTGTTATTACTTGACAAGATCCTTTAAGTTTTCCTGAGGATCGTCACCTCTCAACAATTGGTATAATAACGTTATTTCTTTAAGTCGATAAAACGTCAAATTCATTTCTACATACTGCTACAAGAAAACGAATTTTGATAAAATAAATGAATTATTATCAAATGTCAACTGGTATGAAGTTTTATCTTTTGACAATGACGGCAATAATGTGTTATAACGTTTTTATAATATCATCTCCACACTTATCTCTGGGTAGGCTACAAATTCCACCTCACATACAACCAACAACATCATTAGACGTTACATGTTCATCGATCACATTTTTTACAAACGCTTTATAAAATACCAAGATTCCGATTTTTATTGCTGAAAATGTAAATTAAATATAAATTAATTTAAATTTTACATAAAATCTTGAAAAATCGTTCAACGTTTCTTTTAAATCTATAAAATTTTTGTAAAAATCTATGAAATAATATTGTTTAAATCACTTCCCTTAAAAAATTATAAAATAATCTTTTCCTATTCTAACACATTTCTTTACCTTTACCATAGTTAATTTCAATTACAATAGTTTATATTTAAATATTTTTCAACTAAATGCCTTACAATTCAAAATTTAAATTCATAACTTTTTAAATATATAAAGTTTTCAAAATATTTTAACGTTAAATTTACAAAATTAATATTCAATATTTAAATCAATATTTCAATATTTCCAAAGTTTAACAAAAATTTTTTTATATTTCATGCAACAAGACCATTCCTAAATGTAATTCACACAAATGTAATTACACATTACACTTAAGAAAATTTCCTTCACCTATCAATCCTAAATTTAATTTAAGACCTAAAGTAAATATTTATGTATTTGATATGTAAAATTTCATAGTTGTGTAAAATTTTTAGCTAATAAGTTTATACATAATTTAGAAATATGCAACTAAAAACTTTTTCCCAGCCCTAATAATTGAGTTACCTGAATGTAGATGTTCGGAGAGGCCTCACCGACATTAAACATCCAGTACTACAAATAATAGAAAATAATACGTTCGTTACAACAACCACATATATGCATCAATCTATATTGGTGAGTGCACATTTTGTTTAATTTCTTATATTTGCATATTTCTTTTTTCATATTCGTTTGGTTATAATCACAGTATTATGTAATTAACAGAAGAAATAACAGAATAAATCAGTTTGCAACCCCAAACAAACAATTTTGTAAAAATTTAAATCACCACTTTCTTTTCTACCTCCACTTATAACAAATAATAGTTTATAATAACGAATTACACCCTTATTTCTTGAATAAATTATGTTTTTTAAAATGGATCTATAAATTTTTTTCTAAATATCGTCAATGGGTTTTAGCTACATAATCGCCGCTAAAAGGAAAGGTAGGAGGGGGGTGTAACGAACCGTTGTCCCCAATATCATCTTGAGTGACCTAATCTTATAGGCATAATCGATGTGGCTTATTTTTTTATCAACAGTTTTTAGTCATTTATTTTTTTAGTCTGTTTCCTTTATTTCACTAACCCTTATAACCGACGCAAAGTAGTCTGTAATATTATGTGTTACCGTACAAAATTTGAAAATGTGAGACTAAAGAATGGTAGATAACAAAAACCCACTCCAATAGACTGTCAGCTAGCAGTTAAAAGGCTTCTAATAGTCATTTAGACATCTAATAAAATTTTGAGCACTGATTATTAAAAACCTATCACATATCACCAATACTATTTGAAACGGAACACAGTGGGGTCAAACGCAAATTTTTTGGTAATAAATCTGAATCTCCTAAACTACTGGTCGGATCAAATTGAAATGTATGGAAGAGTTGTAGAGGAGGACCTAAGCTTTCAGAAAAATCATCTTGTAGTCACCCTGTGATAACACGATATAAGCTACAGGGTGTCAAATTTGACTACCTCGAGTATGTAAAAGTTAAAAAATCGTAACTTGTACAAATGAAGTCCGATTTTAAAAAGATAAAGAAAAAATAAGCTTACTGATCTAAGTTATCTCTTACAGTTAAAAAGATATTTACGCTTGAATTTTGAATTTTTGATTTTTTGGCTCGACTTTCTTTCGTTTTTCGGGAATAAGTCCGGAGATTATGAGGTAAAAATTTTTTTAAAATATTCTGTAATTTGCCACATATTTCAAAATAATATGCTGAAAGAGTTTTTGGATTATCTCAATTCGTCTGGACGTGAAAAATATTCAAAGTCAGCACTCTGAAATTGGCATGAAAAATGGCTATTTTTTTACAAAAATATAGTACAATTCATTCACTTTTTTCTCAAAGTTCCGTTAATAAAAAAATGTTTTCCTTATTAATTTCAAAAGATAAGGCTACATAAATGGTTAATAAAGAAATTTTGAATTGATTTAAGTTTGCACCCTACATCCAGCATTGGCCGAAAATTGTCAATTTTAAAAAACAGTTTCATTTTTATCGATTAAAAAAATATAACGCGAGCTTGTTTAAATTTGGTACCCATATTTTTTATAGAAATAGATTTGGAATGATTAAACTTGAAACTGCTTCCCGCCCGGCCAAAAACGAATGCAGGAGTGGAGATTTTATGTTAAAAGTCAGTTTTTTTAACGACTATTTTTAAAAGCATATTAAAAGCATATTAGCATAATATTTTTAATATTATTTCTTATGTAATGTATAAAACACAAATCAAGCTTTCATTCCTAAAAAATCAATAAAATAGCTCCAATAACCTATTTTTGGTAATTTTTCAAAAATAATTTTTTTTTCAAAAAATAGCTGAAAATCCAAAAAAATTTAATTTTTTTAATACAACTTCATTAATTTTGCAAATACTTTAAAAATGTTAAAAGAATATAAAAATAGACTTATTTACCAATTCAACGTTATATAAAATGTTGATATAGGTCATTTAATAATAGTAATATAATGGCCTCAAAACTACCAAGTCACGTCAAAAGTTGTAAAATTCACTATTTTGTTCCGTATTTCTATATGTGTGTATACGTAACATTTTAGTTTTCTAATGTATTATGTAGGTATATATTTGTTATTATAAAGTAGTAAATTCTTTATTTGAGTAAAGTTTATTTAATTTGTTCTACATATTTACATACTTATTATACATATATCCCGTATATTTATTTTATTAAGAATATATTATCGAAGATATTATTAGATATTTTCTTGAAAATAATCAGAAACATCAAACGTTAGCAAATTTTTAACTTCCTTAGCTTCGGAATCCTCTTTTTCTATTTCAAGAGTGATTTTTGGTAGCCATCGTGTTCTTATAGAATATATAACTGGATCTGATGATATTAATAAATATTCCATTAAGTCCATATTTTGCGCTATTTTCGAACATTTTCGGGTATTGAAGAGTCGGAAATGTTTAACATCTTTATTTCGGTCTTCCTGTGCTTCCTCTGTTAGCTCTCCCAATGGCAAAATACTATTTTCTATTATTTCTTTACCATGAGCCAATACTTTGTGAATTGTTGGAGTCATTGATATCCAGGGGTATGTAATGTTAAGTAGTTCTTTAGTTTCGTAAGCAAAAATTTTAAATTTGTCCGCATTAATTTGTTTTTTGCTCTTAATGGCTGCCAATATAATCTTAAAACGCTTCAAAATATTTAAGTCAATGCCTGTGTTTGAAGATGTGAGTTCCGGATTTTCAAAGAAACGTCTTGCTGTATTTCCATCATTTGAGATTCCATAGCCATGTAGAGGTTTATCAATTATTAATCCGAGTTGTTCTTTGAATTCTAATTGAATTCTTTTCTTCTCCTCTTTTCGTAATTCGTGAAATTCCAAATTGTTTTTTACTGTAGCATTTTCCTGCCCGGGAATATTTCTGTACTTCATATCATATGCAAGATGTAAGCAGAACTCCAAAAATCTTATCCTTGCGTGGAGTGGTGATATTCCAAATTTTAAAGAATTTTGGAACTTGGAGTTAAATTTATCCATATATCATCAAAAAGCGAGTCATTTCTTGTCGATGAGGAAGGCTTATTTAAGCGCATTCGAAGTGGTACCAGAGACGCTATAAACAGCGAGGAATAATTATTTCCAGAATTATTTCCATTCAGTTGTTTGTATTCCGAAAATCCTGATGTTCCATCGCAGCCCCATTTGAATATTAAAATAAGTTCAGAGTCTTTGCATTTTTCAATGTTATCATTGCTGAAGGTAGATATAATTCTAGAGGCAGTATTTTCAAGTAATTGCAATATATTAACTTTAGCACTTTTAACAGAAGCATTAACCGTGTGCTCCATAGGCTGTAAAATATTACTTTTCACTTCTCTCACTGATTTGCTACTGGGAAAGATATCATATCCTTTTTCGCTAATAGATTTCCTCAAAATCTCGTATTGGTTTCTTGATAATCCTAAATTTAATATTAGAGCTAAAGCATCTTCAGAGGTAAAGGACGATGTTGATTTCGGTGTCACTATGCTTTGGATTATCCGATGTAATCGATTGGGAGAAGCTGTTGGTAACACATCTATAACTTTTTCTACTTCCTTTGGTTGCGTACGTGTTACTAAAGCTTTAAATGTATCTTTTATTTCGGCATTCGTATGTGAATTTAGAATAGATTCCTGTTTGGTACTCTTTGTTCTTAGCTGAACTTCATCGTAACTTTTTTTTGGTCGACCCTTTTTCTGCTTTCCGATGAAAATTGGTATTTCTCCCTGCAACCACTCTTCATTTCTCTTCTTGAACTTTGGTATTGACCAATCTGAAGCTTGCATCCTTTTTTCGTATGATTTATAAAAATTTTCGAGCTTTAAACTGTCTTCTGCAGTAAGAGTTAAACCAAAAGATACTACTGTATCAATGAGTTTTCTTATTTTTTCTGGACGATTTATAACATCAGATAGATTATCCCAGATTACTTTGCAAATAGAAAAGTGTTTTAATGTAATCTCTATAATGGCAAATTCACTAATAAATCTGCATATTTATAAGGATACTTATATATAGAAAAAGAATATTTATATCAGGTAAATGGAGACAGGCAAAAATGAATTAAAAAATTAAAATTTTTGCTCAAAACCCCCAATTTCATTCAGTTTATTTTTATGACCTGTAGTGTTAAACAGGTAAGTCAAAAAATGTACCTATGAGATTGTAAAAAAATCATTTTTGTTATAATACATTAATTAAGTAGCTAGGTAAATTATTTAAAAACTTTAAAAAATGTAATAAAAAACGAAGGAAAATATATATATAAATATATATATTATTTATGTACTTAGGTAATTTTAAAAACCTTTTCAGTAGAAAAAAATTATGAACACTTTAAATAAATTCATGAATAAATATTATTATCTCGTAACAAAAATAAGCAATGCAGTTGAATGTTACGTATACACACATATGGAAATACGGAACAAAATAGTGAATTTTGCAACTTTTGACGTGACTTGGTAGTTTTGAGGCCATTATATTACTATTACTAAATGACCTATATCAACATTTTATATATCGTTGAATTGGTAAATAAGTCTATTTTTATATTCTTTTAACATTTTTAAAGTATTTGCAAAATTAGTGGAGTTTTATTAAAAAAATTAATTTTTTTTGGATTTTCAGCTATTTAAAAAAAAAAAAATTTATTTTTGAAAAATTACCAAAAATAGGTTATTGGAGCTATTGTATTGATTTTTTTAGGAATGAAAGCTTGATTTGTGTTTTATACATTACATAAGAAATAATATTAAAAATATTATGCTAATATGCTTTTAATATGCTTTTAAAAATAGTCGTTAAAAAAACTGACTTTTAACATAAAATCTCCACTCCTGCATTCGTTTTTGACCGGGCGGGAAGCAGTTTCAAGTTTAATCATTCTAAATCTATTTCTATAAAATATATGGGTACCAAATTTAAAAAAGCTCGCGTGACATTTTTTTTATTAATCGATAAAAATGAAACTATTTTTTAAAATTTACAATTTTCGGCCAATGCTGGATGTAGGGTGCAAACTTAAACCAATTCAAAATTTCTTTATTAACCATTTATGAAGCCTTATCTTTTGAAATTAATAAGAAAAAAATTTTTTTATTAACGGAACTTTGAGAAAAAAGTGAATGAATTGTACAATATTTTTGTAAAAAAATAGCCATTTTTCATGCCAATTTCAGAGTGCTGACTTTGAATATTTTTCACTTCTAGACGAATTAAGATAATCCAAAAATTCTTTCAGCATATTATTTTGAAATATGTGGCAAATAACAGAATATTTTTAGAAAATTTTTACCTCATATATCTCCGGACTTATTCCCGAAAAACGAAAGAAAGTCGAGCCAAAAAATCAAAAATTCAAAATTCAAGCGTAAATATCTTTTTAACTGCAAGAGATAACTTAGATGAGTAAACTTATTTTTTCTTTATCTTGCCAAGCACTTTCCAGAAATATAAAAATCTTTAAAATCGGACTTCATTTGTACAAGTTACGATTTTTTTTAACTTTTACATACTCGAGGTAGTCAACTTTGACACCCTGTAGCTTATCTCGTGTTATCACAGGGTGACGACAAGATGATTTTTCTGAAAGCTTAGGTCCTCCTCTACAACTCTTCCATACATTTCAATTTGATCCGACCAGTAGTTCAGGAGATTCAGATTTATTACAAAAAAATTTGCGTTTGACCCCACTGTGTGGAAATTAGAATGTTTCTATTTGTACATTGCACCTCATAGATGATAAGATTGGATCAGAAGGTAATGAAAAATTACTAAGAATATCTTCATTTTGCTACAGTCTGAAAAGTGTTGTTCTTGAGCGGTTGAATATATTTGAAATCTCGATTTTTCGATTCTTGATGCGCTTCCGTAAGTTCTCCTAAGCGAAGAATATTATGCTCAATTACTATTTCTTTATGGCATAATATTTAATTTTATAAGTGTTTTTGAGATTTCATAGGAGCATTCGCCAAATTTTGTTGAATTAACTTGGTTGATGTTTATTGCCATTAAAATGATGTTAACTCTTCGTAGTAAATCCATACCAATTCTTGTAATTGTTGAGGTTGTTGAAAAAAAGTCGAGCTGCGTTGCCATCGTTCGTAATTCCGTATCCTGCAAGTAGTTTATCTGTAGTCCAGTCTGTTGTTTAAATTCCTCTTGAATTCTCGACTTCTCGCTTGCTCTAATTTCCTCGTTCAGTTCCTCGTTATTATTTCCAGGTTTATTTTCGTTTCCTGATATGCTTTTATACTTCAAATCATATCCCAGATGTAGAAAGTATTATGGAAATCTTATTCTGGCATGCAAAGAAGATATTCCGTATTTTAGAACATCTTCATTGACATTTCTCATTTTGGATATATTTGAAAATTCTAATATCCTTTCGCCACGTATGGAACAATTCCAACTAGAAGAGGTTCCTGCTATGGCATTTCTGACTTTCCCATCAATCATATTAAGTTCCATATCAAATGATATGTTAAATGCATATTCCAATACTTCAATCGAAATAGGATCCGGGCTTCTAATCTTTCCTTCAATACAATCTATTAACTTTTGTGTTGTATTTGTTATACTCGAAAGAAATTGTTCTGCAAAAGTATTTTAATCCAGGTATTGAATTTATCCAAACGGCTTCAAAACTAGTTAATGGGGTACTGCTGTGAGCATACTTCCTAATTCTTGAAGGAACCAATGATGCCATAAATACACTTTTATATTTCGAAGATTCTTGGTTTGTTTGTTTATATTCTGAAAGTAATGATAAGCCGCCGCAATAGGGATGCCAGACATACTCTTTTAAAGAGTACGCAAAAGTATTCTTTTTTGTCTTAGTACTCTTTTTTGTTTTTCACAAAAAAAAAATAATAATAATTTTATCTTAAAAAACAAAGTTATCAATCAGCAGATTGCAGTGGTAAGCTTTACAAATAAATTTTTCCATAGTCAAATGTACCCACTACCTTTTCGTGCGGAAAAACAAAATTGTCAAAGGTTAATACTCGAGTTTTGGCCAAATATTCTACCAAGAAAGTAATAAGTAACTTAAAAGACAGACATTCTCCATTGCTACAGACACATCCATTAAAAGAAATGCGAAGATGTCCCGATAGTAATAAGGTATTTTTTAAAAGAACATAAAATTTTTAAATTTTTTAGTCCAGAGTATGAAAATTCCAAAGATATCGCAAATTGTTTGAAATCGCTTTTAAATGTAAACAATTTGAATTTAGTAAAAGTTGATAACGCTAACGTTAATCTTGGACACAAACAGGGTTTTATATTTGAACTTTCCGAGGGAAATCCTGATATAATCGAAGTGGGATGTTTATGATATGTAATAAACAATGCCTTTAAAAAATCATTGAAATTTGATATTGAAAATATTGTTATAAAAGTTTTTAATGAATTTAGTTTATCCACAAAAAGAACGCCCAAACTTAAAGATATTTTAGAATTTTGTGACTTGGAATGGAGTGAAATGCTTCGGCATATACCATCAAGATGGTTTTCTTTAACTCCAGCCGTTGAACGGCTTTATAAAAATTGTGAAGCCATAAAATTATACTTAATTTCCCAAAATGATTGCCCATTTGTTTTTCGACAATTTTTTGAACTAGAAACTTTCGTACCGGGTTTGTGCATGACTTATGACATTCTCTTGGTAGCAATATGAAAAACATTAGATTGTGATAGCTTAGCAGTTATTCATATGTTTCAATTAATAAAAAATGTTCAAGAAAAATTCATTCAACAAAGAATAGAGAGATATTATGGAGTCGTGGCTGAAAATGCATGCCACAAGTGTGAAAATGATAAAGAAGTTAACTTATTAAAAAAAAAAAAGAGCCGGCAGTGTTTTATGTTCTTTAATAAATTATATAGAAACAAGATATATAAATCAGAGTTTTTCATTTAATGATTTTAAAGATATTATAAATTTACTTTCAATTAAAAATACTGATTTGGACAAACTTTTTGAAGAATTTTTTTCATTAAAAGTTTTTATTTTACAAAAGTGAATAAAGATAAAATTTCTTTGTTTTGTTTTTTTAAGTGAAATTTTTTGTGTTCTCTACTTTATTTAATACGCGTTTATTTGCTATGGTCTGGTCATGTCAAAGTTCATTAAAATGAATAATAAGGTGCACTTAATTTATAAAGAATGTAAGACGAATAAAATTGATTCGAAATCGAATACAAATTTGATTGCTGTGTGTTTTGATAAAGTTTTTAACTACGTTATGTTTGTATATTTAGTAATTCTCATAAAATTGTGGGAGTTTTTATATAAACATGAGAAGTTTTAAATTATCCTTTTTTAATATAGCCTTAAATGTGTCGGAAACTTCTTCAGTAGACATTGTAGAAAGCGTTGCAGATAATCGCTGTTTCTTGGATTTTGAGCACAAATCTCCATATTGTTTTACAATGTGACAGCTGATGTACAAAGTACAAGTTCTATGTTTTCGTTCAGCCAGTCAGAATACTTTAATTCAAACTTCTTAGTAGACCGTCTTACCGACTTCCATCTCACATCGAATAATTTAACATAGCTTTCAATTTTCGATGATTCATCTTACTTCGGCTTATGTACACATTATGTTATAAGATTCGCTTTTTCTTAAAAACAAAGTGATACGTTCTTAACTGGAACACAAAATTGAATTTTAAATAAGATTTCCATGATTATTTATAACTGAGATCTAATATGGATTACTGACGTTTATATATTCATTCTTATTCTACAAAGCTTTACCTGTTTTAAAAGTCGCAGAATATTTACTTGTCTTGTACCGATATTCAGGTTATTTATCAACAGAAATGCCGCAATTCCAAAAATGAACTTGAAAAAATTCCGACATAACTTAAAAAATTTCCGAAAATGGAAATTTTCACTTTTTTTGCTATATATTTTCAACTGATATCGGGGAGCAAAAATTTGTATCACAAAAAAAAAATAAATAAAATCATATGAGACTATATAAAAAGTGTAATTTTTCTGATTCCAGCTTTGTGATTTGAGAAATTAGGACAAAAATTCGAAATTTATTCGAAAAATAGGTAAATTTTGGAAAATCCTGGTTACCGCAAAAATTAATTTTTATATTTTTGTTTCCTTTAAAAATAAAAATATTTTTTGTTTAGTCCTCTTTCAGAAAAATATAGATATTACATATTTTACTTAAGAAAATTTTTTATATAACAGAAAAATAATGTGACCAGTTTTTTTTTTTTTTTGCAAAAAGGGGAAAATTCAAAGTTCAAATGTAAATGCTTATAACTTTTGTCTCCGTAAATATTTTTTAAAAATTCTTTTTCCACACAATTTTGCAATTTGCTGCTAACAAAACAAAGAAAAAACCGAAAAATTGTGTAAAATTTAGACCCACTGTAGCGAAAAATTTCACCAAGGCAGGCTAAAAAGTAAAAATTTTAATCCCAGTTCAGATATAAGGAATCAGGATATATATATATATATATATATATATATATATATATATATATATATATATATTCGAGACTACCCATTATCGCGACGGCTTAATTTTATAAATTGCAGGTTCTATACGGGTTCCATTTTCGCGATTTTTATCTGCTTTACAATATCTATAACCAAAAATGGGAAATCCTCGTCTTTTGTATATTAACCTTTTTGGATGATTTTGATCTTCATTTTTTTAGTTTATTCGTGTCATTTAATGTGCAAATACATCTCCTAATATGGGAAAAGTTCAACATATTTTAAAGCCAACGATTTCTCAAAAATTAGAGATTTAAAAAAAATTAAAAGTGGAGATTCCATAAATTTTATTTGCGTAAATTACAAGTTGCATAAGTCTTCGGTTTATCGCATTATAAAGCAAGAAAATTCATTAAAAAGTTCGTACGTACAAAAGAAAGTGGCCCCGGTAAACGTTGCACCTTAAAAAAAGCTGAGTACCCAAGAATGGAAAAAATACTTTATAAGTGGTTTGTAAAACAAGGGAAAAAATGTTCCAATTTGTCATTTGTATTCCAAAATTGATCAAACCAATTCAGGTTTCAATGCCAGTGAAGGATGTTTGAAGAAATTTAAGCGTCGAAATAGAATTAGATTTTTAAAAAGAGTTTGAAAGAGTTTAAAGATTTCGTTGATGAGCATGGGTTGACTTTTCACCAAATCTACAATGCCGATGAATCCGGTTTACATTATAGGATGCTTCCAAATCACACTCTTGTCACATGTAATGAGAAAGAACGAATAACTTTTTTTGCCCTGTTCAAATGAGAATGGTACAAACAAATTGAAATTGTTGGTTGTTGGAAAATCGAAAAACCCACTCGCTTTAAATGTTTTTTCAATAATCCTGTAATATACAACTTCAGTAATAACGTCTAGGTGACATCATTTATATTCAAGGATCACGAATTTGTTTACCACGTAAGTTAATTTTCACCAATTAGTAAAAGTAAGTTGTTTATAAGTAAAAATTAGGTCCGAGAATTTTTGGCTACAAAAGATCTGCCTTAAAAAGCAGATTTGCTCTTAGATAATGCGACGTGTCACCCAGTTGAGGAACTAAAAAGTAATGACGGTTTAATTATAGCAATGAATGTACCATCCAATTGTACTGCACTTATTCAACCGATAAATGAAAATATTATCAACTTGGTCAAATTAAATTATAAAAAATAACTGCTCACCCACTTGCTTAGCAAGAAGGGAACAAATTTGGAGCTCAAACTAACAAAAATTATCAGTGTTCAATATCCGAAAATCCTGACACGCCTTGCTCGAATTCGGTAGTGAATTATAGCAGTACCTGTTTCAATAGTACAAACTATTTTATATATAACTGTTTTTTTTCTATCTGTTGCATTTAACACTGCCATCTACTTGTCATTTGAAATACAACCGACACCCCGTATGTGATTTCCTTTTTTACTTTTATTTGTTTATACATTTAAGGCCCATAAATTGGAAAACTAATGTTACTTTTTCAATTATGCACTACCATGTCTCGTGAACTCAGCTTAAAGATAGTCTGTTTGACTGAGATAAGTAAAAAAAATTGTGAGTATAAACTAACAATCAATTTGTTTTCATAAAGATAACAATTTTAAGTTTAAGTTTGGGTTTACCTAAAACATTTTGGTTACAGTTCAGAATTCTCGAATTTGGATTTTGGCTCAATATAAATTTAAGTTTTTTACTTAAAAACCCTATGGATTGGAGAATTAGGAAATCTTACTCCAAATGTACAGGCTGTTTTCCCTTTTAATTGTTGTATATTGCACCCTACACGCATAAAGTTTATTTGGTTACGCCAGCTTCTTTGAGAGAGCTGCTAACATAAGTTTTTTTATGATTTTATATAGATTGGTTCTTTTTGGTTCTTTATTGGAGATCAGGCTGCAGTAGTTATTTGAATGTCGAAAAGCTAAAGTGGCAATTACCACAGTATTCGATCTTCGGGGAAATATTTTGTGTTAAAATAAAATAAGTAAAATCTAAAAGGATTAAAGGTGTTAAACATTAAAGGAAAATCTGTATAGAAAAAAACTTAAATACTAAATTTAAAAAAAATAAATCGAATAGGTAAATCAAAGGAATTTATAATCATAACTTCAATTCAAACCCTCACTGTCGGAAAAAAATAAAAGAAAATGAAAACAACTACAGAAGGAAAAAGTTCTAACCACTAACTCAAAACAAAAAAAAAATTATATATATATATATATATATATATATATATATATAGTAGTAGGGAAATGGGAAGGCAATAGTTGTTTTTGTTTTTAATGAGGAGGAAGAGGAATTTTGAAGAGGAAATTGTTTGTATGAAATTGAAAACCAATGAATTTGTTTTTGTAATTTCTTCTTGTGAGTGCATTAATAGGAGGAAAAATTGTTTTGCATTTTATGAAATTGAAAACCAATGTATGTATGTATGTATATATGTATGTATGTATTTATGTAATTATGCTAAAAGTACATACAAACAATTTAACAGGGGAGACAATTTTTATTTATTTATTTTTTTTTTTGCACTTTTAATTGTGATGAAATTAAAAACTGATGACTTGTATAAATAGCGTTTGAGTATTTTTGGTTTATTCATCTACATATTTTTATATGGTTATTTTTGTTTTTGTAAAGTGGAAACTTGAGAATTGTTTTGTTTATATAGAAAAAAATAACTTTGTGTAAGGTTCTTTGACATTAATGAAGATGTATTTTATGTTGTTGAGTATGGTCATGATTAATATTAAATATTGTAATAACAAATTAAGGGGAGTATTTTTTATTCACATTAAACATTTTTCATATCTAGAATATGTTTAAAATTAGTTTAAGGCTCAATATTTATGTATTTATAATATTTTCTCAATTTTAAATATTAAGAGATATACCCAAATTACTCTTCTTTGGAGATAAATTATATTAGATATAAATATAATTGTCTGAAGTAAAATTATTTCAATCAGTTAATAAACTTTTTAAAAGGCGGAACAAAAATGGAATCAAATAAGATTACAAATGCTGATATTGTTGCAGCTTTCAATAAATTAAAAACAAGACCATATCTAGCAGCAAAGGATTTGCTACCATCAAAGCCATATAAGGTATTAAGTATGTTCCGCCATAAGAATAAATATGGAAATGTGGTGATGGCAGAGCTTGAAGAGGGAATGTTATATCTTTCCAAACGATATAATAATTTGGAAGATAAAGTAATAGATGGAGTTAATAATGAACAGTTTACTTTAAGGAGGAAGTTAGATAATGGTTTATATGTTTTGGAATTGGAAGAGGTAGTCAGCGAAAACTCCGCTGGAGAAGACGAAGTGGGAGAGTTTTTCATCCCAAATTCTCAACCATATTTCAGTTGGGAAAATAGTAAAATTCCAAGAAATTCTTAATAAAGAAAATTTGTTAATTAGTATATAAGTATCATGATTTTTAAAAACTAACTAATTGTAAAAAGAAAGCTTTATAATAAAGATGTTACATACAAAAATTCAAAAATTTCTTCAAAATTTTGATGGTTTAATTTTTGTTGAACATCAAAAAACACTGGAAGAGTATTTGGCACTTATTAATAAAACTGGGAATTATAATGAAGAACCTATATCATCTAAATATGGATTACACTTCAAAAACTGTTCATGGTCGGATGATAAAGCAAACGTTGGTCCTGATACTTGTAACTGTAGAAAGCATATACAACTTATAAACAAAATAGAGGATTTTATAAAAAGATATTATTTATTATCTAAACGTCTAAAATAAGTAAATAGGGAAAATATTTTTAATTTCAAATATGTTAATTTAAAAAAATAATAATAAATAAAAAATAATACAACTTTAAAAAAAATGTTTGTTTTTTTTTTTTACAATAACTTCTTGCAATTTTGAACTTGGTAAGGGTCTTATGAATTTTGAATTTTAGAAATAATTTTAGTAAATAATAGACTATCTATCAAGAACAACATATTCAGAATAATGAATACATCCAACAACACTAAAA
Organism: Protocalliphora azurea; assembly: GCA_932274085.1. Classification (NCBI taxonomy): domain Eukaryota; kingdom Metazoa; phylum Arthropoda; class Insecta; order Diptera; family Calliphoridae; genus Protocalliphora; species Protocalliphora azurea. The sequence continues at coordinate 62,472,171 of OW026522.1, forward strand.
TTGAATCAAATTATATTTCAAACAAGGGTCAAATTGAAATTCAAGAAATCTTAATACTGCCGCCTATAGACATTCCACTATTCCTCGCATTGCATGATGGTCGTGATAAAATTCTCCTGGAAGTTTTACTAAATGTGGAAAAAGAACTTGGAATAAAAACAAAATAATATATATTTTTCTTATTTATTTCTTTATTTATTTTTATTTTCTATAAAAACAAATAAAAGTATTTAAATAAACTTAAAACTAACATATCATTTTCATGTAAATTAAAATAATTAAAAATATTTAAAATTTTATTAAAAGTAAAATTTTTACATCTTAAATAAATAAAAATGCAACAATAAACACCACAAAACATTGATGATTCACTTTGAATTCGTATTTTATTGTAGACAAATGTTTTAGAATTTCGGTTTAGAAATGAAATAAATGGTTTTATTGGAGGTTGACCTGCAGAGCAAAAAAATTCTGCTGGTTTATTTTCAGGGAAATAAAAAGCGACCCAATGCTGTCCAGGCTTATAAGATGGATCAGTGTTGGCTATGTAAAATGATGGTTTTGTAACAGGTGTCTTGGGTAATTTATTGCTCGCAAAAACTCCTTTAAATTTATATTTTGTATAATTATTTGAATTTAAAGTATTTATAATATTTATTGAGTTCATAGCGTTTGAATTATAGTGCGAGACTTATCAATTTCTATTATACTGTCAAATTCACAATATACTAAGCAGGTAATTGCCTCTGTTATGGGTTTCCCGAAACGTCCTTCTATTCGAATAGTTCCTTGATTTATTAAATTTCCACAATTAGAATTATTATTGTGATCTGGTGTTAAATCAAAAGCTAGTAAAAAAAATCCGCTATCAAAAAGTTCCTTTGTAATTTGATGACCTTTATCAAAATGATGGATTCCGGTACCTTTAAATAGGGTTTGATAACCACGAGTGCTTAATATTCCTCCATTGTTGTAGTTAAATTCTATTGGCTGTGCTGGAAATTGTACTCCATTAACAACCAAATTAAATCTTTGTAAATTAAAATGTTGAAAGTTGTATGGATTTTCTTTTCTATCTCCAGTATAAGCTTTGTTCGACACCATTCCAAAAATTAAGAAATTTGGTAATTGTCCAAGTATAACATTATCTAGAGATAATGAATGGTTTCCTGGATGTATAGTGAAGGTCTTAATTTCTACTCTCTTATATGGATAAATTGCATTTTTGCTCTGTAATACATTATGATGTGCCATTAATATACTACTATTGATAGTAAGATGATTTATATATAAATTAGCTTCATGTATTCTTAGATAAGATTCATTTTTATCCCCACTTTCTAAAATATAAAATTCTGGTTTCTCCAAATTTAATGTGACCTTAAGATCAACATTATTAAGCAAGTACTTTTGTTGATTAAATACATCTACATGAAGTTTTCCGAAAAGCTCCACCTTTTTCCCATCCTTAAATAATTTTTTTCTTTTATCTAAACCGGGATTTTCTTTATCGATTAATGAATTAATTTTATTCACATCAGTAGCCCAACCACACGATTCAAGATGGGTAGATCTAGCATCATTTCCATAATTGAGTAATGTTTCCATATATGATCTATAGTGATAGTTGTTGTCAGGTTGAGATACACTTTTATTATTGAAATGAACTGTACAATTCCTAAATATGGAATGCAACAAGTTATTAACAACGCCTCCAGGTCCTTTGAATTCAAGCACTAGTCTAAGATAAATACTATTAAGATCTCTATATGTTTCACCATTCCCCAATGATACAAATTCAATTGTACTAGAGTTATCCAATGAAGCAATTGGATTATAACATATTTCTTCTGTTTTAATTACACTAGTTTGAATTGGGGGAGATTCAAATAAATCCAATTCACTTTTCATACATTCTATAAATCCCGACATTTTAAATTTCCAAAAATATCGTTAAAGTTCTTTCCTCTACAACGTTTGGATTTATTATGCGGTTTTTGTTTTAAGCGTTTAAGTTTTATATGCTTCCCTTTACCTTTCTGCATTGTTTTTATTTTTTCAATAGTAGCTTCTTTGATATTATTCATAATTTTTCTCCCTTGATTAAATAGAATATCTTTCACAGGTTTTGTTCCGATTTCCTCCAAAATTTCTTTTCCAATGTCTAATGACTTATTTTTTAAATAATTTAATCCTGTTCTCAAGAATGGTTTCAGGTGTGAAAACAAAGATGAAAACAGTGATCCAATACCACGTCCATATTGCACAAACCTTGGTGTATGATATATTTCACCAATATTTTGAACATTGTTTCCAGACTGATTATTATAATAATTTGTATACATCACATCCATGGTTATTACAAAAATGATTTAAAATTTTACTAAACATTTATTTTATATATTTTTTAAAGTGTAGAGTACAATAAACTGGTATGAATTCATTCAAACTTATTATTCCTCCTTCATCATTTCGAATCATTATAGATATATTATTAATGTTATAAGATTCAATAGGAAAATATTCAATTCTATTAAAATGAATATAATTTTTCAATGTGGATATTGAAAATATTTTCAAACATTTAGTTTTTTTATTACCTACATGTCGTGGTTTAATTATATCAGTGTAAATAAATACAATTTCATTTATATCTGGTGAAAAGACTTTAGTAAAATAATTTGTCATATTATCTGAAAATTTGGTTAAAGATTTGTGCAGAATGTGGTTTGTTGATGTTAAAATGGAATCCTTTTCAACGTTTTCTAATTCATCTCTACTAGTATAAGAATCAAATTCGTTGACTTTCTCTTCTGTTGCTAAATTTGTTTGTGAGGTATCATTCTTTAACTTATTTAAAGGATCTGATTTTTTATCACTTAAATCTTTTTTTTCTGTGAATTCATTACTCTTTGGAGTATCACTTAATTTATTCAAAAGTTTTGTTTTATTATTCAGATTGGGGTTTGTTATCATAAAATCATTAGAACTTTCTAAAAGTTCGTGAAATTTTAACTTAATGTCTTCATATTCATTATTTGCACTATGCTTCAATATTTTTGTTTTTCCATGTACTATAGCTTGTGTGTCGACATTTGAAATTGTATTTCGTTTTCTACGTTTGGCAATGTTTTGATTATTTCTTTCCAGTAATGAAAATGAAATATCTGATAATCCAACTACCCAGTGATCATCCAAATTTAGAGATTGTGTTAGCAAATTTGTAAAAGTGTTTGGAGTATTTTTATAAATATCCATTGAATTATTACTTAATAAAGTAACATAAATATTTTCTTCTTGTATACTTGAAGCCATCTTTAAAAAGAATGATCAATATAGTATGTTGTTTGTTATACATATATTATTTACTAATATCATTCTGATGAATCCATGAATTATATTCTTTTCCGAAACCAAGCCATTTTACCAATAGTTTTTCTCCTTTTCGCTTTAAAATTTTTTCTACCAAAAAAATGTTTGGGGCTTTTGTTTTTAACAATTCTTCTTCATAAAATCCACCTTTAATTATATTTCCATTAAAATCTGCAAGTTGATATGTTATAGGATTGGTTACGTAAATTTTGTTTATCTTAAAAACCTCTGTAGACCAATTTGGTGTATATCCTTTCTCAAATTGATTTTTATATTTACTAATGCGAACTAAATCATTTAATTTATATTTTCCTCCTTTGAAAACCTTCAAATTACTGTATACAGTATTAAGAAGTTTCTGTTCATTTTTCTTATTAACAGAATTGGGTGCTGTTTTTATAGAACGATGATATGAAGAATTATATTCTTTCAACAATTTATTTAATATATCTATCCATTTATAATTTCCCTGCATACTAAATTGTTTCCACATTTTATTTTTTAAAGTTCTATTAAAACGTTCAACTATTGATGCCTTCATACTTGAAAAAGTGTTGTAATGGTTAATTTCATATTCTTTCATAAGAGTTTTAAAATAGATATTATAAAATTCTTTCCCTTGATCAGAATGGATATTTTTGGGAGATTTTCCTTTGTTTAATTTTATAATACGTTTTAATGCTTTCGAAATTTCTATTCCTGTTTTAGTTTTTAGTGGTAATGCGTATGCATACTTTGAAAATACATCAATTACAGTAAGCATATATTTAAAACCTCTATTAAATTTTGCATACGGTATCATTTCCACTAAGTCAATCTGCCATGTATCTAAAATACCCTTTTGAATAAATCTTCGGCGCTGAAAACTCTTTCTCGCTTGACGATGTAGTTCATCAACAAGAATTCTTTTACTCATATTTATATTTATAGAATGTTAATGCTTCACTTCATTTAAATGTCGTGTACTAAAGTGTAAACATGTTTCAACAGTTTATATATCCATTCACTATGATGATTTGTGGTCCCTCTGGTTGTGGGAAATCCACATTTATTATGAATTTGATTAAAAATCAACATTTAATATCTAAAAACATAGATCGTGTTATTTGGTGTTTTGCAGAAAAAAATTCTCTTCCGAGAATTAACAATGTAGAGTTTATACATGGTATTCCAGAGGATTTTGCTACTGCAGAAAATGAATCGGTTTTAATAATATTGGATGATTTAATGCTTGAATCATCTAATAAAAAAGTGTGTGAACTTTTTACTAAGGGATCTCATCATAGAAATTTAGCTGTGATTTTAGTAACACAAAACATTTTTCATAAAGGTGCTTATTCCAGAGATATTTCTTTAAACTCTAAATATATAGTTATGTTTAAAAATCCTAGGGATAAGTTACAATTTCAATATTTAGCTCGCCAAGTATACCCAGAAAACTCAAAAGCTCTGGTTGATGTATATAATAACTGTACGCAGCAGGCTCATGGTTATTTATTAATTGATCTCACTCAACAAATACACAACGCATTAAGATTTAGAACGGATATTTTTAATAAAAATCACTATTTAATATTTGCAAATATAAACAATGACCTCGAACCTAAAACTGTTGAAGGAGAACAAACATATTCTTTACGTTCTTAAGAAAGCAGATCCTAAATTACGAAATGCAATACTGAAACATGTTGATGATGTTGTTATTAAAACAATAAATGAAATACTTTTTAATATAATTAATGAGAACCATAAAATCAATAAAGCAGTTTTTGAAAAAATAAAACCATATAAAAATACAATTAGAAAAATTTGTTCACCAGAAACCTCAATGAAACAAAAGAGGAAACATCTAATTCAAAAAGGAGGATTTCTACCAATCATTATTTCATCCGTTTTAAGTGGAGTTATTGGAAAAATTTTAGAAAATGTCAAATAATTTATCCAAATTAATAGTTCTTAATCCATCAACTTACGATAAATTTAAAATTAAATATTCTGATTCCAATTTTCTACATCGAAAACTAATACCAATATATAGTTCACACACACTAAAAGATATTAATAAATGGTATTATATTAAACAAGAATTAGCCAAATATTTAATTGGAAGCCAAATATCATCTTCTCATCAAACTAAAAGTTCTAAATTGAGTAACCTACGTGATAATGAAACACAAACTAGGAAAATATATAAGAAACATATTGAAACTCAAACAATGCAACCAGAGTCAAGTAGTGTAGGAACACAATCTAATATAAATTTACCTGAGGAAATTTATACTAATGAAAATTATGATGAAATTGATATGGATACAACATTACAAAAACTTAATCCTACTTCTGCCTCTTCAGCAGCTAAACGACTTAAACATTTTTCAAATAATGGAACACCAAAAATAAGAATATTGTCAAAGGATGAAAATCACAAAAATTTGAAGCAATCAACTTTACCATATCAATATTCCCCTCGACTAACTAGAAATCGTAAAAAGTTAGATTACGAAATAGAAAATGTACAATGGAAAAATATTTAAAAATAAAACACATTTATTATATAATAAAATACATATATTTATTATTGTTTCATTGTGATAACATAAATATCAGTGTCATTTTCATTAAAAAATATATTTTTTATAATATCTTAAGGAGTTAACTCTATTCAATAGAAATATATAGATTTGAAGTTCTACTTATGTAAACTATAAATAAAATTAAAAAATATGAAAGTATTTAAATTATTAAATGTACAACTTAAACATTTACATTCATTAAATATTCATCATCTGATGAATCTTTTAAAAATTCTATATACTCACTATCAATATTCAAGAAAATATCGTCATCTATCTCTGTAAAAAAGTTATCAAAGTCACTTTGAAGTCTAAAATGTCCTCGCGCATAAGTATTTATTTGGTCAGAAGCAATAATTCTTTTATCATCCGCATAACTCAAAACAACTTTATGTAATTTTTGTGTATACAACTGGTGAAACTTCGATCTAAATGTATGCATTGTATCAGAAATTATTTTTCTTTCAAATAATGACCTTTTGTAGTCTATTATTGATAAATTTTGTATACATGATTTTTTAACTCCTTTAGATTTCTTTACTTCCTCCATGTCAACCGTTTTGAATGAATACATTTTTGATCGAAGTCCCACAAATTCTTTCATAATTTTCCCGCTATTCTCATCTTTCATCATGCCTAGAACTTTCTTATTTAATATTGGGAGTTTAAATATGTTATTGGGATGATACTCTGATGTATCAAACCTTGAGGCAATATCTTCACGAACATCACTATAAAAATCATCTGTTTTTATAGTGTATATGAATGAGTCTGTATCCATATAATTCAATGTTAAATTAGACTGAAATTTTGGTTTCATGTATTGATAATGAAAATCATACATTTTCCATTTTGAGAGTTCCAGCACAGCAAAGCCTAAATAAATTGGTTTGTTATAAGTTACTTGCATAACCTTTAACTGAACTGCAAACATGTTTTCTGAAAATTGAGTTATACTCGAAAAATTAGGCTTTGAAATTAATGCTCTAGCTCCTAAATGATTACGCCTTGTTGTTTCCCAATCTGTAACAATTTTTATATCTTTGCGTTTATGAACATTTTCCATAGTTTTTCCATATACAGAATTATTTAATAATTTAAAAAAATCTTTTTCAAAAGCATTTTTTGCTTTTGTTCTGTGGTATGTATTCAAATCTATATATGTTTTTAACCATGGAGATTGTCGAAATTTTAACGCTCTGTGTATTTTTTTTAATATCAGTCCATTCTTTAAACATTGTTTAAGAACTCTATAATGGATCTGATATTTTGTTTTTGGTGTCAGGTCTGCAATCAGCTTCCTACATTTAGATTTACCAACAAATTTATTTTCTGGGCAAAAGGGTAAATCATTATGAAATTCATGTAAATAGTGTGGATATTCTAAATCTACCTCCAAAAAATATCCAATATCAGATGTATCCGATATTGCAGTTACATCAATATCTTCTAAAGCCGCATCATCATAAATCCACTCGAATTCTCCATATGGGAGATATTCTGACATGGCCCAACCATACAAATTGTTAGCATCTAGGTACATTAAATATTCTGAAGGCTTACTACTATCAAAGTCTTCTAAATATTTATTATTTGCTCTAGAATATCTCTTTGAACACTGTACTAGTCCTCCTCTAATACCGTCTTGTATAAAATTATACATATTGACGTCACTTAAAAGTTCTAACCTTATGTTAGTTGTTCTTAACATCGCATCCCACGATAAACCTGGAGCAGTATAATATTGGCATGGGTCAAGTTTGTATATACTTTTACAGATACTTCTAAAATTTTGAAAAATATCTGTTAAGAGGAGAACATCTGTTTTTAAATATAATTTAGTGTAATCTAACAAGTTATTACATTTAAAAGTTGCCCAAACCGATTTAGCATGATCATAAGCTTCATCAGAACAATGCGAATTATTTAAAATATTATAAAATTTTTCTTTAGCAGGAAGATTAGTTTCATTAAAGCGCTCCATCGAATCAATATAAGAATAAGGAAATACTCCTTTTCTTCTGAGTAAATCAAATTGTTGTTTTTGATTATAAATTTTATTTAGAATTTGAAAATCACTGTCATTTAAATTTTTGGCTAGAGATTCTAAGCTGGAGGCCATAAAACGAAAAGAGTCTAAAAACCGAATTTCAAATCCCTGATTTTCTTCAACTGTTATAAACTTTGATAAAGATATATATAGTTCTTTATTGAGAGGAATTACCCTTATATCTCCCTCAAATTGTGAAAGTTCTTTCATAAATAAGTGACAATCATAGGAGGAAAAATTATGAAAGAATACTGGTATGAATTTGGCTATTTTATAATTAATATTACATGAGCTATGGGCTGCTCCTCTAAATTTGCCAGTTAAATGACAATGATCCCGTACTTTGTCCGCTCCTAAAATTTGCTTACATATGTGACAAATTGTTGAGAGGTTATACAAAATTGTTTCATCATTGGAGAGTGCTGTCATTGGTACGTCCTTATTTAAATAGTTTCCGTAAATTTCTTTTGCGTCATTAATTAAATTTTCTATGAATATTGTAGGAGCATCATTACCAAAATAAATATTAAACTTATCTAAATTATCATTAAAACTACACTTAATATAATAACTAAAAGCACAAGCTATATGTTTTTGTATATTTACTTGCTCGTTATCAATTTTCTCCAAATACGTCTCAAAATCAGCATATATAACGAACGGTACATCTAACTCCTTCTGATAATTTTTAAAATATAAAATGTTATTATCACCCTCTGGCATTTTCGGTACTACTCTTTTACAGTTAAGATAATGATCTTCCATTATCCTCTCATTTGGAGAGTACTGCAGACACGCGTTGCAAATGAAAACCCGTCCATGGTGGGAAGTTAAACTTGATCTTACTAATCTGAAATATTTGAATAATAATAATTTAATTTATAAAATATGTAGTTAATTTTTATTTAAATTACCTTCCGATATCTTTAATGTAAACGTAGTGACACCATTCTTCGTCCATAAGAAGAAGAAGATTTATGTGGTGTTTCTTTACTGCAGATGTGAGGTAATACGGTCCAACTATAGTATTACCTTCACAGCCAAATACATTTATGCTAACATGTTCATTCTTGCTTTCAAATATCTTTATATCTTTCAACTTCATTGGAAATTGAAGTTTTTCAAAATTTAGCACTTCATTTTCCACACATATTTTATCCTCATTTATTTGAATATTTCCAAATCCATTGCAATTCACAAATCCATTTGCTTCATTATATAAAAATGAAGCGACGATACACCACTTGAAACAGTATTCATCATCATTTGGATAGTTGAAACAGGCATCTTTTTTCTTTATCCAATGTGGTAGTGGTATATATTTGGAGCCTCTAATGAATGAAGCCTTATTTATATTTATTTCCAAGTGCTTCATTCGTATTAGGGACCATCCACTATCCCTCTCCTGGAATTCTGACATCTTTTTACATATATACGTGTATTGTGCTTTCAAAGATTCTTCAATACTATCACTTATGGTTAAAAGTGACATTTTTGTTCTATGCGTTATGGTGGTTAGCATTATTTCATCTTCTACAATTTTAATATATTCGCACTCCACTTCTAAATTGTATTTCAATGTTATGTTTTTATTTATAGCGTTCTCCAAAATTTCAAAAATATCACGGTTTACATCTTCTAAAAACTCTTGAGGATGCAGAATTTCCTCTTTTTGGTTTCTGTAGAGGTATGTAAGAATTCTTTCTTTGAAAGCGCTCTTAACACAACTAAATTTATTAGAAGTAGAAGGCTCACTTCTACTACTGACATGGGATGTGCTGGCATGAGTCCTTTCATGCTCCTTTAGATGTTTTTTCTTTGAAAACCATTTCCAGCATTCCGAACAATGAAGGATCTCATGTCCTTCAAGCATTTCTTTTTCCACAAAAATTGATTTGCAATATTTACATTTATAAGAAGGCATATTGTTTAAAATGTATGTCTAATCACTTTTAATTATGTCAACAGACTAATGAAAAATAACATATATTTAAATATTGATTAAAGGTATTTTATGAAATGTCATAATTTTCATAAAAACAAAGCCAAAGACTTTTCAAATTATTTGGAGCCTGCAGATACTTCAGGGGGCGCAACATTGAATTTAGTTCCGGAGTATAAGGAACTAAAACTAATGCAGGAAGATGAGAAACTTCAACTTGATGTCAGGCCATACTCAGTTCCAGAAGAGTATAAAAAAATAATGGACGAAGACGAGGATCTTCTTCTAAATTTAGATATATAATAATTTTTAAGTATTATATAAATAAAATAATAATAAGCACTATATAAGTTTAATATATTTTTATTAAATAAATAAAACTAAAAATAAAAAAAAAAAAAAAAATAAAAAAACTGTTTTATTTATAAAATTTTAGCTATAACTAAGTTCAAATATTGCAAGCCCATTTGAAGATTGACGACCTTTGTAAATAATAGTCCAGATTTTATCATTCAATTGCGTTAAATAGGGATCCTCCTTGTTTAAAAATTTCACGAATCGTTGCGGAAGATAAAACCATTTATTGTTATTTAAATATGTGATAACTTTTGATCCATATTGTGTTTCTTTCCACTCAAATTTTAAAATTTTGAATGGTTGATGTAAGGGAATATCATCAATTTTTGTATACTCTGCCTTAATACCAAGAGCCAATTTAATAATTTGTTCATACATCTAAAAAAAAAAAAAAAAAGTTATAAATACATGAAAAGTTAAATGCATTTTACAATAGTGATAGCTTACCATTCTGCTAACTATACTTTGAAGTATTCCTCAGATCAAATGGTAATAAATATGATTTGATTCCTCTTTTTATACAAATTTAAAAATACTCCTTTATATTTAAATAAGTAAATTGAATACTTTGAGTATTTCTCTTTAATATTTCAAATAGAGAAAATATTAATTTAGCTTTCATATAGAAATATTGAGTTATAAACTAATTATGTAAATAAAATATACTCCCATAGTTTGTTATTAGAATATTCAAAATTAATCATTTCAAATTGAGAAAACATTATAAATACATAAATATTGAGCCTTAAACTAATTTTAAACATATTCTAGATATGAAAAATGTTTAATGTGAATAAAAAATACTCCCCTTAATTTTTTATTAGAATATTTAATATTAATCATGACCATACTCAACAACATAAAATATATCTTCATTAATGTCAAAGAACCTTACACAAAGTTATTTTTTTTCCATATAAACAAAACAATTCTCAAGTTTCCACTTTACAAAAACAAAAATAACCATATAAAAATATGTAGATGAATAAACCAAAAACACTCAAACGCTATTTATACAAGTCATCAGTTTTTAATTTCATCACAATTAAAAGTGCAAAAAAATAAATAAATAAAAATTGTCTCCCCTGTTAAATTGTTTGTATGTACTTTTAACATAATTACATAAATACATACATACATATATGCATACATACATTGGTTTTCAATTTCATAAAATGCAAAACAATTTTTCCTCCTATTAATGCACTCACAAGAAAAAATTACAAAAACAAATTCATTGGTTTTCAATTTCATACAAACAATTTTCCTCTTCAAAATTCCTCTTCCTCCTCATTAAAAACAAAAACAACTATTGCCTTCCCATTTCCCTACTACTATATATATATATTTGGAAAATGCATGTATTTAATTATCATGTTTATAACAAAACTCTAACTTGAGACATCTAACAGTCCATCTAAACGTAACATAATATGTAAGATTTATAAGGAATTATTCAACGTATAGATTCAAGTATTAGTATTATAAGATGTAATATCCCTGCGAACATTTTCTATCCAAATTTGAACTAAAGAGTAACTTCAAGTTGTTATTAACAGTCCAATATGATATCATTTTCTTATCCAAGGAGAGTCACCGTGCGGGAAGAAGTGTGCAGCAGTTCTAATACTTTTTTAATGATACTATTTAGTGCATTTCTTGGGTGTCGAAATATTATTATTTAGAAGTGTAAAAATATACATCAAGAAAGTATCGAAATATAATCGCTTTTGTATAATAAATATGTTTTTAATGCAGTACGAATACTTCTCGAGAATATTTTTTAATTATATTTGAGCTAAATGCTTACCTTATATTCAAACACACAATAATAACTCACTATAATTTTAAACTAAATTAATAATTCACTATAACTTTAAATTAAATATGAAATATTTAAAGGCAAAAATCACTAATTAAAAATTAAAAATTTTATATTAATACATTCTTTATTTAACACTTAAATAACAACATTGATCACTTTAAAAGTTATACATTACTGAGCTTAATTATGTCGTGACTGTTCTTTTTCTTTGCTTGGAATGTAAACAATCTCCCAAGTCAAGAATTTTAGATCAAAATTCGATACTAATCTGTTTTTTTATTGCAAACTTGTGTATTTTCTACTTTTGAACATCCTGGAGTGTCAAATAAACACACATTTCCAAATGCTGGCAGAGATGTAATTATTGTGACGAGATCTCACTGTATAACAGTCTTATAAGATGAACAAAAAATACACGTATACTAAAGTTATATATATATATATATACATATATATATATATATAGATACATATATATATATAAATATATATATATATATATATAAATATATATATAAATATATATATAAATATATATATATATAAATATATATATATATATAATTAACAATATATAGGAAAAGTTAAAGTAATTGATTGCAAAAAAAAGACATCCCAAATGCAGATATAATTTAAAATGTTGCTATACATCTTGATCAGTTTTTCTCTCAACATTTTAAACACAGCTGATCTCATCGAAGGTACCTTCGTCGTGGGAGCAACAGAACAATCACATGAATGTAAGATTTAACACTTAATATTTGTGTGTTAACATTGCATTTTTTTATTAACTCACTAAAAGTTCACAGACTTACATAGAATGTTAGAGTGCCCAACATTAATTTTGTTGTTTTTTTTTTTTTTTTTTTTTTGATTTGGTCTAAAGTTAAATTACGTCATCTTGTCGCTTAAATTTTTTTCTAACGTTTCATTGAATGAATCACCATTTATTATCTTTTTATTTGATTTAGTTTTCTATTTCTTATATTTTTTTTTTTTGCTTAAATTAAGATCTTTTATAATTCATTTTAATATTATTTTAGTTTGATTCATTAATCTAAATACTTTATTTTGTAATTCTTTTCATTTTAATGAGTTTTGTTAGTACCTATTCAGAATCATAAAACAGTATTTTGAATTTAGATTACACTATTTAAATTTAGTTGAATAAGTGAATTATGTATAATAAATCTATATGATTTGTCTGAATTTTAAAATAATTGTTTGATTAATAACCTTTGACGGTAGCTGGTGGGAAATTAAGAATGGGATCACAAACAGTTTTATTTGTATCGGTTTTTGTGTGTTTTTTTGTGATCATGGTTGGGTGAGCGAGTAATTGTTTGCGCTGTCATCTAAGTGCAACATTCAAAATCAATACATCCAGGGAAAAACAAAAATAAGTTTCATTATCCTTCATTTACACTTTTTTTTCTTTCTCGATACCTATGTTCTTGCCGTAGCTTAGCACGCAAAATATAAAATTTGTGTGTATCACTATGGCCAGGACAGATAATGATGCGTGCCCCATTTACCTATGGCCCTGAAATTCAAACTGCCGTTAAAAAGAAACAAATTTGAAACGTTGTATGCAAAAGAATGGAGTGAAGAGTATAGCATGCCCTTAAATATTTTACAAAATATAATTCAGGAAGAATACGAAGATCTTTCAACTATTGGTACACTTGTAGCTCAAATTGGTACGGAACATCTTGTCACGAAAGCTGACATAAATAACTGGATTCAAGAAGAAGTTCATGTGGAAAGTAATGAGGAGCAAATGGTATTATCAGATACGGAATCGGAGGATTTATACAATAGTGGTCATGAAGAAAATGTTAACAGCACTACGTGATTCAGCTGTTAGTTTAAAAAATAATTGGCCAAAAAAGCAACTCAAAATCTTCAATTTCTTGAAAAATGTTTAAAATGTAAATGTATCAATAAAAACAAATCCAATTTTAAAAATTACATAAAATATTGGGTTCTGTTATCTCTAAAACTCAAAATTAGTCGCGAAAATCGAGCTTGCGATATATATATATATATATATATATATATATATTATTTTCCTTTAACATCTACAACAACAACTTTTTTTCGGGAATAAAATAACGCGAAAAAGTAATATATTTATTTCGAATTATACTTGCTACTAGTAGTAATATTTTATAAAAATTTTTAATTATTATTTAGTGATTTTTGCCTTTAAATATTTCATATTTAATTTAAAGTTATAGTGAATTATTAATTTAGTTTAAAATTATAGTGAGTTATTATTGTGTGTTTGAATATAAGGTAAGCATTTAGCTCAAATATAATTAAAAAGTATTCTCGAGAAATATTCGTCCTGCATTAAAAACATGTTTATTATACAAAAGCGATTATATTTCGATACTTTCTTGATGTATTTTTTTACACTTCTAAATAATAATATTTCGACACCCAAGAAATGCACTAAATAGTGTCATTAAAAAAGTATTAGAACTGCTGCACACTTCTTCCCGCACGGTGACTCTCCTTGGATAAGAAAATGATATCATATTGGACTGTTAATAACAACTTGAAGTTACTCTTTAGTTCAAATTTGGATAGAAAATGTTGGCAGGGATATTACATCTTATAATACTAATACTTGAATCTATACGTGAAATAATTCCTTATAAATCTTACATATTATGTTACGTTTAGATGGACTGTTAGATGTCTCAAGTTAGAGTTTTGTTATAAACATGATAATTAAATACATGCATTTTCCAAATATATATATATATATATATATATATATATATATATATATATATATATATATAATTTTTTGAGTTAATGGTTAGAACTTTTCTTCTGCAGTTGTTTTCGTTTTCTTTTATTTTGTTTCCGACACTGAGGGCTTGAATTGAAGTTATGATTATAAATTCCTTTGATTTACCTATTCGATTTTTTTAATTTTTAAAATTTAGTATTTAAGTTTTTTTTCTATACAGATTTTCCTTTTATGTTTAGATTTTACTTATTTTCTTTTAACACAAAATTTTTCCCCGAAGAGCGAATACTTTAGCTTTTCGACATTCAAATAACTACTGCAGCCTGATCTCCAATAAAGAACCAAAAAGAACCAATCTATATAAAATCATAAAAAAACTTATGTTAGCAGCTCTCTCAAAGAAGCTGGCGTAACCAAATAAACTTTATGCGTGTAGGGTGCAATATACAACAATTAAAAGGGAAAACAGCCTGTACATTTGGAGTAAGATTTCCTAATTCTCCAATCCATAGGGTTTTTAAGTAAAAAACTTAAATTTATATTGAGCCAAAATCCAAATTCGAGAATTCTGAACTGTAACCAAAATGTTTTAGGTAAACCCAAACTTAAACTTAAAATTGTTATCTTTATGAAAACAAATTGATTGTTAGTTTATACTCACAATTTTTTTTACTTATCTCAGTCAAACAGACTATCTTTAAGCTGAGTTCACGAGACATGGTAGTGCATAATTGAAAAAGTAACATTAGTTTTCCAATTTATGGGCCTTAAATGTATAAACAAATAAAAGTAAAAAAGGAAATCACATACGGGGTGTCGGTTGTATTTCAAATGACAAGTAGATGGCAGTGTTAAATGCAACAGATAGAAAAAAAACAGTTATATATAAAATAGTTTGTACTATTGAAACAGGTACTGCTATAATTCACTACCGAATTCGAGCAAGGCGTGTCAGGATTTTCGGATATTGAACACTGATAATTTTTGTTAGTTTGAGCTCCAAATTTGTTCCCTTCTTGCTAAGCAAGTGGGTGAGCAGTTATTTTTTATAATTTAATTTGACCAAGTTGATAATATTTTCATTTATCGGTTGAATAAGTGCAGTACAATTGGATGGTACATTCATTGCTATAATTAAACCGTCATTACTTTTTAGTTCCTCAACTGGGTGACACGTCGCATTATCTAAGAGCAAATCTGCTTTTTAAGGCAGATCTTTTGTAGCCAAAAATTCTCGGACCTAATTTTTACTTATAAACAACTTACTTTTACTAATTGGTGAAAATTAACTTACGTGGTAAACAAATTCGTGATCCTTGAATATAAATGATGTCACCTAGACGTTATTACTGAAGTTGTATATTACAGGATTATTGAAAAAACATTTAAAGCGAGTGGGTTTTTCGATTTTCCAACAACCAACAATTTCAATTTGTTTGTACCATTCTCATTTGAACAGGGCAAAAAAAGTTATTCGTTCTTTCTCATTACATGTGACAAGAGTGTGATTTGGAAGCATCCTATAATGTAAACCGGATTCATCGGCATTGTAGATTTGGTGAAAAGTCAACCCATGCTCATCAACGAAATCTTTAAACTCTTTCAAACTCTTTTTAAAAATCTAATTCTATTTCGACGCTTAAATTTCTTCAAACATCCTTCACTGGCATTGAAACCTGAATTGGTTTGATCAATTTTGGAATACAAATGACAAATTGGAACATTTTTTCCCTTGTTTTACAAACCACTTATAAAGTATTTTTTCCATTCTTGGGTACTCAGCTTTTTTTAAGGTGCAACGTTTACCGGGGCCACTTTCTTTTGTACGTACGAACTTTTTAATGAATTTTCTTGCTTTATAATGCGATAAACCGAAGACTTATGCAACTTGTAATTTACGCAAATAAAATTTATGGAATCTCCACTTTTAATTTTTTTTAAATCTCTAATTTTTGAGAAATCGTTGGCTTTAAAATATGTTGAACTTTTCCCATATTAGGAGATGTATTTGCACATTAAATGACACGAATAAACTAAAAAAATGAAGATCAAAATCATCCAAAAAGGTTAATATACAAAAGACGAGGATTTCCCATTTTTGGTTATAGATATTGTAAAGCAGATAAAAATCGCGAAAATGGAACCCGTATAGAACCTGCAATTTATAAAATTAAGCCGTCGCGATAATGGGTAGTCTCGAATATATATATATATATATATATATATATATATATATATATATATATATATCCTGATTCCTTATATCTGAACTGGGATTAAAATTTTTACTTTTTAGCCTGCCTTGGTGAAATTTTTTGCTACAGTGGGTCTAAATTTTACACAATTTTTCGGTTTTTTCTTTGTTTTGTTAGCAGCAAATTGCAAAATTGTGTGGAAAAAGAATTTTTAAAAAATATTTACGGAGACAAAAGTTATAAGCATTTGCATTTGAACTTTGAATTTTCCCCTTTTTGCAAAAAAAAAAAAACTGGTCACATTATTTTTCTGTTATATAAAAAATTTTCTTAAGTAAAATATATAATATTTATATTTTTCTGAAAGAGGACTAAACAAAAAATATTTTTATTTTTAAAGGAAACAAAAATATAAAAATTAATTTTTGCGGTAACCAGGATTTTCCAAAATTTACCTATTTTTCGAATAAATTTCGAATTTTTGTCCTAATTTCTCAAATCACAAAGCTGGAATCAGAAAAATTACACTTTTTATATAGTCTCATATGTTTTTATTTTTTTTGTGATACAAATTTTTGCTCCCCGATATCAGTTGAAAATATATAGCAAAAAAAGTGAAAATTTCCATTTTCGGAAATTTTTTAAGTTAAGTCGGAATTTTTTCAAGTTCTTTTTTGGAAATGCGGCATTTCTGTTGATAAATAACCTGAATATCGGTACAAGACAGGTAAATATTCTGCGACTTTTAAAACAGGTAAAGCTTTGTAGAATAAGAATGAATATATAAACGTCAGTAATCCATATTAGATCTCAGTTATAAATAATCATGGAAATCTTATTTAAAATTCAATTTTGTGTTCCAGTTAAGAACGTATCACTTTGTTTTTAAGAAAAAGCGAATCTTATAACATAATATGTACATAAGCCGAAGAAAGATGAATCATCGAAAATTGAAAGCTATGTTAAATTATTCGATGTGAGATGGAAGTCGGTAAGACGGTCTACTAAGAAGTTTGAATTAAAGTATTCTGACTGGCTGAACGAAAACATAGAACTTGTACTTTGTACATCAGCTGTCACATTGTAAAACAATATGGAGATTTGTGCTCAAAATCCAAGAAACAGCGATTATCTGCAACGCTTTCTACAATGTCTACTGAAGAAGTTTCCGACACATTTAAGGCTATATTAAAAAAGGATAATTTAAAACTTCTCATGTTTATATAAAAACTCCCACAATTTTATGAGAATTACTAAATATACAAACATAACGTAGTTAAAAACTTTATCAAAACACACAGTGCATAAAATGTGAACTTTGGTGCTCTTGGAGTTAGGTAACTTAGATGTAGTGGACTGTAATTAATTGACTCGCTGAGTAGGTTCACTTTTTACTCGAAAATTTTATAATTTTTCATGGGATGAAAAATTATAAAATGGCAGGGTTAGAAAGTATGATGGTGGGAAAAAGAAAAAAATACAAGTATTAGAGTTGGAAGTAAAAATATTTCAATTTTTATTGATGCTCACCGTTGGACAGTTCAAAGGGAAGTGTCTATTTTACTTCATTTTATAAAAAGGGAAACTTCACAAAATACAGGTAATAGAAAATTATAGTAAATTTTCGATTTGTAGGCATTAAATTACAAGCTTTATAATTCACAATAACTTATTCGTTACTTATAATTTAATGTATTCAAGGTTACAAAAAACCGTTAATATTTGAATTAATATATATAAAAAAAAAAAAATTTGTTTAAAATAAAGGGATTTTAAACATGCCGGCCCCCTTGCACTTGTGCAACCTTGGCACTTGGTTGAACACAAAGCACTTGCGCAAGGGACCGGATGGCTTCCGATATGATTTGTTGATCAGGAACGGCTGGTATTTGACGTGTTGTTGTTGGTGAAATATCAGTTGATGACGATTGGACATTGCGACGGTTGCTTGAGTTGTTGTTAGGCCTGTTGGTGGTTCCTCTCCGAGTGCGTTGTATGTTGATTCTGCTACGTAAATCTTTGTTTCGCCGGTTTGTAGGATGTAATAGCGTGTGATGATAACTACCACACTTGCGGCACGTATCTGGAGAAGAACAAGCTCTCAGGTCATGGCTCCTGGCTAGGCAATTGTCGCAATACCGGTAGCGGCAAACTACACGAGTTCTTTGCATTACGTTCATCCTCAGAAATCTCCGACAGAATCTTAAAGCGTGGTATTGTTTGCACACCATACATTGGTGTATATCCGGATCCCGGTTGTGTTGATGTTGTCTTCTGTGGGAGAGATAAGAAAAATAAAGGAAACGAAAGAAAAGAACAGTGAAACTGAATTAGTATGGATAATTTGATACAATTTGGGATTAAGTTAACTGGTGAATATGATTCCAATTGAGTTAAAGTTAAGAGTTAGTTTAGTGAGAATCATTGTGATTGAGAAGTGGTAAGTAACAAAGTTTTACTATAGGTCGTGTTATGGTACCAGTAGCAATTCGTATGTCAGCCACTCTTACTTTGTCATCAGAACCTGTATGAGTGTTTATTATTCGACCTAATCGCCATTCGGATGGAGGTAGTAAGTCATCTATTACTACGACAAGGTCGTCGGGCTTGAGATTGGCGGAAGGGCTTTTCCACTTATACCTTTTGTGTAAGGCCTTTAAATAATCCTCTTTCCACCGTAAAGCAAATTGATGATGGAGTGCCTTAAGCTTCTCCCATCGGTTAACAAGTGCAATTGTATTGAGTGCAGGTTCCGGAAAAGACATTATGGGTTTTCCAGTGAGAAAATGACCTGGGGTTAGGGCAGTTAAATCAGAGGGATCATTCGATATTGCCGAGATAGGACGAGAATTTAATACCCCTTCTGTACGAGCTAGAACTGTGGAAAATTCTTCGAAACTAAATTTATGAGCTCCTGCTATTCGCTTTAAGTGAAATTTAAAACTTTTAACTGCGGCTTCCCATAAGCCGCCCATGTGTGGAGCATGTGGAGGGATGAAACTCCATTCAAATCCCTGAGTTACATATTTTTGGGAAATATCTTCGGAAACTGAGTGTATGAAAGAAGTAAATTCTTTGTTTAATTCTCTGCTGGCACCGAGAAAATTGCGACCATTATCCGACACAATTCTGTGTGGGAGCCCCCGCCTCCCAATAAAACGAGCGAATGCGGCCTTAAATGCTGCGGTAGATAAATCGGAGCAAGGCTCGAGATGTATGGCTTTGGTGCTAAAGCAAACGAACACAGAAACGAAACCTTTTGTGTACGGAGCATTTCTTAAGGTGGAAGTTTTTAGTTCAAACGGGCCTGCGAAATCAATTCCCGTGGTTTGGAAAGGGACTGATAGGTTACACCTATCTGGCGGTAATGGAGCCATGATTTGGGAACATGTTTTCTGTTTAAATATAACGCAAATCTTACAATGACGTATAACTTTTTTAATTCGAGATTTTAAACGAGAAATGTAGAATTCAGTTTGAACCATTCTACACATTTGGTTGCATTCTGCATGGGCTAACGTCATGTGTAAATGTGATAAATACAAATGGCAGAGTCGGGAGTTGCCAGGTAAGATAACGGGATAGCGTTCTTTATAAGGAAGAGATGATTCCGATAAACGGCCATTTACTCTTAAGATTTTATTAGGATCCATGAATGGGTTTAATGTCTTTAGAGAGCTTTTTTCTGAAATAGGTTGAGAATTAGAGAGTAACGTATATTCTGATTCGTATGTACTTTTTTGAGCGAGTAAAATAAGTCTATTTTTAACAAAATTAACTTCGGCCTGAGATAGATTCAGGGAAGTGTAACTTGAGAGTGATGTACGATTAGACCGAATTTTGTTAATAAAGCGAAATATGTAGCACAAAACTCGCAACGCATTGTGAAATGAGGAAAAATTTTCTAAAATATCACTATTCTGAACTGAGGTCACTGAAGTTAGGAGAGAATGCTCTGTCTTAGGTATATCAGTTTTGATAGGCCATTCTGATGGCGGATTGACAAGCCACGAAGGTCCATGCCACCATAAGGGATTAATAGTGAGGTCCTGTGGTCTACAACCTCGTGTACCAATATCCGCAGGGTTGTCATGTGTGGGCACATGACGCCATATAGCTTTTGGCACTGATCGGTGAATCTGAGCTATACGGTTGGCAACGTAAGTTTCCCATGTTATTGGAGGCTTGGATAGCCAACTTAATGCAATTGTGGAGTCGGTCCACAGTATAACTTCGGATTCGTTCAGATTGAGAGACTTTATTATGTGATTAACTAAATTGGCTAATAAAACCGCACCGTTTAGTTCTAGTCGGGGAAGACAAACGGTTTGTAAAGGTGCTACTTTGCTTTTCGCTACTAAGAGATTAGAATAAGATATATTATTTTTAGTTTGGCATCTAATATAGACAGCCGCACAATATGCCTGCTTAGAGGCATCTGAAAAGCCATGGATTTGTACGCTATCAAAGGGTGTGTATTGGATCCATCTTGGAATAATGACGTTTTCAATATGAGGTAAATCTAAAATCAAATTATTCCATTTTTCGAGAGATTCTGAGCTGACCTCTTGATCCCAATCTAGACCTTCAAGCCAGAGCTGCTGCATAAGCATTTTGGCTCTTATAATTACTGGGTTTATTCAACCTGCTGGGTCGAATAATTTAGCTACTGCAGAGAGTATGGTTCGTTTTGTAATTTTAGATGACTGAGTAATTGGATTAAATGAGTAGGTAAATGAATCAGTAAGTGCGTTCCACTTTATTCCTAAAGTTTTTGTTGTACTTGATTCATGAAAGCGAAGGAAATCAGAATCGTATAAATCCTCGGGAGGGATATTTGAGAGCAATTGGGTATCATTAGCAGTGATCTTTTTTAATGGAAATCCTGCTGAATTCAGGGTAAGTATTAATTCGGACTGTGCTTTTATGGCTCCTTCTATAGAGTGACCACCAGATAATATGTCATCGACATAAGTTTCATTACGCAAGATCGATGCTGCTTTAGGAAATTCTTTTCTAGAGTCATTTGCTAACTGCAGTAGTGTGCGAATAGCAAGAAAAGGAGCACAGTTTACCCCAAAAGTAACTGTATTGAGTTGATAGTCGTAAAACTTATCGTTTTCATTGGAAAACAAAATTCTTTGAAAAGGTCTGTCATCTGGGTGTATCAAGATCTGGCGGTACATTTTTTGAATATCGCCACTGAAGACATAACGATATTTCCGCCAATTGAGAATTACATTCATAAGATCTTGTTGTAGAGTTGGACCCGTGTATAACACGTCGTTAAGCGAGAGACCAGACTTTGTTTTCCTTGAAGCATTGAAAACTACTCTGACCTTAGTGGTTTTGTGCTCTGGCCGAACTACTGCGTGATGTGGCAGATAAAAAGAGAAGTATTTGCTATCAATACAAATTTCACGGAAAGTAGTTTTTTCCATATGATGAAGCGACAAATATTCATTTAGAACAGAGTCGTATTGAGCTTGAAGTTCGGGGTTTTTTGCTAGGGAAATTTTCATGCGTGAATATTGTCCGAGAGCGTATATTCGTGACGCACCAAGAAATTTGGATTTGGGAAATTCTTTTCTGAAAGGTAGTCGAACTATATATCTGCCATCGGAATTGCGAGTTGTAGTCTGAGTATAAAATTGCTCGCAGTAATGATCTTCTTCGGACATCAATTTTGGCAATGGCAGCTCTTCTTGCTCCCAGAATTTTCTAAGAAGCTCATTGAGAGTTGAGGATTCAGAGGGAACTACGGAAGTTGTGAAAGTGTTAACTGGGTTGCCTTTAATTGGACCACTGAGGACCCAACCAAATATTGTATTGTAAGCAGATGCAAGACCACAAACATTCTTTTTTACTCCATCGATATTAATAAAACGTTCGGAATCATTTCCAAGAATCAAATCAATCTGAGAGGATTTATTAAACGTGGGATCTGCTAACTCTAGTGTGTTTAAATCGGAATTTGGAACTTCAAACGATATTGAAGGAAGGTGTTTGGTAACTTTTGGTAAAACGATGGCACTAATTGAGAATTTTATATTTGACTTCTTTGCGACAAGAACTAAGTCACATTCTTTAGTGGCAGTTTGTACCTGTCCACCTATACCAACCACATCGATGTGAGATCTTCGTGATGGAATTTGTTATCTGTTTCTGATTCTTTCAGATAAAAATGTTCTTTGTGAACCAGGGTCTATTAGGGCTCTTACTGTGAAAAGTTCCCCCATATGCGCAATGTGAACTATAGCAGTCCTGAGTAAGATAAATTCAGTATTGACTGAAACATTTGCCTGAACTTGCGATTTATGGGCCTGTTTGGAAGTAGACGGGTGGTCTAAGTCCATATTTATTATTTCTTTAATTTTGTTTTCAATTGAATTATTTGGAATGAATCTTGGAGAGCTAGATCCATTAGACTGATTTTGGGAGTTAGAGGGTCTCATTAAGTGAAGAGAAGTGTGATGATTCAATTTGCATATAAAACAAGTATTTTTACTTGGACATTTGGCTTTCAAGTGATTGGGAGAGAGACAATTGTTACAGATTTTGTTAGCTGACACAAAATCTATTCTCTGCTGAACTGTGAATCTTTTAAATTTTTGACACGCTCTTAAGTTGTGATCGCCATCACAAACTTTACAGAGAGAATTGAGTTTTTCTTGTGATGAGTAGGATTGAATATTAGATTGATAAGTGTTTGGTAAGCTAAGGCGATCTCTTGTTATTTTCATATTAGAAATACGTTCGACAGCTTCGTATCTATCGATTAGAAATTCTTCCAACTGGGACCATTTTAGCAACTCACGATGAGATTTAAGGGATTGTTCCCAAAGGGCTAGAGTTTCATTGGGGAGTTTAGAACACACTAAGTATACAAAAAAGAAATCACAATTTTCCGTATTTACATTTAGAGTTTTAAGAGTTTGTAGAACATCAGTAACGGTTGAATGGATTTTTTGAAGAGTTTTGCTGTCCTCTGAGTTAGCTATAGGGATATTAAATAAAATTTGAAGCTGATGGTCGACTAAAACTCTTTTGTTTTCGAAACGGGCTTTGAGAGCGTTCCAAGCAAGATCGAAACTATCATCGCAAAGTGGATAGCGTTTTACGATCGCTCCTGCCTCATTACTAGTCTTATTTCGCAAATGAAAGAGTTTTACAACTGGGGGACAATTCGTGCCATTTATGTATACGGCCGTGAACATATCACGAAATGATGGCCATTTTTCGTAACTACCCTCAAAAACTTCAGTATCGCAAGGTGGGAGTTTTATGTGCACGTTAGAGTTTTGAATTGGTAATGTTTGAAGTGGTAAACTCATCCGAGATGCTATATTTTGGGAACTAGGAGTTATCCGGGTAATTCTCAACATGTCCATTATATTTGACTTACATGAGTAGAAAGTCTCAGAACATGCATTAAAATTGACCTTGGCCTTTTCCTTTAGATCTTTGCTAACTGAAGAGATAGGAGAAAGCATGAGATTTTCATAAGAACTTTCCAATTTCTTCCACCTACTTTCAAGGTCTATTAATTTTGTCTCTAACATTGAATCTGTTTGGTCTTGTATCTCTATGTTACTGAAATTTGAGCAAAATGTTAAAAGATGATCAGAGTCAAACATAAATTTGTCTTGAATCAGGGATACGGAGTGATCCATAGGCTTTTCGCTTGGATTAGACATGATTTGCTCAAAATGAGAAATTAGGGTAATATAAAGGGTTTTAAATTCGGTGAGATACAAATGAAGGTGACTTGGAGCAAGTTTCGAGACTATTTATGAGTTTTATTCAGTTTAAAATTTTAATTTCAATACTTTACTGCATATATGCGATAAATTTAAGTTTTATATATGAATTGATTCAAATTAGTATATTACTGAATTGTACTTGAAGTTATAGGACCGCAAAGAAATTAATCCGTCTAGTTTAAATTGTTAAAGAACGTTAAGATAATTATCGGTTTCTTCTGGATGACAAGCTTTGTATTCAAGGAAAATTATTTGCTTTATATTAAATAAGCTCCATAAGTTTTAATTAAACTTTGTTTATTAAACTTTAAAATTTTTGCAAGCGAGAAAAAATAATAATTTGGATTTTACTAGTAAATCTTTAAAAAATTATTGATGTGTTTTCAAATGTTTCCAAATTATTACATGCAATGATTAACAAGCCATTAAATTATTCGTGTATAATTTATAAATATATTAAATTTGGATATTTTCAAAGGCGCATGTGAATTATATTTTATCTTCTATGAAAATATTTTTTCTCTTCAGTGAATTATTGGAAAGTTTTTATAAATTTTTAAAATTCTTAAAATTTTTCTTTTGTTCGTATTGAATATCACTGTATTAATATTTTGTTTTGCAATTGATTAAATAATCAAATAAATGGTACTCAAACAAAAGTTTTCCAATTCTTAAAAAACCACGAACCAATTGTATGAAATTTTTTAGCGAAAAACTGAATATATAATTTCAATTAAATTTAAATAAATTTTCCTTACTTTTTTTTTTTATTTTTTAAGAGAAAAAATTTTAAACCATTAATAGGTAATTTTTATTTATTTTGACTGACATTAAAATCGCAAATATAAATGTTTGCTGGGAAAGAAAAACAATACAGTTTTATTTTTCTTTTCCTCCTTCTCTTTTCTTTGTTTTTATTTTGTTTTCGTCATTTTTTTTTTCGTTTCTTCTTCTAGTGGACTGTATTTATGTTTTTGTTTGGAATAAGAGAATTTGTTATTTTTAATTTTTGTTAATGCATATATGTATGTATATGTGTATCATGATTGTAAGAGATTTTGAGTTTTTTAGTACAAAATTAAGAGTAGGAAGCTTGATCAACAAAAATTAAATAAGAGTAGTTTTTTGTTCAACTTACTTGCGTTGGTAAAGAGAACACTAACAATGCTTGACTATTTTCAAATGCTGATTTTGGTGGTTGAAAATATACGTACGAAACTTCACTATCACTTGTTAAGAGAATTATCTTATTATACTTTCTGTACGAATATAAAAATGTATGTAAACAAAGTTAAGTATTTATTTAGGTAGTGGAAAAAGTTGCGGGCTGTTTTTTTTTTTTTTTTTTTTAAAATTATTTAAACAAAATTAAATGGTTCAGTTTTATGTATAAGTATGCGTATACAAATAGGTATGTATCTACATGGGTAGAAGAAAAAGTAGCGGTGCTTTTTTTTTTTTTTTTTTTAAAATAACAGGTTTTGTTTTATGTATAAATGTGTATACAAATAGGAATGTATTTATATATGTAGAGAAAAAAATAGCGGTGCTTTTTTTTTTTCCATGAAATTTTACATATTTACATATAAGATTTAATTAACTTTATATAATTGTCGCCATATTATTTTCTGTATACACGATAGATTTTAGGTTATTAGCAAATATGGCGGCAATTTTTCTTTTTATATAAATACTCTTTTTTTCCACTTTTTATATATTTATATATATTCTGTGTAGTTGGTTTTTTTTTTACTTTTCCTTTGCACCTCTTGCACTTTCTATGTACATATAATTATTTATAATTTTCACTTTTACTTTTTTAAGCACTTTTGTATGTTTCTAACAATTTTATGTCACGTTTTTATGTTTTATTTATTGTAGAACAAATCACTGGCTTATTAACAATATTTTTTTTTTTTTTGTTTACTTACGTACGGGTTGAAAATCTTGCGTATACTGATGAGCTTGACATATTTCCTTTTTTCTTTTTGGTGGTGGTTTTTTTTCTTATGCTCTCTTATAGATCCGGTTCGAAGGACCATGCATAAAATGTGAACTTTGGTGCTCTTGGAGTTAGGTAACTTAGATGTAGTGGACTGTAATTAATTGACTCGCTGAGTAGGTTCACTTTTTACTCGAAAATTTTATAATTTTTCATAGGATGAAAAATTATAAAATGGTAGGGTTAGAAAGTATGATGGTGGGAAAAAGAAAAAAATACAAGTATTAGAGTTGGAAGTAAAAATATTTCAATTTTTATTGATGCTCACCGTTGGACAGTTCAAAGGGAAGTGTCTATTTTACTTCATTTTATAAAAAGGGAAACTTCACAAAATACAGGTAATAGAAAATTATAGTAAATTTTCGATTTGTAGGCATTAAATTACAAGCTTTATAATTCACAATAACTTATTCGTTACTTATAATTTAATGTATTCAAGGTTACAAAAAACCGTTAATATTTGAATTAATATATATAAAAAAAAAAAAATAAATTTGTTTAAAAAAAAGGGATTTTAAACACACAGCAATCAAATTTGTATTCGATTTCGAATCAATTTTATTCGTCTTACATTCTTTATAAATTAAGTGCACCTTATTATTCATTTTAATGAACTTAGACATGACCAGACCACAAAAAATTTCACTTAAAAAAACAAAACAAAGAAATTTTAATTCAATAAAAACAATTATTATACTTTTATATGTATACATAGGTATGTATGCATATACTATACTCGTAAGTATTTGTTAAATAAAAATTCATCACATTGCATTGAGATCACGAAAAAAGTTTTTCTAGACATTTAAATATTATATTTATCACTTCTTTGAACATTTCTAACATTTTTAGATTTTCCTTTATCAGTATTTAAAAAATTTTGGAATTTAGCGCATGTGTATTTAAAGTTAGTTATTATTATGAGTTCACTTTCTAGATTTTCAATAGTAAGCATATTTCTTTATTTCCTCCAACATAAAAGCATTAAGCTAAATATCCTTTCACATACAGCATTTGAGTGTGGTATTGAAAATATAAAATTACATATCTTTATTTCCTCAAAATAAAGATATATTAGTAGTAGGGAAATGGGAAGGCAATAGTTGTTTTTGTTTTTAATGAGGAGTAAGAGGAATTTTGAAGAGGAAATTGTTTGTATGAAATTGAAAACCAATGAATTTGTTTTTGTAATTTTTTCTTGTGAGTGCATTAATAGGAGGAAAAATTGTTTTGCATTTTATGAAATTGAAAACCAATGTATGTATGTATGTATGTATTTATGTAATTATGTACAAACAATTTAACAGGGGAGACAATTTTTATTTATTTATTTTTTTTTTTTTTTGCACTTTTAATTGTGATGAAATTAAAAACTGATGACTTGTAGAAATAGCGTTTGAGTATTTTTGGTTTATTCATCTACATATTTTTCTACGGTTATTTTTGTTTTTGTAAAGTGGAAACTTGAGAATAGTTTTGTTTATATGGAAAAAAATAACTTTGTGTAAGGTTCTTTGACATTAATGAAGATATATTTTATGTTGTTGAGTATGGTCATGATTAATATTAAATATTCTAATAACAAATTAAGGGCAGTATTTTTTATTCACATTAAACATTTTTTAATATCAAGAATATGTTTAAAATTTATTTATGGTTCAATATTTATGTATTTATAATATTTTCTCAATTTGAAATATTAAGAGATATACCCAAATTACTCTTCTTTGGAGATAAATTATATTAGATATAAATATAATTGTCTGAAGTAAAATTATTTCAATCAGTTAATAAACTTTTTAAAAGGCGGAACAAAAATGGAATCAAATAAGATTACAAATGCTGATATTGTTGCGGCTTTCAATAAATTAAAAACAAGACCATATCTAGCAGCAAAGGATTTACTACCATCAAAGCCATATAAGGTATTAAGTATGTTCCGCCATAAGAATAAATATGGAAATGTGGTGATGGCAGAGCTTGAAGAGGGAATGTTATATCTTCCCAAACGATATAATAATTTGGAAGATAAAGTAATAGATGGAGTTAATAATGAACAGTTTACTTTAAGGAGGAAGTTAGATAATGGTTTATATGTTTTGGAATTGGAAGAAGTAGTCAGCGAAAACTCCGCTGGAGAAGACGAAGTGGGAGAGTTTTTCATCCCAAATTCTCAACCATATTTCAGTTGGGAAAATAGTAAAATTCCAAGAAATTCTTAATAAAGAAAATTTGTTAATTAGTATATAAGTATCATGATTTTTAAAAACTAACTAATTGTAAAAAGAAAGCTTTATAATAAACATGTTACATATAAAAATTCAAAAATTTCTTCAAAATTTTGATGGTTTAATTTTTGTTGAACATCAAAAAACACTGGAAGAGTATTTGGCACTTATTAATAAAACTGGGAATTATAATGAAGATAATGGATTACACTTCAAAAACTGTTCATGGTCGGATGATAAAGCAAACGTTGGTCCTGATACTTGTAACTGTAGAAAGCATATACAACTTATAAACAAAATAGAGGATTTTATAAAAAGATATTATTTATTATCTAAACGTCTAAAATAAGTAAATAGGGAAAATATTTTTAATTTCAAATATGTTAATTTAAAAAAATAATAATAAATAAAAAATAATACAACTTTAAAAAAATTTTTGTTTTTTTTTTACAATAACTTCTTGCAATTTTGAACTTGGTAACGGTCTTATGAATTTTGAATTTTAGAAATAATTTTAGTAAATAATAGACCATCTATCAAGAACAACATATTCAGAATAATGAATACATCCAACAACACTAAAATTGAATCAAATTATATTTCAAACAAGGGTCAAATTGAAATTCAAGAAATCTTAATACTGCCGCCTCACAGTGGGGTCAAACGCAAATTTTTTGGTAATAAATCTGAATCTCCTAAACTACTGGTCGGATCAAATTGAAATGTATGGAAGAGTTGTAGAGGAGGACCTAAGCTTTCAGAAAAATCATCTTGTAGTCACCCTGTGATAACACGAGATAAGCTACAGGGTGTCAAAGTTGACTACCTCGAGTATGTAAAAGTTAAAAAAAATCGTAACTTGTACAAATGAAGTCCGATTTTAAAGATTTTTATATTTCTGGAAAGTGCTTGGCAAGATAAAGAAAAAATATGCTTACTCATCTAAGTTATCTCTTACAGTTAAAAAGATATTTACTCTTGAATTTTGAATTTTTGATTTTTTGGCTTTCTTTCGTTTTTCGGGAATAAGTCCGGAGATATATGAGGTAAAAATTTTTTAAAAATATTCTGTAATTTGTTACATATTTCAAAATAATATGCTGAAAGAATTTTTGGATTATCTCAATTCGTCTAGACGTGAAAAATATTCAAAGTCAGCACTCTGAAATTGGCATGAAAAATGGCTATTTTTTTACAAAAATATAGTACAATTCATTCACTTTTTTCTCAAAGTTCCGTTAATAAAAAAATTTTTTTCTTATTAATTTCAAAAGATAAGGCTTCATAAATGGTTAATAAAGAAATTTTGAATTGATTTAAGTTTGCACCCTACATCCAGCATTGGCCGAAAATTGTCAATTTTAAAAAATAGTTTCATTTTTATCGATTAATAAAAAAAATGTCACGCGAGCTTTTTTAAATTTGGTACCCATATTATTTATAGAAATAGATTTAGAATGATTTAACACTAAACTGCTTCCCGCCCGGCCAAAAACGAATGCAGGAGTGGAGATTTTATGTTAAAAGTCAGTTTTTTTAACGACTATTTTTAAAAGCATATTAAAAGCATATTAGCATAATATTTTTAATATTATTTCTTATGTAGTGTATAAAACATAAATCAAGCCTTCATTTCTAAAAAAATCAATAAAATAGCTCCAATAACCTATTTTTGGTAATTTTTCAAAAATAAATTTTTTTTGAAAAAATAGCTGAAAATCCAAAAAAATTTAATTTTTTTAATAAAACTCTTGAAAATAATCAGAAACATCAAACGTTAGCAAATTTTTAACTTCCTTAGCTTCGGAATCCTCTTTTTCTATTTCAAGAGTGATTTTTGGTAGCCATCGTGTTCTTATAG
The DNA here is from genome assembly GCA_932274085.1 of Protocalliphora azurea. Classification (NCBI taxonomy): domain Eukaryota; kingdom Metazoa; phylum Arthropoda; class Insecta; order Diptera; family Calliphoridae; genus Protocalliphora; species Protocalliphora azurea. The sequence continues at coordinate 62,503,103 of OW026522.1, forward strand.
AATATATAACTAGATCTGATGATATTAATAAATATTCCATTAAGTCCATATTTTGCCCTATTTTCGAACATTTTTGGGTATTGAAGAGTCGGAAATGTTTAACATCTTTAATTCGGGCTTCCTGTGCTTCCTCTGTTAGCTCTCCCAATGGCAAAAGACTATTTTCTATTATTTCTTTACCATGAGCCAATACTTTGTGAATTGTTGGAGTCATTGATTTCCAGAGGTATGTAATGTTAAGTAGTTCTTTAGTTTCGTAAGCAACAATTTTTTAATTTGTTTTTTGCTATTAATGGCTGCCAATATAATCTTAAAACGCTTCAAAATATTTAAGTCAATGCCTGTGATTGAAGATGTGAGTTCCGGATTTTCAAAGAAACGTCTTGCTGTATTTCCATCATTTGAGCAAATTGTTTTTTACTGTAGCATTTTCCTGCCCGGGAATATTTCTGTACTTCATATCATATGCAAGATGTAAGCAGAACTCCAAAAATCTTATCCTTCCGTGGAGTGGTGATATTCCAAATTTTAAAGAATTTTTATTAACAAGGACTTCAGAGTTATCCTGAAATTGTGAACTTATTTTTCCACATATATTACATTTCCATGTAGATGTTATATCTGTTATAGCGTTTGCAACTTTTCCATCAATCATCGTTAATTGTTGTTGAAATGTAACTTTAATAGTTCTGTTTGATACTTTTACATATATTGGGGGCAATGCTTTAATTTCTTCTTTCAATTGGTTGACAATGCTGTTTATTGTAACCGTGGTTTCTTTTGTGTAATCAAAAAGGATTGGACGGCACAAAAATTTGGAACCTGGAGTTAAATTTATCCATATATATTATCAAAAAGCGAGTCATTTCTTGTCAATGAGGAAGGCTTATTTAAGCGCATTCGAAGTGGTACCAGAGTCGCTATAAACAGCGAGGAATAATTATTTCCAGAATTACTTCCATCCAGTTGTTTGTATTCCGAAAATCCTGATGTTCTATCGCAGCCCCATTTGAATATTAAAATAAGTTCAGAATCTTTGCATTTTTCAATGTTATCATTGCTGAAGGTAGATATAATTCTAGAGGCAGTATTTTCAAGTAATTGCAATATATTAACTTTAGCACCATAGGCTGTAAAATATTACTTTTCGCTTCTCTCACTGATTTGCTACTGGGAAAGATATCATATCCTTTTTCGCTAACAGATTTCCTCAAAATCTCGTATTGGTTTCTTGATAATCCTAAATTTAATATTAGAGCTAAAGCATCTTCAGAGGTAAAGGACGATGTTGATTTCGGTGTCACTATGCTTTGGATTATCCGATGTAATCGATTGGGAGAAGCTGTTGGTAACACATCTATAACTTTTTCTACTTCCTTTGGTTGCGTATGTGTTACTAAAGCTTTAAATGTATCTTTTATTTCGGCATTCGTATGTGAATTTAGAATAGATTCCTGTTTGGTCCTCTTTATTCTTAGCTGAACTTCATCGTAACTTTTTTTTGGTCGACCCTTTTTCTGCTTTCCGATGAAAATTGGTATTTCTCCCTCCAACCACTCTTCATTTTTCTTCTTGAACTTTGGTATTGACCAATCTGAAGCTTGCATCCTTTTTTCGTATGATTTATAAAAATTTTCGAGCTTTAAACTGTCTTCTGCAGTAAGAGTTAAACCAAAAGATACTACTGAATCAATGAGTGTTTTAATGTAATCTCTGTAATGGCAAATTCACTAATAAATCTGCATATTTATAAGGATACTTATATATAGAAAAAGAATATTTATATCAGGTAAATGGTGACAGGCAAAAATGAATTAAAAAATTTAAATTTTTGCTCAAAACCCCCAATTTCATTCAGTTTATTTTTATGACCTGTAGTGTTAAACAGGTACGTCAAAAAATTTACCTATGCGATTGTAAAAAAATCATTTTTGTTATAATACATTAATTAAGTAGCTAGGTAAATTATTTAAAAACTTAAAAAAATGTAATAAAAAAGGAAGGAAAATGTACTTATTTATGTACTTAGGTAATTTTAAAAACCTTTTCAGTAGAAAAAACTTATGAACACTTTAAATAAATTCATTAAAAAATATTATTATCTCGTAACAAAATAAACAATGCAGTTGAAACAATAGTGAATTTTGCAACTTTTGACGTGACTTGGTAGTTTTGAGGCCATTATATTACTATTATTAAATGACCTATATCAACATTTTATATATCGTTGAATTGGTAAATAAGTCTATTTTTATATTCTTTTAACATTTTTAAAGTATTTGCAAAATTAGTGGAGTTTTAATAAAAAAATTAAATTTTTTTGGATTTTCAGCTATTTAAAAAAAAAAAATTTATTTTTGAAAAATTACCAAAAATAGGTTATTGGAGCTATTTTATTGATTTTTTTAGGAATGAAAGCTTGATTTGTGTTTTATACATTACATAAGAAATAATATTAAAAATATTATGCTAATATGCTTTTAATATGCTTTTAAAAATAGTCGTTAAAAAAACTGACTTTTAACATAAAATCTCCACTCCTGCATTCGTTTTTGGCCGGGCGGGAAGCAGTTTAGTGTTAAATCATTCTAAATATATTTCTGTAAAAAATATGGGTACCAAATTTAAAAAAGCTCGCGTGACGTTTTTTTTATTAATCGATAAAAATGAAACTATTTTTTAAAATTGACAATTTTCGGCCAATGCTGGATGTAGGGTGCAAACTTAAATCAATTCAAAATTTCTTTATTAACCATTTATGAAGCCTTATCTTTTGAAATTAATAAGAAAAAAATTTTTTTATTAACGGAACTTTGAGAAAAAAGTGAATGAATTGTACTATATTTTTGTAAAAAAATAGCCATTTTTCATGCCAATTTCAGAGTGCTGACTTTGAATATTTTTCACGTCTAGACGAATTGAGATAATCCAAAAATTCTTTCAGCATATTATTTTGAAATATGTAACAAATTACAGAATATTTTTAAAAAATTTTTACCTCATATATCTCCGGACTTATTCCCGAAAAACGAAAGAAAGTCGAGCCAAAAAATCAAAAATTCAAAATTCAAGCGTAAATATCTTTTTAACTGTAAGAGATAACTTAGATGAGTAAGCTTATTTTTTCTTTATCTTGCCAAGCACTTTCCAGAAATATAAAAATCTTTAAAATCGGACTTCATTTGTACAAGTTACGATTTTTTTTAACTTTTACATACTCGAGGTAGTCAACTTTGACACCCTGTAGCTTATCTCGTGTTATCACAGGGTGACTACAAGATGATTTTTCTGAAAGCTTAGGTCCTCCTCTACAACTCTTCCATACATTTCAATTTGATCCGACCAGTAGTTTAGGAGATTCAGATTTATTACCAAAAAATTTGCGTTTGACCCCACTGTGCGCCTATAGACATTCCACTATTCCTCGCATTGCATGATGGTCGTGAAGAATTTTACTTCTGGAAGTTTTACTAAATGTGGAAAAAACAAAATAATATATATTTTTCTTATTTATTTATTTATTTATTTATTTTTATTTTCTATAAAAACAAATAAAAGTATTTAAATAAACTTAAAACTAACATATCATTTTCATGTAAATTAAAATAATTAAAAATATTTAAAATTTTATTAAAAGTAAAATTTTTACATCTTAAATAAATAAAAATGCAACAATAAACACCACAAAACATTGATGATTCACTTTGAATTCGCATTTTATTGTAGAGAAATGTTTTAGAATTTCGGTTTAGAAATGAAATAAATGGTTTTATTGGAGGTTGACCTGCAGAGCAAAAAAATTCTGCTGGTTTATTTTCAGGGAAATAAAAAGCGACCCAATGCTGTCCAGGCTTATAAGATGGATCAGTGTTGGCTATGTAAAATGATGGTTTTGAAAAAGGTTTCTTGGGTAATTTATTGCTCGCAAAAACTCCTTTAAATTTATATTTTGTATAATTATTTGAATTTAAAGTATTTATAATATTTATTGAGTTCATAGCGTTTGAATGATAGTGCGAGACTTATCAATTTCTATTATACTGTCAAATTCACAATATACTAAGCAGGTAATTGCCTCTGTTATGGGTTTCCCGAAACGTCCTTCTATTCGAATAGTTCCTTGATTTATTAAATTTCCACAATTAGAATTATTATTGTGATCTGGTGTTAAATCAAAAGCTAGTAAAAAAAATCCGCTATCAAAAAGTTCCTTTGTAATTTGATGACCTTTATCAAAATGATGGATTCCGGTACCTTTAAATAGGGTTTGATAACCACGAGTGCTTAATATTCCTCCATTGTTGTAGTTAAATTCTATTGGCTGTGCTGGAAATTGTACTCCATTAACAACCAAATTAAATCTTTGTAAATTAAAATGTTGAAAGTCGTATGGATTTTCTTTTCTATCTCCAGTATAAGCTTTGTTCGACACCATTCCAAAAATTAAGAAATTTGGTAATTGTCCAAGTATAACATTATCTAGAGATAATGAATGGTTTCCTGGATGTATAGTGAAGGTCTTAATTTCTACTCTCTTATATGGATAAATTGCATTTTTGCTTTGTAATACATTATGATGTGCCATTAATATACTACTATTGATAGTAAGATGATTTATATATAAATTAGCTTCATGTATTCTTAGATAAGATTCATTTTTATCCCCACTTTCTAAAATACAAAATTCTGGTTTCTCCAAATTTAATGTGACCTTAAGATCAACATTATTGAGCAAGTACTTTTGTTGATTAAATACATCTACATGAAGTTTTCCGAAAAGCTCCACCTTTTTCCCATCCTTAAATAATTTTTTTCTTTTATCTAAACCGGGATTTTCTTTAACGATTAATGAATTAATTTTATTCACATCAGTAGCCCAACCACACGATTCAAGATGGGTAGATCTAGCATCATTTCCATAATTGAGTAATGTTTCCATATATGCTCTATAGTGATAGTTGTTGTCAGGTTGAGATACACTTTTATTATTGAAATGAACTGTACAATTCCTAAATATGGAATGCAACAAGTTATTAACAACGCCTCCAGGTCCTTTGAATTCAAGCACTAGTCTAAGATAAATACTATTAAGATCTCTATATGCTTCACCATTCCCCAATGATACAAATTCAATTGTACTAGAGTTATCCAATGAAGCAATTGGATTATAACATATTTCTTCTGTTTTAATTACACTAGTTTGAATTGGGGGAGATTCAAATAAATCCAATTCACTTTTCATACATTCTATAAATCCCGACATTTTAAATTTCCAAAAATATCGTTAAAGTTCTTTCCTCTACAACGTTTGGATTTATTATGCGGTTTTTGTTTTAAGCGTTTAAGTTTTATATGCTTCCCTTTACCTTTCTGCATTGTTTTTATTTTTTCAATAGTAGCTTCTTTGATATTATTCATAATTTTTCTCCCTTGATTAAATAGAATATCTTTCACAGGTTTTGTTCCGATTTCCTCCAAAATTTCTTTTCCAATGTCTAATGACTTATTTTTTAAATAATTTAATCCTGTTCTCAAGAATGGTTTCAGGTGTGAAAACAAAGATGAAAACAGTGATCCAATACCACGTCCATATTGCACAAACCTTGGTGTATGATATATTTCACCAATATTTTGAACATTATTTCCAGACTGATTATTATAATAATTTGTATACATCACATCCATGGTTATTACAAAAATGATTTAAAATTTTACTAAACATTTATTTTATATATTTTTTAAAGTGTAGAGTACAATAAACTGGTATGAATTCATTCAAACTTATTATTCCTCCTTCATCATTTCGAATCATTATAGATATATTATTAATGTTATAAGATTCAATAGGAAAATATTCAATTCTATTAAAATGAATATAATTTTTCAATGTGGATATTGAAAATATTTTCAAACATTTAGTTTTTTTATACCTACATGTCGTGGTTTAATTATATCAGTGTAAATGAATACAATTTCATTTATATCTGGTGAAAAGACTTTAGTAAAATAATTTGTCATACATATTATCTGAAAATTTGGTTAAAGATTTGTGCAGAATATGGTTTGTTGATGTTAAAATGGAATCCTTATCAACGTTTTCTAATTCATTTCTACTAGTATAAGAATCAAATTCGTTGACTTTCTTTTCTGTTGCTAAATTTGTTTGTGAGATATCATTCTTTAACTTATTTAAAGGATCTGATTTTTTATCACTTAAATCTTTTTTTTCTGTGATACATTACTTTTTGGAGTATTACTTAATTTATTCAAAAGTTTTGTTTTATTATTCAGATTGGGGTTTGTTATCATAAAATCATTAGAGCTTTCTAAAAGTTCGTGAAATTTTAACTTAATGTCTTCATATTCATTATTTGCACTATGCTATATATTTTTGTTTTTCCATGTACTATAGCTTGTGTGTCGACATTTGAAATTGTATTTCGTTTTCTACGTTTGGCAATGTTTTGATTATTTCTTTCCAGTAATGAAAATGAAATATCTGATAATCCAACTACCCAGTGATCATCCAAATTTAGAGATTGTGTTAGCAAATTTGTAAAAGTGTTTGGAGTATTTTTATAAATATCCATTGAATTATTACTTAATAAAGTAACATAAATATTTTCTTCTTGTATACTTGAAGCCATCTTTAAAAAGAATGATCAATATAGTATGTTGTTTGTTATACATATATTATTTACTAATATCGTTCTGATGAATCCATGAAATATATTCTTTTCCGAAATCAAGCCATTTTACCAATAGTTTTTCTCCTTTTCGCTTTAAAATTTTTTCTACCAAAAAAATGTTTGGGGCTTTTGTTTTTAACAATTCTTCTTCATAAAATCCACCTTTAATTATATTTCCATTAAAATCTGCAAGTTGATATGTCATAGGATTGGTTACGTAAATTTTGTTTATCTTAAAAACCTCTGTAGACCAATTTGGTGTATATCCTTTCTCAAATTGATTTTTATATTTACTAATGCGAACTAAATCATCTATTTTATATTTTCCTCCTTTGAAAACCTTCAAATTACTGTATACAGTATTAAGAAGCTTCTGTTCATTTTTCTTATTAACTGAATTGGATGTTGTTTTTATAGAACGATGATATGATGAATTATATTCTTTCAATAATTTATTTAATATATCTATCCATTTATAATTTCCCTGCATACTAAATTGTTTCCACATTTTATTTTTTAAAGTTCTATTAAAAAGTTCAACTATTGATGCCTTCATACTTGAAAAAGTGTTGTAATGGTTAATTTCATATTCTTTCATAAGAGTTTTAAAATAGATATTATAAAATTCTTTCCCTTGATCAGAATGGATATTTTTGGGAGATTTTTCTTTGTTTAATTTTGTAATATGTTTTAATGCTTTCGAAGTTTCTGTTCCTGTTTTAGTTTTTAATGGTAATGCGTATGTATACTTTGAAAATACATCAATTACGGTAAGCATATATTTAAAACCTCTATTAAATTTTACATACGGTATCATTTCCACTAAGTCAATCTGCCATGTATCTAAACTACCCTTTTGAATAAATCGTCGGCGCTGAAAGCTCTTTCTCGCTTGACGATGTAGTTCATCAACAAGAATTCTTTTACTCATATTTATATTTATAGAATGTTAATGCTTTCACTTCATTTAAATGTCGTGTACTAAAGTGTAAACATGTTTCAACAGTTTATATATTCATTCACTATGATGATTTGTGGTCCCTCTGGTTGTGGGAAATCCACAATTATTATGAATTTGATAAAAAATCAACATTTAATATCTAAAAACATAGATCGTGTTATTTGGTGTTTTGCAGAAAAAAATTCTCTTCCGAGAATTAACAATGTAGAGTTTATACATGGTATTCCAGAGGATTTTGCTACTGCAGAAAATGAATCGGTTTTAATAATATTGGATGATTTAATGCTTGAATCATCTAATAAAAAAGTGTGTGAACTTTTTACTAAGGGATCTCATCATAGAAATTTAGCTGTGATTTTAGTAACACAAAACATTTTTCATAAAGGTGCTTATTCCAGAGATATTTCTTTAAACTCTAAATATATAGTTATGTTTAAAAATCCTAGGGATAAGTTACAATTTCAATATTTAGCTCGCCAAGTATACCCAGAAAACTCAAAAGCTCTGGTTGATGTATATAATAACTGTACGCAGCAGGCTCATGGTTATTTATTAATTGATCTCACTCAACAAATACACAACGCATTAAGATTTAGAACGGATATTTTCAATAAAAATCACTATTTAATATTTGCAAATATAAACAATGACCTCGAACCTAAAACTGTTGAAGGAGAACAAACATATTCTTTACGTTCTTAAGAAAGCAGATCCTAAATTACGAAATGCAATACTGAAACATGTTGATGATGTTGTTATTAAAACAATAAATGAAATACTTTTTAATATAATTAATGAGAACCATAAAATCAATAAAGCAGTTTTTGACAAAATAAACCATATAAAAATACAATTAGAAAAGTTTGTTCACCAGAAACCTCAATGAAACAAAAGAGGAAACATCTAATTCAAAAAGGAAGATTTCTACCAATTATTATGTCATCCGTTTTAAGTGGAGTTATTGGAAAAATTTTAGAAAATGTCAAATAATTTATCCAAATTAATAGTTCTTAATCCATCAACTTACGATAAATTTAAAATTAAATATTCTGATTCCAATTTTCTACATCGAAAACTAATACCAATATATAGTTCACACACACTAAAAGATATTAATAAATGGTATTATATTAAACAAGAATTAGTCAAATATTTAATTGGAAGCCAAATATAATCTTCTCATCAAACTAAAAGTTCTAAATTAAGTAACCAACGTGATAATGAAACACAAACTAGGAAAATATATAAGAAACATATTGAAACTCAAACAATGCAACCAGAGTCAAGTAGTGTTGGAACACAATCTAATATAAATTTACCTGAGGATATTTATACTAATGAAAATTATGATGAAATTGATATGGATACAACATTACAAAAACTTAATCCTACTTCTGCCTCTTCAGCAGCTAAACGACTTAAACATTTTTCAAATAATGGAACACCAAAAATAAGAATATTGTCAAAGGATGAAAATCACAAAAATTTGAAGCAATCAACTTTACCATATCAATATTCTCCTCGACTAACTAGAAATCGTAAAAAGTTAGATTACGAAATAGAAAATGAACAATGGAAAAATATTTAAAAATAAAACACATTTATTATATAATAAAAGACATATATTTATTATTGTTTCATTGTGATAACATAAATATCAGTCTCATTTTCATTAAAAAATATATTTTTATAATATCTTAAGGAGTTAACTCTATTCAATAGAAATATATACATTTGAAGTTCTACTTATGTAAACTTTAAATAAAATTAGAAAATATGAAAGTATTTAAATTATTAAATGTACAACTTAAACATCTACATTCATTAAATATTCATCATCTGATGAATCTTTTAAAAATTCTATATACTCACTATCAATATTCAAGAAAATATCGTCATCTATCTCTGTAAAATAGTTATTAGTCACTTTGAAGTCTAAAATGTCCTCGCGCATAAGTATTTATTTGGTCAGAAGCAATAATTCTTTTATCATCCGCATAACTCAAAACAACTTTATGTAATTTTTGTGTATACAACTGGTGAAACTTCGATCTAAATGTATGCATTGTATCAGAAATTATTTTTCTTTCAAATAATGACCTTTTGAAGTCTATTATTGATAAATTTTGTATACATGATTTTTTAACTCCTTTAGATTTCGTTAGTTCCTCCATGTCAACCGTTTTGAATGAATACATTTTTGATCGAAGTCCCACAAATTCTTTCATAATTTTCCCGCTATTCTCATCTTTCATCATGCCTAGAACTTTCTTATTTAATATTGGGAGTTTAAATATGTTATTGGGATGATACTCTGATGTATCAAACCTTGAGGCAATATCTTCACGAATATCACTATAAAAATCATCTGTTTTTATAGTGTATATGAATGAGTCTGTATCCATATAATTCAATGTTAAATTAGACTGAAATTTTGGTTTCATGTATTAATAATGAAAATCATACATTTTCCATTTTGAGAGTTCCAGCACAGCAAAGCCTAAATAAATTGGTTTGTTATAAGTTATTTGCATAACCTTTAACTGAACTGCAAACAAGTTTTCTGAAAATTGAGTTATACTCGAAAAATTAGGCTTTGAAATTAATGCTCTAGCTCCTAAATGATTACGCCTTGTTGTTTCCCAATCTGTAACAATTTTTATATCTTTACGTTTATGAACATTTTCCATAGTTTTTCCATACACAGAATTATTTAATAATTTAAAAAAATCTTTTTCAAAAGCATTTTTTGCTCTTGTTCCGTGGTATGTATTCAAATCTATATATGTTTTTAACCATGGAGATTGTCGAAATTTTAATGCTCTGTGTATTTTTTTTAATATCAGTCCATTCTTTAAACATTGTTTAAGAACTCTATAATGGATCTGATATTTTGTTTTTGGTGCTAGGTCTGCAATCAGCTTCCTACATTTAGATTTACCAACAAATTTATTTTCTGGGCAAAAGGGTAAATCATTATGAAATTCATGTAAATAGTGTGGTTATTCTAAATCCACCTCCAAACAATATCCAATATCAGATGTATCCGATATTGTAGTTACATCAATATCTTATAAAGCTGCATCATCATAAATCCACTCGAATTCTCCATATGGGAGATATTCTGACATGGCCCAACCATATAAATTGTTAGCATCTAGATACATTAAATATTCTGAAGACTTACTACTATCAAAGTCTTCTAAATATTTATTATTTGCTCTAGAATATCTCCTTGAACATTGTACCAGTCCTCCTCTAATACCGTCTTGTATAAAATTATACATATTGACGTCACTTAAAAGTTCTAACCTTATGTTAGTTGTTCTTAACATCGCATCCCACGATAAACCTGGAGCGGTATAATATTGGCATGGGTCAAGTTTGTATATACTTTTACAGATACTTCTAAAATTTTGAAAAATATCTGTTAAGAGGAGAACATCTGTTTTTAAATATAATTTAGTGTAATCTAACAAGTTATTACATTTAAAAGTTGTCCAAACCGATTTAGCATGATCATAAGCTTCATCAGAACAATGCGAATTATTTAAAATATTATAAAATTTTTCTTTAGCAGGAAGATTAGTTTCATTAAAGCGCTCCATCGAATCAATATAAGAATAAGGAAATACTCCTTTTCTTCTGAGTAAATCAAATTGTTGTTTTTGATTATAAATTTTATTTAGAATTTAAAAATCACTGTCATTTAAATTTTTGGCTAGAGATTCTAAGCTGGAGGCCATAAAACGAAAAGAATCTAAAAACCGAATTTCAAATCCCTGATTTTCTTCAACTGTTATAAACTTTGATAACGATATATATAGTTCTTTATTGAGAGGAATTACCTTTATATCTCCCCCAAATTGTGAAAGTTCTTTCATAAATAAGTGACAATCATAGGAGGAAAAATTATGAAAGAATACTGGTATGAATTTGGCTATTTTATAATTAATATTACATGAGCTGTGGGCTGCTCCTCTAAATTTGCCAGTTAAATGACAATAATTCCGTACTTTGTCTGCTCCTAAAATTTGCTTACATATGTGACAAATTGTTGAGAGGTTATACAAGGCTGTCATTGGTACGTCCTTATTTAAATAGTTTCCGTAAATTTCTTTTGCGTCATTAATTAAATTTTCTATGAATATTGTAGGAGCATCATTACCAAAATAAATATTAAACTTATCTAAATTATCATTAAAACTACACTTAATATAATAACTAAAAGCACAAGCTATATGTTTTTGTATATTTACTTGCTCGTTATCAATTTTCTCTAAATACGTCTCAAAATCAGCATATATAACGAACGGTACATCTAACTCCTTCTGATAATTTTTAAAATATAAAATGTTATTATCACCCTCTGGCATTTTAGGTACTACTCTTTTACAGTTAAGATAATGATCTTCCATTATCCTCTCATTTGGAGAGTACTGCAGACATGCGTTGCAAATGAAAACCCGTCCATGGTGGGAAGTTAAACTTGATCTTACTAATCTGAAATATTTGAATAATAATAATTTAATTTATAAAATATGTAGTTAATTTTTATTTAAATTACCTTCCGATATCTTTAATATAAACGTAGTGACACCATTCTTCGTCCATAAGAAGAAGAAGATTTATGTGGTGATTCTTTACTGCAGATGTGAGGTAATACGGTCCAACTATAGTATTACCTTCACAGCCAAATACATTTATGCTAACATGTTCATTCTTGCTTTCAAATATCTTTATATCTTTTAACTTCATTGGAAATTGAAGTTTTTAAAAATTTAGCACTTCATTTTCCACACATATTTTCTCCTCATTTATTTTAATATTTCCAAATCCATTGCAATTCACAAATCCATTTGCTTCATTATATAAGAATGAAGCGAAGATACACCACTTGAAACAATATTCATCATCATTTGGATAGTTGAAACAGGCATCTTTTTTCTTTATCCAATGTGGTAATGGTATATATTTGGAGCCTCTAATGAATGAAGCCTTATTTATATTTATTTCCAAATGCTTCATTATTATTAGGGACCATTCACTATTCCTCTCCTGGAATTCTGACATTTTTTTACATATATACGTGTATTGTGCTTTCAAAGATTCTTCAATACTATCACTTATGGTTAAAAGTGACATTTTTGTTCTATGCGTTATGGTGGTTAGCATTATTTCATCTTCTACAATTTTAACAAATTCGCACTCCACTTCTAAATTGTATTTCAATGTTATGTTTTTATTTATAGCGTTCTCCAAAATTTCAAAAATATAATGGTTTACATCTTCTAAAAACTCTTGAGGATGCAGAATTTCCTCTTTTTGGTTTCTGTAGAGGTATGTAAGAATTCTTTCTTTGAAAGCGCTCTTAGCACAACTAAATTTATTAGAAGTAGAAGGTTCACTTCTACCACTGACATGGTATGTGCTGGCATGAGTCCTTTCATGCTCCTTTAGATGTTTTTCCTTTGAAAACCATTTCCAGCATTCCGAACAATGAAGGATCTCAAGCATTTCTTTTTCCACAAAAATTGATTTGCAATATTTACATTTATAAGAAGGCATATTGTTTAAAATTTATGTCTAATCACTAAGAGACTAATGAAAAATAACATATATTTAAATATTGATTAAAGGTTTGACATTTTTATACACTTACGCATACAGATACACACTTATGTATGCATATTCCTACCAAAAATGTTTTAATTTTTTTAACGGAAAAGTATTTTGCTTCATTAAACACTTTTGATTCACCAGCAATTATTAAATTTAAAGAATAATTCTTAATGCATAGGTGTATTAATAAAATAATTTTTAATTAAAAATTACTTCAAACATGGACAGACATAAGCTCACATGTGAATTTTGCATTAATGTGAGCTTTTCCACAAAGTGGAATAAAAAAAGGCATTTTATGAAATGTCATAATTTTCATAAAAACAAAGCCAAAGACTTTTCAAATTATTTGGAGCCTGCAGATACTTCAGGGGGCGCAACATTGAATTTAGTTCCGGAGTATAAGGAACTAAAACTAATGGAGGAAGATGGGAAACTTCAACTTGATGTCAGACCATACTCAGTTCCAGAAGAGTATAAAAAAATAATGGACGAAGACGAGGATCTTCTTCTAAATTTAGATATATAATAATTTTTAAGTATTATATAAATAAAATAATAATAAGCACTATATAAGTTTAATATATTTTTATTAAATAAATAAAAATAAAAATAAAAAAATAAAAAAAATTGTTTTATTTATAAAATTTTAGCTATAACTAAGTTCAAATATTGCAAGCCCATTTGAAGATTGACGACCTTTGTAAATAATAGTCCAGTTTTTATCATTCAATTGCGTTAAATAGGGATCTTCCTTGTTTAAAAATTTCATGAATCGTTGCGGAAGATAAAGCCATTTATTGTTATTTAAATATGTGATAACTTTTGATCCATATTGTGTTTCTTTCCACTCAAATTGAATACTTTGAGTATTTCTCTTTAATATTTCAAATAGAGAAAATATTAATTTAGCTTTCATATAGAAATATTGAGTTATAAACTAATTATGTAAATAAAATATACTCCCATAGTTTGTTATTAGAATATTCAAATTAATCATTTCAAATTGAGAAAACATTATAAATACATAAATATTGAACTAATTTTAAACATATTCTAGATATGAAAAATGTTTAATGTGAATAAAAAATACTCCCCTTAATTTGTTATTAAAATATTTAATATTAATCATGACCATACTCAACAACATAAAATATATCTTCATTAATGTCAAAGAACCTTACACAAAGTTATTTTTTTCCATATAAACAAAACAATTCTCAAGTTTCCAAAATAAAAATTGTCTCCCCTGTTAAATTGTTTGTATGTACTTTTAACATAATTACATAAATACATACATACATATATACATACATACATTGGTTTTCAATTTCATAAAATGCAAAACAATTTTTCCTCCTATTAATGCACTCACAAGAAAAAATTACAAAAACAAATTCATTGGTTTTCAATTTCATACAAACAATTTCCTCTTCAAAATTCCTCTTACTCCTCATTAAAAACAAAAACAACTATTGCCTTCCCATTTCCCTACTACTTATATTCCACTATTTAAAAACTCTTTCCATTTTTCGTCAGTGTATGAAGTGGAGTTACGGCGGAAACACTGTTTTTCTAGTATTTGGTCCATAACTTTTTTTGTTTATGAACCTATTTTTTCATTTTCAATATAAAACAAACCTTATATAAGACAAATATTTATACCCCCTTCATCATTTATATATATATATATAAAATTTAAAAGAACAAATATATCCTATTGAAATTTTGGAATAATACAGATAAACTTATCTTGAAATCAGAGAATTAAAAATACACTTTTTTGTATAAAAATGCCCAAAATCTCTTTTTTATATATTTAAGCAACATATAGAGGTATAATGTTGTATAGAGGTATATACATATATATTTTTTGTTGATCTCTTTTGAGCTTTGCGTTTTGAGAATTTTACAAATAAATTTCAAAAACTTTTTGAAAATTTACTATATTTGGATAGGGCTTGTGGGGGTGTGGGGCGCATTACCCAAAGATTATGATTTCTGCAAAGAAATGTTATGGGACAAAACAAAAAAATATATATTTTAGAAGTGAAAAAATATTACCACCTTTTTGGGAAGAACCCCAAAATTTAATTTTTTTATAGTTTCAACTTCAGACCAATACAGCTTTTTGTCGGATTCATATGTTTATATAATTCTTGCATTAATATTATATAGAATTTTATAAGGAATCTTGTTGATATTTTACAAAATTATTATTACCCAAATTAAGCCCGACAAGTTTAAAAGAACATAAAAAATAAGTCCAAAAATGAGGGAAAATTTTTTTCGGCCTATGTTTTATATTTTTTGAAGAAATTTACAATTACTAGCAATGTTTAAAATTTCCTTCCAACAAAATCATAAATGAATTTTTAACAATTTTCAGAATAAAACGGTTTTGTAAATTTATTACATTTTTCATAAATTCTTTTATATGTAAGTATAATAAATACTTTCATACAAGTTATTTGCAAAAAAATGCTCATTTAACTTTTTGGGAACCAAATGTAAAAATTTTTCCTTTTGCTGTTAATCTTCAATAGTATCAGGATAGAACTTTGCAATGGTACCTTAAAATCAAATAAATGACTAAATATATAAAATTATATGTTTAAATATGGAATATACATATAAGAAAAAATTTAAATATAATCTTAATATTCCGCAAATGGAAAGAGGTGTAACAAATATTTTCATGGATATTCCAGGTGTTAGCATGTCTCTATTATATTTTGAAGTTATTTTTCTTATAACGAAAATTTTGATATTGAAAGAAATCCGTACTCCGTACGGAAATGAAATTATTCAGATGTAATATTGTGGGAATTATATAATAACACCCAGCAAAAACTTTCCTAGTAAGTTAACAAGCAATATTGGAGAAAAATATAACTGGATATTTTTTGCCTCAATAAATATTTTTTTTGTTCGAGTTGTCCCAAAAAAATAGGTTGTTCAGATGTTAAACGAAAGAAAAAAAATACAACAAGGAAAAAATGTTGCCGTCAGTGAGATTTGAATATGTACAAAAATTTATCGTCTCTTTTTAAAGACTGACGACTTACTCACTAGACTTACTCACTAGACCATCTCACACTTACTTTGATAATCTTTTAGTAAAAACAATTTTGAGAAGTATAGTTGGTCTATCCCGGCTATATGATACCCTACATCATTCTGTATATATGAAGGGTATTCACCCATCATTCTGTATATTTGCTCGATTAGTCGACAAAATAGAATAACTGTTCGAGTAAATTAAAATTTAAGATTTCGATTAAAAATTTGTTCGAACAAATTATGTAAATTAATCGAATAACCCGAGTTGGAAAAATAAGTATATAATATTTTTAATATTTTTAAAGTTCTTTTAAAATCTTTTAAAACGATGAAAATTAATCACTTTTTAGTCACATAAGTGGGGAAGTATGTGTAAAGGAATCACTTTTCACCATTAAAATTGTAATTTTGAAATCTTATAAAACACAAAAATTAATAAATATACATTAAAACTTGACCCAAAAGGAAACATGAAATCTTTTTACCATAGCTTCTTTCATGCTATGCTTTCATATTTTCAAATATATACTTAAAAAAATAATCTACATCTTTTCCCAAACTACAAAATGTAAACACAAAATTAATCTATCATAACAAACATTGCTTCCTTAAAAAAACCAACAACAACATTGATAGCTTCTGATGACCAGTGTTACCAGTTTAGACTTTTTATAATCTACATTTTCTACATTTTTTTCAAACTACAAATATGTAAACACAAAATTAAACTATCATAGCAAGTGATGCTTCCTTAAAAAAACAACAACATTGATAGCTTCTGATGGCCAGTGTTACCAGTTTTAGCCTCAAAATTTTTGCTTCTAGCCTTTTATTAATTGCTTGAATTGCCTTAAAAAGGGTAAAATTTAAGCATTTCAACAAAGAAGAAAATAATTTCTTTTATGCTTTTATTAATTTTATTTTTACAGAATCATAAATTTAAGCATTTTTGTGTATTAATTCGCATAAAAAATCGAGATTATTTATATTTAACAAAAATTTTCGCCTGCGTCGCTTTATTCTCCATATCAAATGTAATTCAACTCATTTTATGGACTTATTCAATCAGTTTTTATAATTATTTTTTAATAAAATAATAATAAGTAAAATTCAAAAATGACAAAAAATTACTTCAAAACATTGGGTAGGTAATTTTTCATATGAAGTATTCACAGGTGGCTGATTTTTCAATGGACCATTTTGCTGACAGTCGTTTTATGTTTTATTCTTAAATTTGCAGTATCTTTCAAAAAATATCAAAAGGTAATGAAAACAAAAAATAAATAAGTGAATAAAAATAAATTTTTAAATAAATTAATATTAGCTTTTTTCTGACCTTATGATTTGGGATCTTTTGACCTTTTTTAAAGTCCAATTTAGCCTCTTCTTTTCTCATCTCCTGGCAACACTGCTGATGGCAAAATTTGTGCATGCTTATACAAAAATAACAACAACACTGAGTCATTGCAATGTATCTATTTCCAACTAAAAAACAATCAAACATACATAAAAAAAAATCTGTATGTATATACAATTAACAACTACTGCTTGCTTATACAAAAAACAACGACACTGAAAGTCATTGCAATGCTTTTTATATATATTTGTTTCTGTATATTTTTAATGATTTTTTTCAGATTTTTGCTTATAAATTTGCTGTTTATGGACCGATATGGTTAATTCAAAAAACAAAAAATTGTATAAAAGTATTTTCAACAGATTTGTACAAAAACGAAATTCCAAAGCTTATATAGAAGCTTCACAAAGTTCAAAAATGCCTTTTAACCGATATTTAAGTTACTAATGAATCGATTTTGTTCATGTCACTTCAAGATTCCTAATTTTCTGTGTAAAAACGAAGTCGCTAGCTTATATGGGGGCTTAGAAAAGCCGAAAACAAATACGTTTTTAGAGGTCTTTTCGGTTTTTTGGCGATATATCGGCCATTAATGGACCTGTGGTGAAGGGTATAAAAATAAAAGAAGGCAAAATAATATGATGTAGTACAAAATTTTACATATGAAAGATTTTTTCATATATGAGAGAGTATTTTTAAAATATGTACTCAGTTCTGTAACTTGTGAGAAGTTTTCGAATTTTATTTATTTATTTTATTTTTTTTTATGATCCTGATTTTAACAGGATGATAGAATTAATATTCTAAGTAAACACATTTGAAATAAACCTAACATGAGTGATAATATTAATAATATTAATCACTCTGTTTTAAATAATTTGCGGTACTGGCCATACTAAAATAAAAAAGAATAATATTTTTATGTGTTATATTAATTAAAAATTTAAAAAAAAAACTAAAAACGAGTAAAATATTGATGGAAATATTACTCGAATAACTCGAGAATTTTAAAAGTTTTACTCGATTATTCCAATAATTTAAAAACAGCGAATAATTAAGTCAAGTAAAATGAATACCCTAATATATATCAAAGTTTGGGGAGCTGTCTTATACCTGGGGCCAATTGTTGACAGATTCTTGTATAAAAAGTATTGTATACTTGCAGTATATTTGTGTAGGTTCTAGGACAGATTTTTCCTCCCTATGGGATTCCCATAAGAAGGGTTTTTTTAATTTTAGATTTTGTTTCCAATATAATTTTTCAATAAGGAGCGTTTTATTTTTATAATTTTTAATTGGTTATAAGTAATTGAAATTTGAGATAGTGAAAATTTTTGGTTTTTTATTTTTTTATAATTTGGAATTGTAAACAATACTTGTAATATGTGAAAATATAAATTTATTTGTTTTAGCGATTTTTATAAAAATTGTTGCATTATCATATAAATCTTGAAAATAATTTTTTCTTTCATATGTAATAAGATACTTTTTTTTTGTACTTATATATTGTATATTAAACTATGTTAATTATATATTGTATTATTAAACTGAATGCTGGCTGACTGGAATATTTTTTTATTTTTTATGAAATTCAAAACCAATGAATTTATTTTGAATAATTTTTTAGCAAACTTTTGTAATTTTTCTTATGTTTTAATATTGTTAGATATGAAGATGTAAATGAGATTAATGAACTTGAGAACTGTTTTTTGTTTTTTTTTTTTTTTTTTTTTTTTTGTTTTTTTGATATGCATAAAATAATGTCTGATTTTGTTAGGTATAGTCATGGACAATTTGTTCTTAATGTTGTATTGGGGAAATGAGACTATATTTGAATTATATACTTATATGTAAAAAACAATCAATTTATCTAAAACATATCAGAATATATTTTTTATCATTGCTCTAAAGGTTACTTCAAAAAGTGTACTTAACAAAATGGTAAATTATCGCTTTTGGATATTTTAAAATATTTTTCAGATGTGGGAACAAATTGTTAAATTGGCTCAGGGTATTAAGTAGAGACGCCAATCCCGATACCGAAAATCCCGGAATTTGTCGGGATTACAAAATCTATAATCCCAGGATTTAAATTTCGGGATTATTAACATAAAAATTAACCTAAGGCAAGATAGAACATTGAAACATTTATAAAAAAAACTTATAACATCAAGTATTAAAATTTATTTTTGCATTCATATATGAAAATGCAAAACAACGTAGCATTACTTTTCATAACAACAACAACAAAAAAACTTTCTAAATTCAAAATTAATTGTGTTACAAACAAAATTTTTTGGTTTTTAAATCCTTAATATCGCTCAATATATTGATGAAGAATATTTTTGTTTGTGTTAAATATTTTCAAGTTATGTGGGTTACGTTTTTTGGATGCGTATTTTCTGAAAGCAAAAGGGCGTAACATCAAAGAAAATTTTTGAAAAAATTATACTTAAGAATATTTTTTGATGCTTTCTTGGTGGCAAGAGAACAAAAGTGAAGTCTAAATTTTTTCATTTATATGGTTATTTTTTGAATCTTTTTATCATTTTCTGTAAAAAGAGAAATTAATTTTACTTAACAAATAACTTTGTAGCAAGAAGAATATAATTCTTTTTCATTATAATTATATATTATAATTTTTTTATAATTATTATTATAATGTAAATCTAAATTCATGTGAATGTATATTTGTTCATGAAATTGTTACTTGTTTTAGGTTATTAAAAAATTATTCATATTTAAATTTAACTTAAACACTAATTAACTTAAATACTAATGAATTTCTTTTATTGAAATATGTGCACAATTAAATTTTTCCTATATTTAGAATGTGTTTTAATATGAAACTTAAATACCGAATCCAGAAAAATCCCGGGATATGAAATCCCGAATCCCGGGATTTGTTAAATACAGTTCCGTTTGGCATTCCTAGTATTAAGCGAGAATATACAAAAATTAAAATACTTGATTAAAATGTAGTTCCAAAACGATTTTTTTTGGGAAAAGCAGGTTCTGAGCGGGTCTGGGGGACAGCGAGTGGATCTCCAAAGTAGGTCACCTCGGGTGTGAACATTTTTTTAAAAATCGCCAAAATTTCATTTATGATTTGATTGAAAAAAAAATTATACACATAGATAGTCCTTACAATTCTCTACAAAATCTATGCTTAGATGTGCGGGATATTTCATTCACTTTAAGAGATATTTAGACCGAAGTAAAGTTTTGACCCATTTTTAGAAAAGTTTTTTTTTATTACTATTTTATTTTTTAACTTGGCGGGCTCAATTTAAGTCCCAAAATTTTTCTAAAATATTCTCTGAATTCTGCACGAAATTCTAAATAATTTTCGTGCAAGAATCATATACCTATATGATTCCGATAAAAAGCTATATTATTTTGAAGTAGAAAATTTAAAAAAAATTGTGATTTCTTGTGATATTTCTCAAAAAGGTAGTGATATTTTTTCACTTTAAAATCCATTATTTTCCTTTTTACCATACATTTTTATGTTTCTAAAAGAATGCTTAACGTAAATACATGCAAAGCAAATCCGAGGGCATTTGGGGTAACAGTCTCCCCGCTAGCCCTATCAGAATTTCGTTAATTTTTTTTATTTATTTTTGGAGTTCAAAATTTTCAAAGCTGAAATTAAAAAAACACATACCTACATATGTTCGTTAAACACACAAAAAATATTTAAAAAGTTACGCCTCGATAACGACTTTTTTTTAGCAAAAAAGTCGAATTTTAAAACAAGTTTTCCCCGAATTGGGATTTTGGTTATTTCGGAATAAAAAAGTGGGAATATATTTACGTTCTTGTTTTAAGAACAAACCTTTTTACGTTACACTAAAATTTAATAATGATAGCTTTATTTGTATAGATTTTATTTAAGTTCAAATGTTAAATTTTTTTGTACAAAATAACACTAAACATCAAAATTTTAGGTTTTTTTTTTTTTTTGACAAATTTAATGCAAATTTTCCTTCATTTCTATGGTAAATGTGTGCTACAGCATTCTATATACATAAGTGCACAGCTGTTTCAACATGTTTAATTTTGTGTAACTTTTGAACCGTTAAATATATTTCAATGAAATTAATTTGAAGGAGCAGGGGGAGGACCACCGAAATTGTTCACCTTTGTTATTAGCAATTTATTAGCTTTAGGTTTATATTGCTTAAAATAACTATTCCTAGTATAAAAGCATAAAAAGAATAATTTTTATTTCAGTATATTTCATTTTATTTCAACAAAATATTAATTTACATCGAATGTATAAAGAACGTTCAGAATATCATCGTTTTCGTACATTACATTATAATGTAACATTATATTACATTATAATGTAACAATAATTATTGTTAATACTCCATTTATTTATTATCGATGTTAGAGCAGGATCGAAAAACAATAAAAGATAATTCAAAATTTGAAGTTCTTTGTGAACAGTGGGTGTTAATTCCTTCAATTCGTATAATAATCGCAATAGCTTTAGAGTATCTGTGGTGAAAAACTCAAACTTTTCTGCATTTAAATGATATTTGCTAATAACTTCTTTCAAATTCTCATGACATCTTCGAAGAACATAAATTCCAGTAATTTGAGACGTAATTTTATAGAATTCCTAACACTCTTTTGTTGGTTTCCTGGCATACTTCTATATTTAAGATCATACGCAATATGAAGCACGTATTCCAAAAAGCGCATACGGGCATGTGGGGCAGATATACTAAAGTTTAGGACATCTTTATTAATATTTGTAGAGCTTTTTGTGAAAATTGTGATTTTTTCAATCCACATAAAGGGTCCAGATCGAGTCAGCATTCGTAGTGGCATTGCACACCTTTCCATAAATCACAATTAGTTGAAATTGAAAATGAACGTTGATATAATAGCCGTATATTTCAATACAAACCGGAATTAAATTTTGAATTGATTGTTTGATTGTTTTATGATTCTTTTATGTATTGAAACCTTATTGGTCTGCAATATAGCTTTGATCCTGCAGTTGGGTTTTTCTAAACATATTTTAGTAGCAATAGTTGACGTAGATAATTCATTCGAATCCTTTCTTAAGCGTAGTGGAACCAACGATGATATAAAAACACTTTTGTAGTCGGTACAACTTCCGCATGATGAAGCTCGCTTTGTATTCTGATAGTGCTGACAATCCATCACATCCCCATTTGCATATTAATGTCATATCCGATTTATCAAGTTCCAATACCTCGTTTTTCGAAAATGTTGATAGAAGCCTTGAAGCGGTATTTTCAAGTAATTGCGGAAAGTCAATAAATGCTCTTTCATTGTCTATTTCACTATGTCATGGGACAATATTTTACTTTTTATCCAGTATATCTTTGGGTGTCCTTTATCAAATAAAGCCTTTCTCAATTTTAGATATTTAACTTCAGCATAAGCGCTATCGTATCATCTTCAGAAAACTCAGAAGCTGGTGAAGGTGTTGGATTACTTTTTATCATCCGCTTAAGTCGACTTGGGGATGTATCAGGAAGGATATCCATTATTTTTTGCTACTTCAGCTGGTTGTTGATTTCTTCGTAATACAGCCTTAAATGAATCTTTAACTACGGACTCGTATTGCGTGGGCACTGTTTCTAAGCATATAATCATACTGCTTAAGTGGTGGTCCTGCGTTAGTGGTTTTAATTTTCATGATATTTTCCAACTCAGTGATGTACTTCAGTTGAAACTTCCGTACGCAATTATTTACTGTCTTTATTTTTGTTTCAAATAAAAAAAATCAACTTTATCCAATTCTTTAGTAACAATTGATGAATCTGTTTGCACTTCAACCAGATGTGTTACTGTAGCTATATATTCCACAGGTATATAACATGTTCTAAAAAAATACATCTATTGGCTGTATATACCTTATTGTTATGTTATATTACAGAAGCTTGCTGAATATAATGATTCGAATACATTAAATTATATAAAAAAGTGAAATAAAAATACCTGTAACACAGGTATTCTTTTAATAACGGATGAACATTTCATTAAGGAGATCCAAATTTTTGTACAGAACTTCATTCAGTTTTTAGTAAACAGTAATTTTTACCAATTTTAAACGAATGTTTAAATCATTTATGCAACTACTTGGTATCATTTTAAAGATTATATTAAAAATAATAAATAAATAGTAAAGTATCAGAACTAAATTTCTTCATTACATTTGTCAAAAAAACTAAAATTTTGATGTTTAGTGTTATTCTGGAAAAAAAGAATATTTGAAATTAAATAAAATATATATATAAATAAAACTATCGTTATGAAATTTTAGTATAGTATAAAAAAGGTTATCCTTAAAACAAGAACATGAATAAATTCCCACTTTTTTATTCCGAAACACGCAAAATCCTAGTTCGGGAAAACTTGTTTTAAAAAATGACTTCTTTTCAGTAAAATGGTCACCCTGAATTCATTTGCAAATTCCATGCAAAAAATAAATTGTTTTTTACATGCTAATGCAATGCACAGTGGGGCAGAATCGAAATTTTGAAATTTGGTATAGGCGTAGCAGAGGCATGTACAATGTTAAGTTCGGAAGGGGGGCACAACAATCCCCTCAGCGGCGGAGCTAAGGGAGCTCAAAGTTAGGTATCTCTGACATAAAAATTTTTTAATCGCTTGCCAAATTTTTGTTTTTCTTCCGATTTCAAATATATATATTGTTGTAGGCCCTGATAAGACATATAAAAAACATGCTTACGTGTCCTATTTATCTCTTATAGCTTTCGAGTTATTTGCGTTTGAATTTTCAAGAGCCATAATTTTACAGGTTCTTGGTCCAGTTTTTTTTTATATATCCTAGTATTTCCGACCGATATTATTAGTTTTTTTCTCAACTAGATAAAGAACAAAATTATCTATTGCATAAAAAAATTTGAAGTCGATATCTTTACCGAGTATAAAAATAAACGATTTTGAATTTGTAAATTGCAAAAAGACGACTTTTTGTGTTTTTTTAGCCGAAAAAGTATCTACACTCTTTTTTATCTAAAATAAAATTTTCTTTAGCAACATATAATAATTTTGCACTTTTCTGAAAGATAACTTCACAGAGATAATTTTAAGATAAAAACAAGCCCAAAAGCTCAATTGGTCGTAGTACACACCCTCCCGAATTCGACCCATTTTATATGAAAGTTTTGATTTTAGACCATATTTTCCCAAATCTCAAAGCAAGCGGAATATATTTTAAGAATCTTCAATATGTTGTTAAAAGTTTTAAATCAAAATCTACGGGACTTGGGAAAAATGTGGATTCTATAGCCAAAAATGTAAAAAATCCCATTTTTGGGAATTTTCATTAGTTTTTTTGGTAATTCAGGAAAACTCTACCCCTGATTGAAATTCGGTTCACGCGCTTTTAATTATACTAATAAGGTTCACATTACCTGCAAATTTCATTAAGATATCTTTATAAACAAATATGTTATTACAATTAAAAATTTTGTATTTTCTCCAAAAACCCCAAAACAAAAGGCACTGTTTGGTTTATTTCTAAATAGCCAAAGAAATTTTAAAAATATGTATTCCAAATTAAGCTTATCCTTTCGATCTTTTTCAAAAAGACTCAAGTCAATATCATGCCTCATTTCAGAAATATGCACCATTCAACTTTTATATTTCCAATTTATTGTATATATGACTATATTTTTACAAACTTGCAACTTTTGCCTTTAGCTTTGCGTGAATAATACTTAGAAAATTATGAATATTTCTGTATACTTGTAATAATATCTACACAAAAATATTTTTATAAAAATAATTAATAAATATTTCCCAAAATTTAAGTAAATCTTTATCCTTTTCTAAGCATTCATATATTTCTATTAATGAATTTAAAATAACAAAACAAACAAAAAATGCCTATTTTAACTGAATCAATAAGTATTTTATTAGTTTACATTTATGGTGTTTATGTTTTATGGTGATGGTTAAAAATTTATATATTTATGATCTAGTGGCAATGTACAGGTATCCTTTCCGGTGATACCTAGCTGCAGCATTTATCTATTACTGATGGTTCAAAATCTATATTTTTATGAGCTACTGACAATGCACAGGTAATATCCTTTGCGGTGATACCTAACAGCAACGTATAATATCAATGAATTCGGTATAGGTACTCTTCCAAATTGACTCTTTCAGATATTTTACCTAATGAAAATATATATACCTGTGCGATATATCTAATAGATATATATAAATGCGCAGCTAATCGTTATCGATATCATAACGAAGTTTGATGATTGTGTTGTGTTATGTGGAGTTTATCTAAAAATGACCTTAATCGTTTAGAAGCTATGGTTGGTTGGTTGGTTTACGTGGTAGCCGGTAACCTTACGGGCAATCAATTAGACTCGTTAGAATCCGTTTTGAAGGAACCACAATACTCGCCAGGTGAATGAGTTGTATTGAGTCTGTAATGAGATAGAGGTGTAGGGAAGAACAATGAGAACATAAATTAATTAGATCCAGCCTGTAGCATTGAGATATTTAATGATGTCACTGAGTCTACTGTCAGATATCTCACAGAGGTTGTCTAATTGGTGCTCTCCCAGAAATTTATGTCTGCTTGCGTTCAAGGCTGGGCATTCACATAGAAGATGAAAAACTGTCTCCTCCTTCCCGCGATTGCCACAACTACGACAATATTCATTGTAAGGGAGACCAAGTCTGCTTGTATGTTTTTCGATCGTCCAGTGACCTGTAAACAATGCTATTAGTCTCGAGATGTCTTTGCGTTTGTAGCCAATGAGTTGCATTGAGCGGTTTTCGTGTAGGTAGGCCACGTTTCCTTCGCGACTCTACATTTTTCCAGATTTCGCCATCTATTTTTTGCCTTTTCTAGAAAGTGTTTTTGGATTCTGCTTTTGACTGTTCCTAACGGCATTGCGACAGAAACCGATAAGGAGGCATTCATAGCAGAGCCAACCCGGGCTAATTCCTCTGCCTGTTCATTACCATAGTAGTCCCTATGCGCAGGAACCCAGACTATAGTAATGTCATATAGACGACTTAGTCCTAACAGTTTCTCTTTACACTGTCTGACTAGAATAGAGGTAGTTTTCGGTGATTTGAGCGATAGTATTGCCGCTTGACTGTCGACAAATAAACCAATATTCCCTCGAATATTTCTATCGCTAATTAGTTTAGACACTTCTCTGACCGCTAGTATTTCCGCTTGGAATACGCTTGCCTCGTCAGGGAGTCTACATGAGTGTCTAATTCCAAGGTCATTAGAGAAGAGACTAGAGCCGACACCGCAGTTCATCTTTGAGCCGTCAGTGTATATCCTAGTTGCAAATTCTTCAAGAAGATTTCCCCTTCTCCATTCACTCCGGGTGGGGAATAGGACTTTAATAGTATTTCCGAAGTCCATCTGGGGAATCATATAGTCGGTGAATTGATTGAATTGTGGGGGTATTAAACTTAATATCCTCGCGTGCCCATACGTTCTTGATCTCCAGCTTTCCGTTGCAGATAATCTTATCGCACTATTAACTGATGATTCATTTATGTGTAGGTCTATAGGTGTTATGTGCAATACAGTGTTCAGAGCTTCTGATGGACTAGTACGTAATGCACCTGCAATGCCTATGGAAGTGGATCTTTGTATCCTGTAAAGTTGATCCACCACATATCTCTTACTAGTAGCGGTCCACCACACAAGAGATCTATATACAAGAATGGGCCGTACTATTGCAGTGTATAGCCATTTTGTCAATTTTGGACTCAAATCCCATTTCACACTGAACATCTGTCTACAGGTGTAGTATGCTACCGTAGCCTTACTAACCCTATGTTGAATGTTCAGCTTCCATGAAAGCTTGGAGTCCAAAATAATGCCCAAGTATTTTGCATTGTCCGACAAGGTGAGTTCACAGTTTTCTAACCGTGGTAATCTGAAGCTCGGAATCTTGGTCTTTGTGGTGAAAAGTACCAGCTCTGCCTTGCCCGGATTCACTCCTAGTCCACATTCTTTGGCCCAGTCACTGAGTTAGTCAGAGCAGTTGACATGATATCACTTATCACGTTCAGAAACAGTCCTGATACTAGTATCACCACATCGTCCGTGTAAGCCACGACTTTCACTCCCTTGTCTTCCAATTTGCACAGGATGGTATTAATGACAATAAGCCATAACAGCGGAGAAATCACACCTCCTTGTGGAGTTCCACGCATAACTTGTTTGGTCTTAACACTGTTGCCTAAATTCGCAATGACGATTCTTGTCTCTAGCATTGACACCAGCCAGTTGGTGATAAAATCCTCAACTCCTAGTTCGTGCAGAGCTCTCTGTATCGCCGTAGTTGTGACATTGTTAAATGTCCAGAAAGGTAGCCATAGCGTATTGTTTAAATTCAATGGATCGCTTACGACCTAATGAAGAGCCGTCTCCGTGGAGCGACCTTTAAAGAGGGTACAACTCGACTCCTGAGACTCGAGTTGTACCCTCCTGAGAGTCGAGTTGTACCCTCTAGACGCTGCCTTATATGTAAATCAATGAGTCTCTCCAGAGTATTCAGGTGAAAAGATGAGAGACTAATCGGGCGGAAGTCCTTTGCATTCTCATGACGTCTTTTTCCGGTTTTTGGAATGAACACTACCTTCACTCTCCTCCAATTCCGGGGAACATAGTTGAGGGTTAGGCAGAGTTTAAAGATTCTATGTAACCAGGGTATGATGTATACCTTTGTAGCATCCGTGGTATAATACCATCAGGCCCCGCAGATTTGTACGGAGAGAAGCTATCTATTGCCCATGAAATTTTCTCAACGAATATTATGTCATCCTCGATTCCTTGCGAGGATTTAATATGCCCCATCTCCTGGTCTGTAATATCTGTACAGCCAGGAAAATGAGTATTAAGTAAAATGGCCAAAGATTCCGCCGACGATTCTGACCATGAGCCATCCAGCCTTTTAATATAGGATGGATTATTATGACCATTTGCCAAAACCTTACTGAGTCTAGTAGATTCCTTGGTATTGAGTAGACACGTAAGGGGATGGACCATCCATGCAGGGATGGCGTACATGGACTAGACAAAGAAAATTTACAACTAGCCCGTGTCCTGGCGCCAGAGGGGAGCTGTTAGCGACTAGTCTTCTTTAACCACTGACTAGCCATCCAGGTTCTCGGCACTGCTACCAACCACCTTAAACTTACAAGTGGGGGAAAGAGGATGTGGAATAAGAGGGGAGAAAAGAGGGTAGTTAGGGAAAGAGGATAGGGGATGGATAACCTTTGGTCATGAAGGCCTTTAGAGTCTAGACCTTGATTACTCAGTATCCTCCAGGAGGACAACTGAGACTTCAAGAAAGAGACCACAGCCTACATTTAAGTCGCCACATCGCGTCAAGATTGTTATCCAGGTGGGGGTTTAGAAGCTATAGTGGAATTCATAAAAACTACATATCATGCAAAAGTCGACGTCACTGGTAAATCTCAGATAGAGAGCTTTTTAAAGTTGTATGTCGTAAAAATGAAGTCCTTGAATCAGCGTACTAACAGATTAAAAATTAAACATTCCGATTGGATGGATACTGATATAGAAATATCGGCGTGCAAAATATCAACTGGAGCACCCTGCAAGACATATGATGATTTAAGTACAAGATCTAAGAAGAAAAAACTGGCCGATAAGCTTTCTATAATTTCGAATGAAGAAGTTTCTGATACATTCAAAGAAATGTTAAAAAAGGAGAAGCAACCTAAGAGTGCAATTAATATTGCATCACCAAAACGTCTTAAACAGATTGCCGAAAAAAAAGCAAACTATTTTACCATCTATTTCGGTTACCGAAAAGGAAGCATGTGTAGAGCTATCTTCTTTGCTTGAGAATACAGCTACCAGGATAGTTGCAGATTTTTCTGCAGATCAATTGGAAAAAGTAAATAACAGCGACGTTGTATTAATCTGTAAGTGGGGATGTGATGGACTATCAGCCCTTCCTGAATACAAGCATGCTTGTGGAAGTAAGAAAATGGTAGATTATAAAAGCGTATTTATAGCACCTTTGGAACCATTAAGAATGCGATTTTATTCCTTAAAGCAACAAAGGATTTAGAGGAATATATTAAATATGAAATAAATGATTTACAACCTCTTTCAATAACCATAAACCAGTACACATTCGACATATCCTTTCAACTTAGTCTAACAATGATTGATGGAAAGGTTAGTAATGCCATTACGGAAACATCTTATTTTTGGAAATGCTCACTATGTGATGAGACGAAATCACAATTTTCGGATATTGGTAAAGCCAGGAATATTAATTAAGAATTTCTGTCTTTCGGAATATCTCCACTTTACGCCAGAATACGGTTCATGGAACATTTTCTGTACATAGCATATGATTTAAAGTATAGAAGTGTGCCAGAAAATTTAACAAAACCTACCAGAAACAACGAGGATTTAAAAACACTTAGAATATCTGAGAAAAGTAGAATCCAGGATGAATTCAGAGAAGACATCGACAAACCTCTGCCGACTGGTGGTAGTACAAATGTTGGAAATACAGCAAGAAGGTTTTTTCGAAATTTCGAAGCTACATCAAAAATAACTGGTATTAATAAATAGTTACTTGAAAGGAATAACATACTATAAATGGCAATTAATAGTAAGCACAGAACTAACTCTGCTTGATTTGAAGAATGTGCAACAGAAATATCTAAACTACTTGTTTTACTATATCCATGGAAAGAAATGACACCAACAGTACATAAAGTATTGTGCCATTTCGAAATTATACTTGAATGAAATATTCTTCCACTTGGATGCAGAGCTTACTGAAGAGGCTTAAGAAACAAGAGATTTTAAGCACGTTCAATTATTCAGCTCCAGGAAATGCTCCAGAACGTCACAAAACGAGGATATTTTTAATAGCCTATTGTTATCATCAGACCCTGTACTATTATCAATGAGAAAACGTTGGATTTATTATGAGCCTTTATCAACTCAAAATACTCAAGACTTGATAGACTTTTATTATCTTTTAGATATGTATACAGATACAACGGATTATTTTATAGAAAATAAATAGTATAAGTTTAAAAATATTAGAAAAGTTGTCTACATAAATTTAATTTAAATAAGTAATAAAAAATCGTATTAGAAATATAATATTTATTAAGGAAGATGATAAATACCAAAAATAATAATATTGATTAAGTTAAAATAGACACTTTTTGTTTGTTTTGTTATTTTAAATTCATTAATATAAATATATGAATGCTTAGAAAAGGATAAAGATTTACTTAAATTTGGGAAATGTGGCAACCCAATTAAAAAAAATAAAAAAGCCCAATTTGGGGTTTTTGGAGAAAATACAAATTTTTTAATTGTAATAACATATTTGTTTATAAAGATATCTTAATGAAATTTGCAGAAAATGTGGATCTTATTAATATAAGCGCGTTAACCAAATTTCAATCAGGGGTAGGGTTTTCCAGAATTCTCAAATAAACTAATCAAAATTCCCAAAAATGGGATTTTTTACATTTTTGGCTATAGAATCCACATTTTTCCGAAGTCCCATAGATTTTGATTTAAAACTTTTAACAACATATTGAAGATTCTTAAAATATATTTCGCTTGCTTTGAGATTTGAGAAAATATGGTCTAAAATCAAAACTTTCATATAAAATGGTTCGAATTCGGGAGGGTATGTACCATGACCAATTAAGTTATTGGGCTTGTTTTTTATCTTAAAGTTATCTCTGTGAAGATGCCTTTCAGAAAAGTGTAGAAGTATTATATGTTGCTAAAGAAAATTTTATTTTAGATAAAAAAGAGTGTAGATACTTTTTCGGCTAAAAAAACACAAAAAGTCGTCTTTTTGCAATTTACAAATTCAAAATCGTTTATTTTTGGACTCGGTAAAGATATCGACTTCAAATTTTTTTATGCAATAGATAATTTTGTTCTTTAACTAGTTAAGACAAAAACTAATAAAATCGGTCAGAAATAATAGGATATATATGAAAAAAACCGGACCAAGAACATGCAAAATTATGGTGCTCGAAAGCTATAAGAGATAAATAGGACACGTAAGCATGTTTTTTATATGTCTTATTAAGGCCTATAACAATATATAAAAATATTTGAAATCAGACTAGAAACAAACATTTTTCAAGCGATTAAAAATTTTTTATGTCAGAGGTACCTAACTTTGAGCTCTTTTGGCTCCGCCCCTGAAGGGTTTATTGTGTCCCCTTCCAAACTTAACATTGTACACTCCTCTGCTACGTCTATACCGAATTTCATGAAAATCCAACCAGCCGATCAGAAGTTACAGATTTATTTCCAAAAAATTTCGATTCTGCCCCACTGTGCAATGGTGGCAAAGATAATGGGCGGTTTAAAAGAAAATATGTTCTCAACATCATATTTCAAAAATTCATTGATGAAGATTTTTTAATGTCTTTGTTGATACAAGTCCTGTTCCTCAACGGTGTTTAAATGACACATCCAGATTAGTTTAAAATATTTGATATTTTTGGAGCTTTTATTACTTACACGATCACATAATTTAGGAATAAAAGTGACAACTATACAGATCAGATTTTAAAAATATCTCATGAGGTTACAAAATTAAAAATTCAAAATTTAAATCTAAAAGAGTTAAATATAGTGTAAAAATAACAAACTATTCTGTTAATAAGATATACCAACCATTATAAGGGAAATACATCCTTAAGGGTGAAATATGAATAAATATTCATTTATAAATCCATGTGAAATTGCTTTATTTGTTCTCAAACGGGTAAATATTTTATCCAACGTGCATATTTGTGGTTTACACAAAAATGCAATTGTATATATTGCAGTAGCATTTTATCAAATGATTTTCATTATAGTTTTCATCAAAACGTGCAACTGTGCGCTGATAAAAAAAAATTCAAAAAAGCGGTCAACAATTTTACTTTTGTGCTTGACAAAATTTTTATTTAACACAGTATAAATCTAGCTGGACAAAAAAATCAAATTGAATTGTTTTCATGTGAGAAGAATTTTTTAATAATTTTCTCTAGAAAATGTACACAGAAAAAATTATTACCTTATAATCTCCAATAAACAGAGTTGTTTTATTTTATGACAAAATTTAATTAATATATTCAATCAAAAAGAAAGAATAAAAATAAAATTCAAGTACGAGTTTTTCTCATTTAAATTTTTAATTCATTCAATCATCTGCTTTATTGATTTAATTAACTTTTAATTTGAAAAAATTTTCTTTCTTACATTCTTTTCAGTTATTAGTAAATGATATAATCATTTTGGTGGGAGGTGTAGATTTAAACAATTTTTATTTCAATGAATTATTTTAGTGATTGGCGACTTTTTTCTACGTATGTTTAACTTAATGTCTTCAGTATGTACAGTTACATACTAAATAAATGTTGACATTAGCTTTCTCTAACAGTATTCATAGTTTAATAAGGAATGGGTCTTAAGTAGAGCAGATTTTAAGAAATTTATGAATTTTCAAAGAATGCATAAAAAATACCGTTGAAACCTGTTTTATATTTATGCTTATTTTATATATATAATCAGAGAATGTGTCCTTAAAACAATGGGTATTTTTAATAGGCGCCATTTTATACAATTTATTATGTTACTTATTATTTCAAACTATGCTTTACCCACTATGAACTATTTATTTTATAATTATCAATAAATTTTTATCACGACTTAAAATATTTGATAATAAAAATACTTTTTATGTTCAAGATTTAACATATCAAGACCCTACTGTAAGTCGACAAATAGTTATTGAACTGATTTTTCAACATATTTTTTGAATTTATCAAATTCAAACAAAAATTTATTAAAATAATTTTGTGCGTTTGACAAACAGTTTTGTGGTCTCTGAACATGACTTTGCTTTGATTTTCACAATTAGAAAAAACGAAAGAAACATGACCCATAAGTAACGTGATTAGATATCCCGCTTTTTGCGGAATTATCCCACTTAAAATATACATTAATAAAATAAACATTAACATTTTTCATATATCGATTTTGACAATTAAAAATTTTAAACTTTTTGTAACAATGATCATCTATCTTCAATTCCCTATCAATTGAAAATCTGTCTTCTGGTACAATTTAATCAACAAGGCGTTGTCTATATATAAATAAATTTTAGGTGAAAGAAATTAAGTTCTTATAAGAAGATTCTAAATTTCTACAAATACGTCTTTTAAGTATTTAAAAAAATTCATTAATATTTCTTTTTCTTTAAAATTACGAAAATTTTGAAACTTTTTTTCGCCAAAATGTATCAGACTTTAGATTTTCAACTTTCTAAACAAATTTCGAAGGGAAATCCTAATGTGAATTTTTGTCGATATTAAAAAAAGGAAAATTAAGAAATAGACAATATTGTGTAGGAACGAACAAATGCGTATAATATATTTGAAATTTTTTCAATTACGAATTTGAGATATATTAACAAAAATATTCAAAATTACGGATTGAAAATGGCGACAAATAATTCCAATTTATAACATAGAGCGACAAACGCACATGATTTCTCATTCAATTCTAATACATGTAATCTTTTTATATAAATTACTTTTTTTGAATTTACTCTAGTTTTCGGATTCTTGAGGGTATACAAATCGCATTGTATCCCGAGAAAAAATTATCCGATTTCGCTAAATGAAATTTCAAAAAATTCGGATTCGAATCATAAACTGTATTGTTTCCCTTTTTTAACCTGAAAATAGTTTAGGAGATATTAAGAATTATTTTGTAAAAAAATAAATTTCAACCAAAATAAAAGTAAATTTCTTTAACTTCTAAAAAATTGAAAACAACAAAAATATGAACCTTTATTCCTGGAATACAAAGCTATATAAGTTGCAATTCAAACAAGTCATATTTCATTTATGTCTATGTATAAATTTTGACTTTATTTACAATTAAGTAATGGTATCTCAGTCCCAAATTATACAAAGAAAAACACTTTTAATTTTTTTGAAAATAGTAGCAATATGTCTTGAGTTCCAATAAGTTACTTGGGAATATACAAAACTTATACATGGATTTTATTGATGAACATCTGGTTTTATTTGTAACATATTTAGCTTTATGACAAAATAATAGAAATTATAGTCTCTGTTATTTTAGATTTTTTACAATTAAAAAAAAAAAATAATAATTAAATAAAATTTTATATTAAATTTACAGATTTTTGGCATTACTTTTGAAAATCTCTTTAACTATTGAACACATAAAAAAATAATATTAATGAAACTTGAAAGCGATTTATATATTAATTTTTTGAAAATCTGTTTAACTATTGAACACATAAATAAATAATATTAACGAAACTTTAAGGCGATTTATATATTAATTTTTGATATTTTATTTAACAAAATCGGACAAGACGTTTTCGAAATATGCTGCAATATGTGGATAAAATGACCTTAATTTTACAATTGTGAGTTTATATCGAGAACAAGAGACAATTCTAAAAAAATGATTTATAGGCTTAAAACTTCATGATTACGTATATTCAAATTGATTGAGGAATTCCGAATTAAAAAATCAGTGTAATGAATAATGAAGTAAGGCTTAAAAAAATATAAGACGGGCTCAACAGTGCGTAATGGCCATTATTGATATAGAAAGTCCATCTCACAGGAAAATATATAATATATAGAAAATTAAAATATTTTTTGGTATAAAAAAAAATAAATAAATAAATGGTAGTTTTTACCCTTGGAGTATAATATTAAACTTTAATATACATATATCGATGTTACGATGTTATTACTGATGTTACTCGATCAATGTAAATATATTAAGGAAAAAAGTCTTTATATGTACATATAACCTGATTTTGAAATAAAATTCAAGAAAACAATTTTTGAAATTTATAAAAGCATGTTGTTATTTTTTTTAAGAATTTACCTGAAATTCTGTATAAGTTTGAAAACTTGAAATTGTGAGTCAAAATCCATACAACAAATTAAAATTCCATAACATCATGCACTTGAAGTTAATTATTTATGAAAATACATTATACAAGTCTATACATGAAATATATCTTCAGATATGAAAAATATAACTTTTGACAGTTTGTAAATTATAAAAATTTTAAGAGAATTTAAGCAATTGTGTTAATTGAAAAATATAAGGTAAAAGTTTGTTCCGTCAAATATAAGATTTTAAAATAGTGTAAATTCTTAACCCATTTGAAGTAACTTCATCAGTATAATTTAATTAATTTGTGTTTCTCTTTTTTCGCGAACTTCATGAAGAATACTTGATACCTTAAAAATATTGTTTGTTTTACTGAGATCAAAATTAGTTTTGAAAGAATAAATTATTTTTAAGGACTGTAGTGGTCATTCGTGTCACTCCATCAATGCTAACGACCAGTGATGGGATTTATTTCACAATTGTGCCATTTTAGGCATTATTGCATTTCACTTTGGAAACTATTTTGACTCTTTTTTGTATTAATTAAAAAATATAGTTTATTCAGGACATACGTCTTAACTCAATTATTACAATGAAATATATCAGAAATACTAAATACAGTATAAATACCTAATATAACAGCAAAAGCAAAATATTAAAGCTCAAAAGATTTCATTATAAGACCAAGTTTTCCACACGTACAAGGATATCTGATATATGAATATAAACAAAAACAATATCAATATAGCAAAAGAATTTCGCTTGCTTTTGAAAACTTATATATATATATATATATATATATATATAGAATATTCAGGGGAAATTGTACTAAGTATTTATATGCAATGTCATTTTGCTATCATTGATAATGTTTTTGTCTTTTAATTTTTTATTTTGTCGTTTACTTTTCTAAAAATTATACTTGGCACTTTTGAACACTTTTTGGCATAAAAAAACATACTAAAATTTATATTATACCAACTGAATGCCCCTGCGTTGCACAGTGGGGCAGAATCGAATTTTTTTGGAAATAAATCTGTAACTTCTGATCGGCCGATTGGATTTTTATGAAATTTAGCGTAGCAGAGGAGCGTACAATGTTATGTTTGGAAGGGGGGCACAACAATCCCCCCAGGCGCGGAGCTAAGGGGGCTCAAAGTTAGGTACCTCTGACATAAAAAATTTTGAATAGCTTGCAAAATTGTTGTTTCTCGTCCGATTTCAAATATTTTATTTACACTGTTGTAGAACCTGATAAGACCTATAAAAAACATGCTTACATGTCCTATTTATCTCTTATAGTTTTCGAGTTATTTGCGTTTGAATTTTTAAGCACCATAATTTTGCATGTTCTCGGTCCAGTTTTTTCATATATATCCTAGTATTTCCGACCGATTTTATCAGTTTTTTCCGAACTAGTTAAAGAACAGAATTATCTATTGAATAAAAAAATTTGAAGTCGATATCTTTACCGAGTCCAAAAATAAACGATTTTGAATTTGAAAATTGCAAAAAAGACGACTTTTTGTGTATTTTTAGTCGAAAAAGTATCTACACTCTTTTTTATCTAAAATAAAATTTTCTTTAGCAATATATATCAATTTTGCACTTTTCTGAAAGATAACTTCACAGAGATGACGTTAAGATAAAAAACAAGCCCAATAACTTAATTGGTCATGGTACATACCCTCCCGAATTCGAAACATTTTATATGAAAGTTTTGATTTTAGACCATATTTTCTCAAATCTCAAAGCACGAATCGACAAGCGGAATATGTTTTAAGAATCTTCAATATGTTGTTAAAAGTTTTAAATCAAAATCTATGGGACTTGGGAAAAATGTGGATTCTATAGTCAAAAATGTAAAAAATCCCATTTTTGGGAATTTTGATTAGTTTATTTGAGAATTCAGGAAAACCCTACCCCTGATTGAAATTTGGTTAACGCGCTTATATTAATAAGATCCACATTTCCTGCAAATTTCATTAAGATATCTTTATAAACAAATATGTTATTACAATTAAAAAATTTTTATTTTCTCCAAAAACCCCAAATTGGGTTTTTTTTTTGGTTTATTTCTAAATAGCGAAAGAAATTTTAAAAATATGTATTCCAAATTAAGCTTATCCTTTAGCATATATAATTTCCGATCTCTTGCATAAAGATTCAAGTCAATATCATGCTCAAGTACAAGATCTAAGAAGAAAAAACTGGCCGATAAGCTTTCTATAATTTCGAATGAAGAAGTTTCTGATATATTCAAAGAAATGTTAAAAAAGGAGAAGCAACCTAAGAGTGCAATTAATATTGCATCACCAAAACGTCTTAAACGGATTGCCGAAAAAAAAGCAAACTATTTTACCATCTATTTCGGTTACCGAAAAGGAAGCATGTGTAGAGCTATCTTCTTTGCTTGAGAATACAGCTACCAGGATAGTTGCAGATTTTTCTGCAGATCAGTTGGAAAAAGTAAATAACAGCGACGTTGTGTTAATCTGTAAGTGGGGATGTGACGAACTATCAGCCCTTCCTGAATACAAGAATGCTAGTGGAAGTAAGAAAATTATATATATTTTATTCTTTAAAGCAATCTTCATCAAAGTGTAAAAACTCATTTGAAGATATATGGCTTAACACCACTCCAGGATCAAAACATTTTTGCAGACCTATTTGGTTCGCATACACAAGGGAGTCGAAGACAACAACAAAGGATTTAGTGGAATATATTAAAGAAGAAATAAATGATAAACCAATAAGCATAAACCAGTACACATTCGACATATCCTTTCAACTTAGCCTAACAATGATTGATGGAAAGGTTAGTAATGCCATTACGGAAACATCTTCTTTTTGGGAATGCTCACTATGTGATGAGACGAAATCACAATTTTCGGATATTGGTAAAGCAAGGAATATTAATGAAGAATTTCTGTCTTTCGGAATATCTCCACTTCACGCCAGAATACGGTTCATGAAGCATTTTCTGCACATAGAGTATAGAAGTGTGCCAGAAAATTTAACAAAACCAACCAGAAACAACGAGGATTTAAAAACACTTAGAATATCTGAGAAAAGTAGAATCCAGGATGAATTCAGAGAAGACATCGACAAACCTCTGCCGACTGGTGGTAGTACAAATGATGGAAACACAGCAAGAAGGTTTTTCGGAAATTTCGAAGCTACATATAAAATAACTGGTATTAATAAAGAGTTACTTGAAAGGACTAACATACTATTAATGGCAACTAATAGTAAGCACAAAATTAACTCTGCTCGATTTGGAGAATATGCAACAGAAATATCTAAACTACTTGTTTTTCTATATCCATGGAAAGAAATGACACCAACAGTACATAAAGTATTGTGCCATGGCGAAATTATACTTGAACGAAATATTCTTCCACTTGGAGAGCTTACAGAAGAGGCTCAAGAAGCAAGAAACAGAGATTTTAAGCACGTTCAATTATTCAGCCTTTATCAACTCAAAATACTTGTAGGACCTTTATTATCTTTTAGATATGTATACAGATACAACAGATTATTTTATAGAAAATAAGTAGTATAAGTTTAAAATATTAGCAAAATTGTCTGCATAAATTTAATGTAAATAAGTAATAAAAAATCGTATTATAAAGAGAATATTTATTAAGAAAGATGATAAATACCAAAAATAATAATATTGATTAAGTTAAAATAAACATTTTTTGTTTGTTTTGTTATTTTAAATTCATTAATAGAAATATATGAATGCTTAGAAAAGGATAAGGATTTACTTAAATTTAGGAAATGTGGCAACCCTATTAAAAATATAAAATATTTATTAATTATTTTTATAAAAATATTTTGTGTATAGATATTAGTAAAAATATACAGAAATATTCATAATTTTCTAAATAATTATTCACAAAAGTTGCACGTTTGTAAAAATATAGTCATATATACAATAAATTGGAAATAAAAAGTTTAAAGGCGCTTATTTCTGAAATGAGGCACGATATTGACTTTAATCTTTTTGCAAAAGATCGGAAATTATATATGCTAAAGGGCAAGCTTAATTTGGAATACATATTTTCAAAATTTCTTTCGATAATTAGAAATAAACCAAACAAAAGGCGCAATTTGGGGTTTTTGGAGATAATACAAATTTTTTAATTGTAATAACATATTTGTTTATAAAGATATCGTAATGAAATTGGCAGGAAATGTGGATCTTATTAATATAAATAAAAGCGCATTAACCAAATTTCAATCAGGGTTAGGGTTTTCCTGAATTCTCAAATAAACTAATCAAAATTCCCAAAAATGGGATTTTTTACATTTTTGGCTATAGAATCCACATTTTTCCGAAGTCCCGTAGATTTTGATTTAAAACTTTTAACAACATATTGAAGATTCTTAAAATATATTCCGCTTGTCGATTCGTGATTTGGTATTTGAGATAATATGGTCTAAATTCAAATTCAAAATCGTTTATTTTTGGATTCGGTAAAGATATCGACTCCAAATTTTTTTTATTCAATAGATAATTTTGTTCTTTAACTAGTTAAGAAAAAAACTAATAAAAAATATGAAAAAAACTGGACCAAGAACATGCAAAATTGTGGTGCTTAAAAATTCAAACGCAAATAACTCGAAAACTCTAAGCATGTTTTTTATAGGTCTTATCAGCGCCTACAACAATATATAAAAATATTTTGAATCGGACGAGAAACAAAAATTTTGCAAGCGATTAAAAATTTTTTATGTCAGAGGCACCTAACTTTGAGCCCCCTTAGCTCCGCCCCTGGGGGTATTGTTGTGCCCCCTTCCAAACATAACATTGTACACTCCTCTGCTACGCCTATACTAAATTTCATGAAATCCAACTGGCCGATCAGAAGTTACAGATTTATTTCCAAAAAAATTCGATTCTGCCCCACTGTGCGTTGTATGGAAGCTAAAAGGTTAATAAGAAACATTTAAGGAAACGTAAAAATGCAGCTTTAATTGGTTACTTTAAAATATCAATGTTTTTCGTAATACTTCTTCTATAATTCCTTATAAACTGTAATTCCTTCCACTTTAAAATTCATCTATATTTAAAATTGCACTGAAAAATAAACAACAAACAAACACACACTTGATTTTATAATATTAATATGGATTAATATAGATTATATCAATAAAAATTTTTATTATTTATGCTTGCATTCAATATATTAAATTTGTTTGGGCAATTTTTATACATTACGCCCAAACAAAATGGTCCTATTCCTGCCTTTAAAACTCAGAATCACTTTCTGTCTGCAAATTTTGTATTAAGTACTTTTATTTTTCAAAAAAATAAAAACAAATCATGTTTGTTGGAATATATTTCATAAATTAAAATACATATGAATATATAGGAAATGCACAGAGTGTGATTTTGATGATTTAGCCAGACGAATTTTCCATAATTCAATTTTTATATATTAGGCCTTTTATTTAGGTACTTCATCCTATTTTAAAATATAATAAAAACAATACAATTTTTTTATGAAAACTTATTAAATTTAGACATATTTTCGAAAGCCTAAATGTGAATCAAATGTTTCTTTAAAGTAAAATTTTTGTTATTTGCGCGTATTTGCAACAAAATTAGTTTTAAACTATAATTGGACATATAGATTATAAGTTTTAAAAAAATCAGGTGCTTTTCTTCAAGGAACAAAATGAATACCCAGATTTTTAACCTTCATACTGATAATATGAGAATTTGTATCAAATTGTGAAATAGTTTTCTGATACCTACAATTCATTTTCGTAGAGTTTCATTTCGATACCAAATTATTTCAAGAAAACATTTATTTTTTCATAAGTTTTTAGATTTTGATTGATTAGTGTAACTACCCAATAGGTTAGAACCTAATGGGTAGTATCCTACTTGTCTGTGACACAAGAAATTTCCGCTTAGATTTACCAAAATTTAATTAAAGAAAATTGATGATAGCAGGAGTTTGCCACAAAATATTGGCGCTATCTAAATAGGAACTTTAGCGAATATTTCCACGTTTTAACAATAACGCAAGTTCATGCACAAACATAACTTTTCATCCCTCAAACTTATAGGTTATCTTGACAAACAACCCACATGATCACAAAAATTAAAAATAATGACAAACGCACAACTCATATAAAATTTAAAATGGAGATCTTAAAATACATACGAAATACATTTCTAGTTATGCGATACAGCTTTTATAACTCTAGCTCCATTTTAATAAAAATGTACAAAATAATATTAAACTTCCTACCACCTTTAATGCTTGCCAGACTGTCAGCGTTTCCACATCATATTTTTTAAAATATGTTCTTGATTGCTTGGTCTGTTATCATTTATAAAATACATTCACTTCTTACGATTTTTTAAATTGTTATTTTGGAATTTCCGACAAAATTATTGGATTTTTGACCCGTGTTCCCTGGTTGTCATGGATGTTTTTCTTTTATGCTTCTTGTTCATTGCTTTTAAAGTACTTCTCTTAATTTTTATAATTTCTTTTTTTATATAAATAATAATAATAATAAAAATACTTCTCAATTTGTGAAACTTTTATTTTCTTAGAAATTAGTCATCTTTTTTCCTGCCAAAAATACATTTATTTTCACTTTTTTGAAGTAATTTTTATTAACTTCTAAAAAATGCAAAATATGAACTTAGTTTTACTTTTGAAGTGGTGAATTTTTTTTTTTTTTTTTTTGTATAAGCACTTGCTTCAACATCTTTGAATTATATATATATATGAATATTAAATTTCAAAATATGAAAACAACTATCAGTAGGCGATTAAATTATGCAGTTGGAGCCAAATCTTACCATTTTTTAATAAAAGATTATTTGCTATATTTTAAGGAGCATCGTAAAACAAAGAAATCAAGCTAAACTATAAAACAGCATATTTATTTATATTTCATTAATACAAAAAAATCGTTTTCATTTGTTGACCATTTTTTGTTAATTTTTTAAAACGAAAAATTAAGCATGACTTTTATTAAAATTATGAATCATATACATACAAACAACTAATAAAAAAAATTACATAATTTTCATTCATTTATTCAATTTTGTTATTGGCAAGATAAAATTACTGAATTTATTATAATATCTTGATATATTTTTAACTTAACTGAAAACTCTTTTAATACACTACAATCAAATTTGTAAAATAAAAATACACTTGAACATGTATGTGAATATGTAGTCAATTCATCTAGCTCTGTTGTTGCAAAATTCCTTTCAGCAATTTTTTTAATAGCCGGTTAAACAAAAACAGTAGTTTGTCAACAAATTACTTAGTTTATAT
This sequence comes from Protocalliphora azurea, assembly GCA_932274085.1. NCBI lineage: Eukaryota > Metazoa > Arthropoda > Insecta > Diptera > Calliphoridae > Protocalliphora > Protocalliphora azurea. The sequence goes on from OW026522.1 coordinate 62,546,097, forward strand.
GGGGAAAATATGACCTTTTTACAGTTTTTAGAAAAATTTATCCAATTAATAATTTGCTTTGTAACTAAATGTTAAAGATTCGTGATCTACATATAATTATCTATCAAATAAGATATAAAAAGAAAAAAAAAACAACTTTTAAAAATTTTGTTAAACTAATTTTAAAAAAAATTCTAATAAAACTATACGGTCAAAGGTGTATAAATATTGGTGCAGCCTAGTGTACATGCAGTAAGCAAAACATCACACCCATCTTTACAACTTACGTCTATCATAAAATCAACAAGAATAGTAAAAATTGTAATAAAGGATTCAGACGAATAAAAAACAAACAATTATAAAAAAATTTTAGTAGTAATACTTGTTTAAATATACTTACTCAAGTGCTAAAATAATAATTTTGTTCCGAATTATTGAATTTCATGTAAGAGAAAAGAATTTGGCTTTGGATCGTGTTGCACTTTATTGAATGAAAAAAAAGAAATACGAAGTCGTTTATATATATATATATATATATATATATATATACATATATATATATATATTTATATATATATAGTATGTTTGCTATATTATTCTAGTCCAATTGGCAAAAACGTTGCAAACGTGTAATCCAAGGCTGCCCGTGTTTCATTCTACAAAAAGAGGTCGTTATAATTAGATGATTTTTTCCAAATAAACATATAAATTAAAAATATGTTTTTGTTTTTTTATTTTTTTTCTCTTTATAGTATATCAAAACCCTCTATCTCGAAAAGCACAACTTTTCAGGAAAGCAAAAAAACTGTTTATTTCTCTCATTTTACAAGTATTCAATAAATTTTCTTTTACAATATTTAAAACCACTACTAAATCAAACATATAATTTGTTTTTAATATTTTACAATATAGACAATTTTAAAATACTCAATGTGTGTAATTAAAATAACGATATGGAAGGTTTTGTATTGTGAAAAATACATTTTAAAGTATGATTTTTAAAGTTTTTAAACTAATTAGTAATTCAGAAAACCTTCAAAATTCGAACATGCTACTTTGTTTTGGGATCGGAGTAGAAAGAATGGTACACCCCATACAAACAAAATATTAATTATTATTGGAGTGAAAATTATTTGTCGTTTAAGTAAAAAACTATTAGAGTAAAAGTTTTAAAATTGTGTGGGAATAATTAAATAGGGCGAGCAGCTGTAGGGGAATTGTTAACCCCATATAAAATAAATATTAATTATCGCATTTCTTTAGAACTATTACTATGATAGTCTCGAGATTTTGTGGGAATAATTTTCTTGTCAAATCCTAAAATTGTTACGTAAATAGGTAAGGTAGGTACAATTGGTAGTAGCCGCCCTACGGAATTAATATTTGTTATTGTGTATCTAAAGAACTATTCAACTGATCTAAATTTTCGGTCAGATTCATATTTAGCATGTATAAATTAGTCAAAATTAGTATTGTCAAAAAATAAAATAATTACGCCGAGAGGGTTTTGCACTAAAAATAAAAATTAAATACATATTTATTTTGTAAGATACAAAAACGTTGATAAAATTGGAAAAATGAAAATTTTCATTTGAAATTTATATCACAGATGAGCGTTGTTATGGGAAATATAATGGCATCAAAAACGCAGTTTCATGAAATTTATAATATATATAAAATTTATAACTGTAAAAATATATATACGCTTCCAGATTTATTTATTTATTTTTTGATGTAAAAAAACTGCAATTTATTACCACATAACTTCATATATGAAAAAAAGTCGCAATTATTGCTCGATTGGTAAAATTATTGGTATAAACATTTGCTATGATCATTTGCTATGCTATGTGGAACGCCAAAAAAATAACGTTTGCAAATTCCATATATTATTGGACCTGTAAAAAAAATAAAATATAATTTTTTTTTTAATTTTTAATAAAAGACCTATGTACAATATATTAACATTAAGTTAATCAAATTATTGTTCTAGAATACATTGCTCAGAAACTGGCCACTGTTTTCAAATTTTTATACCCACCATTCCGTTTGTAACATATCGAAATAATTATCTAAGGCCCCATAAGGTATATATATTCTGGGACTTCGTGAAATTCGAAGATGATATAGCTATGTCTGTCTGAAGATACGGCTCAGGACGAAATCTTATACAAGGTTTGTTTAATATTGAAAATGGGTAAAATAAACAAAAAATGTTTGGGCCAAATACTAGTCGTAGCTACAGTTCGTACTTTTTCGGCGATATTTCTTAAACATCGAATAGTTCAAGGGTAAACTCGAAAACCAAAAACGGGCGTGATCCGCCCACTTTACCGCTCACCTCCCATATAAGGTGACATTTTAAAAAGTTGCAGATGGTGGGATAATAGATTCGATCAAGTCGAATATAATATTCTCACTAGTTTTCATTGTAACAGCAAAAACTTTTTGGTTTTCGGTAATGGCAACTACTTATTAAAGTATTTTCTCGGTAATGAGGCGTCATTATTATTTGCCTACTCTGTATTACATAAATAAGTACTCAATAGTATAATAGCACATTAATATCGCACTCACGTGAATCAGTTGCCTAGAGCGCTGGATTAGCAACCAGAAGGTTGTTGGTTCGACCCCATTCTGATGCTGTTAGGTTTTTATAACTAAATGTCTAAAAAGATATTTTATACTAAAAAAGTTTTTGTCATTTAGAAAATTAAGGGGGAGATGGTATACTGAGTAAGACGTTAGTAATTAAAAACGAATGATTAATTTGTGTCCAAGTTCAAATCTCACTGAGCGCAAAATTTATTTTGTTTTTTTTATTTTTATTTTCGTTTTGGTACATATTTTTGAGTCTAAAATAACTAAACGAATTTGTGGACAACTCGAACAAAAATAACTAGTTATTCAGGCAAAAAATAAGTAGTTTTTTTTTTGTTTCCAATTATACCTGCTAGCATACCAGGAAAGCAAAGTTTTTACCGGGCTCTTATTAAAACAAGGTAATTATGAGATTTTTTTCTGAAATCTGTAGGTTTCTTTTTACAACTTCTGCATATATGTTTTTTTTAATCGAACAATCAGCTCAGAGGAATATATTCTTTCAATGAACTTACAGTAAGTAATGTCCTATATTGGGTTTCAGTTCCCTACACGCAAATGAAAATCTTCCCACTAAAAGTGAAGATTGCTATATTTCTATATAATTCCGAAAATATTGCAGTTGAATTTTATTCATTTTTATTCCTAGACCATTCTCAAAACACCTTTATCGCTGATATAATATGGAAGATAACGCCGACAGAAGAGAGTAACCATTTTGTTTATATTATGTTAAATCTTAACCCAGGTCTACAACTAAGATTAACGCTGATATAATATATGAGATAACGCCGGCAGAAGAGAATAACCATTTTGTTTATATTATATTAAATCTTAAATAAGGAGTACACGTATTCTAATAAATCCTATAAGATATCATTATTTTCAATCAATCACAGATTCAACATATCCTTTTTACTTAAGAAATTCGCACTTTACAATCTTTGTAAAAATTTTTTTAACATGTAAAACAATCATTATAAGAAAACAATTTTACAAAAAACATTGATTTTTTAGTAATTTCCGAAATATACAGTTCAACTTATAGAAAAATCCCGTCACAACAGTCTCGTAATACATCTTATAATACTAATATTTGAATCTAAACGTGAAATAATTTTCTCAGAGAGCAAATTTGACACTCTCTGACAGAAAAATCTTACATATACGGATACACCTATTGCAATAAATCTTATAAGATATCATTATTTTCAATTAGTCACAGATTAAACCAATACTTTTTATATTTTATATATATTTTTTAACGTAAAATAATCATTAAAACAAAACAATTTTACAAAAAAAAAAAACATGTTTTTTAACTAATTTCCATAATGCACATGCAGGCACATAGACAAAAGCTTTCGTATATTTTTTTCCGTATATCTTATAAGCTCGTTGTGTAGAGAAATCTCATCACACAGTCTTATAATATTTCCTATAATACTAATATTTTAATCTACACGTGGGATAATACTCCCAGAGAGCGAACTTAATACTCTCTGACAGAAAAATCTTACATATTCTGTTATGTATAGGTGGGCTGTTATTAAACCCGTATTATTTCAATACATTAGGGTGATCCATATCAAAGCGGACAGAAAACAGACGGATTTAACATCTCCGATTTGAATCAAATTCAATACAGACATTTGCTATATGAAGTATTTTTCATATCATCAACTTTTAGACTTAGGGTCTTTTCCGCTTCAAAAATATGATATCTTGAAAATCGAAAAAAAGACAAAGCTGTACTTGTTTAATTGCTAATAACTATTAAGCTGTATATGTATGGTAAAACTTTAGTTTTAGTTTCATATTAAATATAATGATATTATCCTCTTAATAATATACATAAAGTTAACATATCTCGAAAGTTCAAAAGACAAAGTTGGACGTATAAAATTTTAAATTTTATATCTCAAAAAACTATATTTTAAAATTCTTAAAAAATTATATAACGTTAAAATAACCCTTCCCCTATTGGTGCAAGATTTCAAGTTGAACACTAATTTAGTTTGTAAGTTATAAAGAAGAATATGATAAAAATCAAATTTTTATATGTACGAGTTAAATTTAATATATTTCAAAATATGTTTCTTATGCGCTCATAGTTAAAATAAATAAAATCTTATGTACAAAACTTTGCTTCATAACTTTTGGTATAGAACTGCTTTATACAATGGGCTTTGTTTTGCTTGAAATATTTTTAATGAAAATATATAAATAAATAAAAAAAAGGGTATTAGAATGTTTTTGAAATTCATTTGCCCCTTATGTGAGAGTGAGCGAGACATTTAAAGCAATGGGTGTGCGGTGCACTTCCAAGCGGCGAGAAATGGATGACGTCTTCCTCGAAAAAAGGGGGGGGGGGGGGTGTAAAGAAAGAAAAAGGGAGAATTAGTTTGTTTCTTTGGGTAAGAGAACAAACTTCACTATTGAGCGGGTGAAAACGCCAGAAGCTGTTCTAGAATCCGTTGAGCGGCCTTTAGAATCTTGCCCGGCAGGTGTCTTCACTATTCGACCCAAACGCCACTCATTGGGGGGTAAATTATCCTGATGAACAACAACTAAATCTCCTACTTAGAAGTCCCTTTCTGGATATTTCCATTTTATACGACAATGGAGTTCTTTGAGGTATTCCTCTTTCTGAGTAAACTTATGATGAAGCACCTTGAGCTTTGGCCACATGTTGGTTACACTCAAAGAATGAACAGAATGATCGGGTTCAGGGAGTGAAAGAAGAGGTGCTCCAATAAGAAAATGGAGGTTAAAGGAACTAAATCATTGGGATCTTTACTCATAGCAGTTAAGGGTCTTGAATTTAGGCATGCTTCTATTCGAGTCAACATTGTCGAAAATTCCTCAAAAGTAAATTACTGAACTCCATAAATTTTTCGTAAATTCGTTCTAACACTCTTTACGCCGCCGATATGAGGTATACCAGGGGGTATAAAATGTCATTCAATGGATTAAAAACTATTTCGTATTAAGACTTTCCTTCTTAAATCGGGTAAAAAATGTTTGCGGTCGGTTTCTAGAATATTAGCCGCACCTACAAAGGCAGTACCATTATCTGAGTACAAATGTGAACGACAGCCTCGTCGAGAGAAAAAGCAAGTAAATGCAACGAGGAATGTTTCTGTCGATATATCACCGGTAACCTCTAAATGAATTGCCTTTGTGACAAAACAAACAAACACAAGGACATAGGCCTTAGTAATTCGACAACCCTTACCAATGTAAGACTTAATATCGAACGGACCAGCAAAATCTAAGCTTGTATGGGTAAATGGTCTCGAAAAAAACGCTCGTTCAGGGGGTAATGCAGCCATTATCTGCTGACAGTATTTTTTCTGTAAATTGTACATTCCTTGCAATTATGAATCACAGTACGAATTAAGTTCTTTAATTTCGGGACCCAAAACTCCCTTCTAATTAATCGGAGCATTAGAGAATGTCCGCCATGGGCTGAACCTTTGTGGACATGTTCCACATATGAACGGGTAAAACGTGCCGAATAAGGCAAAATCCTTGGGTATCGCTTATCATATGTCAAGCCAGATGATCTGACTAATCGAACATTGATTCTAACGAAACCATTTGAGTCGATAAAGGGGTTCACTGTGAGCAAATTACTTTTTGTCGGTAAACATGTACCTTTTGAGCATTAATCGATCACGAGCAAATTATCATTTAAAAAGGTTTGCCACTGAAGTAGGGTTAAGGGTTTTAAATTATCATCCCAATCAGTCTTGTCTTTCCAAATTTGCTACATGATAATTTTTGCTAATATTATCTTTGGTGATAGCCAACCTGCTAGATCGAAAAGCTTAGCAATTTCTGACAAAACAGCACGTTCTGCAATTGTATTTCTACGAGGCTGCGAAACTAGTCTAAAATAAAAGCAATCATTATTTGCATTCTATTGCAAGTCTAAAGTTTTCGTATTGCTAGCATCTGAAATTTTTAAGAAGTCTGCATCAAGCAGATTCTCATGGGGTAAATCTTCTAAGAAACGAGTATTATTATTTTCTCAACATAAAACCAGTCGAATTAAGAACATGAGTAAGTTCAAGCCGTCTCCTAAAAGCATCTTCTAGCTCATGAGAGTCAGTAAGTACATCATCGACATTAATTTGGGTTTTCAAAATTTCACATGCCGCAGGACTTCGGGGTTCACAATCGTTTGCCAATTGTATGAGAGTTCACAGTTCACTCCGAACGTGACCGTATTTAACTAATAGTCCTTTACGTCAACTTTTCCCTGTACAATATTCGTTGGAATTGAGTTTGATCGGGATGAATCAATATTTGGCGATACATCTTTTCATTGTTCGCATTAAAGACATATTTGAAAAGTCCGTAAGGTATGCCTGCAAAACAGGCCCAAGGTATAAAATTTTATTCAAGCTCGCGCCATTAGAAGAGAGGTTTGAATCATTAAATGCTAATCTCAGTTTAGTAGTGACGCTATCGGGTTTAAATACTGCGTGATAGGGTAAATAATATGTGGTCGCTTTTACACTCGGGGATTCAACAGTTCTAATATCTCCCATTGCAAAATATTAATTAATCACACTATCGTAATGTGCTTTTAATTCAGGGTCCTTTAAAAGACGGGTTTCATTTCTTTTGAATTAAGACAGAGCGTTATATCGAAAATCTCCTAAAGTTAACTCATTAAGAAATTCTGGACGAAAGGGGAGTGAAACTACATAGCAACCATCGGGGTTTCGATATATGGTGGACCGATAAAGTTCTTCGCAATATTCTTCGGCTTCTGAAAAACGGGTGACTAGTGGAACATCTTCTAGTTCCCAAAACCGAGAAAGTTGATTTAAATAAATTTCAGACTGAAGAACTTCACCAGTTGCTATCCAACCGAAAACTGTTGCCATTTGGATGTATTTTAACATCCATATCGGGGAAATTTGAGGTTACAATATCAGTAAGAGAACACGAGGGCAACCGACCGGTAATTTTATCAACAACGTATGCGCAAATTTTCAATTTAAAATTAGGGTCAATCGGAGATCCGACAGTTATAACATACATGGTTAAAGCTTTTCCAGCATAGCAATCAATCACGTCAGTAACGTTAATCGTTGGCACAGAAAATGCAGGAATTGCAAGTTTCCTTTATAACCTCCTTGAAATAAAAGTACTTTGCGAACTGGGGTCACTCAGAGCTCGGGTAGCACATCTTATATCGTTTATATGGACTATACATATAGTCGATCTTAAGAGGACTGTTTTTTGAGCGGCTGTGGAAGTTAAAGGGTTATAATTAAGAGGGGTTTGTATTTAATTGTTTGCTGGGTTTATACTCTGGATGATCTGCTGAGTAATAGCAGAACTAGTAGCTAAAGGTAGTTGGGATGAAACTACACTGGGAAAGTGTCCCTGTGGGCTTACATCTCTATGTAACAAGGAGTGATGTCTGTTTTTACAAAGGGAACAAACATGAATACTTTTGCAGTTCTTATATTCATGAGAGGTCGCAAAACAATTTGTGCAACATCTAAGTTTTTTAATGGTCGACATTCTCTAAGTAACACTCTCACTCAAAAAAGAGGGACAAAGTCTTAGGGGATTTGATCCTTGACACATTACATAAAGACAAGATGTTGGAGTTGAAACAGTCGCGAAACTTTGGACTTTCCTTGAATTATTTGATTAATTTTTCTAGACATTAAAATTTTTACGGGAGTTTGCAGTACTCAAATTTTTGTTCGGGTTTTGAACGGATTGAGATTGAAACTGCCTTATATCTGAAATTGATTCAAGAGTCCTGAAATGAGCAGCCAGAAATGCGTCCAGATCTTCCCATTTAGGAGTTTTCGTGCAAAGTTTCTTTGACTGTGAGTGTTTTCAAGTAACTTTGTGACACAAATATACACTTACATTACGTGATAAAAAAAACTTCTGGCGTAACTTGAAGCAATGAAAGATTCCTAACACAATCGTTAATAGTCCACTGTAAATTATTTATACTCTAACCAGTTTTTTGGGTTAAGGGTTTAATACTCAAAAGCGTACGAAGCTGTTCTGACAGCTGACAGTTTATATGGCATCATGGGCATCTTTTGCAGTTTTTTGCAAAAAATAATACAGTGTTTGAACTGGAGTTAATCTTGGGTTATTTCCATATAACGCAGGGAACATGTCTTGGAAAGAGGGCCAGCTCTTATAGTCACCATAGAAAATAAGGTTATCACAAGGGGGTAAATTCATAGTTGGGAACGAGGTTTGCATCAACTTTTCAATTAATAATATACCACGGGTATATGTACTATAGGAGCCCATATATCGGAACTTAACCTCTACAATTTACTGACTTTTCTTTTGTTCAGTCTCAATCAACAAAGTGCCTTATGTTTACCTAACAGCTTCCCATAAACGGTTAAGTTCCTTTTCATTATTAAATAACGAACTTATTCTGTGTTCAGATGCGGGTATAATGGAAACATAAGCCTCAAAATCTGTTAAATGTGTTAAAAAAGGGGGTAAATTAGCTTTCTTTTAATAAAAAGTATTATTTCCAAATTAATTGAAAAAAACCTTGAAAATTATCACGTTCAAGAAAATGAGAATTTATAAAAAAATAAAATAACTAAAAAAAGTAAATTTTGCAATAAAAAGGTGAAAAATTCAAAAAAAGACAATAAATTTTCAACAAAGTTGTATACATTTAAAAAATAGAGTAAAATTTCAAATATCAAAATATATAGAGAATAGTGTAAATATAAAAAATAGAGAAATAAAGAGTAAATATAAAAATAGAGTTTAATTTAAAAAAATAGGGTAAAAATAATAATAACGAAATCGATTTTATACTTTGTTCACTAATTCAGAACAAATATTCAAAATTCTAAGGGGTTTACTCAAAATTTTCGTGAACATTTCACGTTAAAAATATTTTGAAACAAATAAAACACTTTCGCTGTTACAAATGGTATAAAAATGATAAATGCACTAGTACAGATAATAAATAAACACGGTTACTCACTTTCGGGTAAACGAAAAAATTAATTTTCTTCAAAAAATACATAAATTATTCTTTAAATTTATTTTATTCCTGGTAAAAACATTTTAACTTAATAAAGTGCACAAATTATTTCACAAAATGAGTTAAAATTATATAAAAACGAAGTAAAAATGCACTTTATCAAATAAAATTTAATAACAGCACTAGTGTTATGGTAAGTGTAACAAGAGAAACACAAGAAAAAACAACCAACACGACGGAGTAAATTTTATTTTAGCTCGGGGTTTTTTCGGGGTTTTTGTACGTTTTGGATTACAAAAGTAAGTGATTATTACAAAAAATTATGTACACTAAGAATATGGGAAATTGTCAAAGGGTATATAAATATATATATATATATATATATATATATATATATATATATATATATATATATATTATTTATTTCGTACACAAATGTTAACAAATTTCAATTATCATATTTCATATTTCAATTACCATACATGCAAAATAATACGAAGATGATTCCAATTCGTATTGCTTAGAAGAAAAGTTTTATTGCCGCAATAATCATAATATATCTAAGCAATAAGAAATCCATACACTTGGATGAAAAATAGGCAATCATTTAGGTGAAAAAAAGAAGATACCGCTAGATAATCTTCTGGAAGATGTCATAAATATATAGCAAAATTATCAGTAAATCAATCTAAAAATGATATAATAAAGAAGATTTTTACATCTTGTAAAGCATGCAAATAAATTTTAACATCATAAAGAACGTAAAACAAAAACGCTTACATAAAATATACATTTTTTGCTAAAAACAAAGATAAGATATTTTCCAAATATTTGTAGGGTAGTTTAATTCAAAATAATAGGTGGGTTTTTCGAAATTGATATACATTTTCAGAAGGTGTAAAAATGTTACTGTTAGAAATATATAGTTTGTGTATTTGGTAAGTAATATACAATTACCAGATTTTCAATTATAAAAGTTTGCGAATTAAAAAACGAAAAATTGTCACAAATTTTTGTGATGGCGTCATAATTTCAATTTAATTTGAAACGGTAACAAAAACTATTTGTCTAAGCTAATATTAAGAAGCGATATGTTTTATTTGAAGTATTGATACATTTCAAAAAAATACACAGCTAATATTGAATTAAAATTCATCATAATGAATATGCCTAAATTATTACACTTACAAAAAATTTGAACAATTTGCTGATTTGCTATTTCATGAAAATATGAAACATATTTTTACAAGATATTGAAATAAATGTTACCCTTCTTTGTTAAAGGTATTAATCAAACAAGAACAACATCTTCTAATAATGTTTCACAAAGACTCACAACTACATCGAAATTGCTTTCGGTACTTATTATCCTGGTACTGATTGTTGCTGGTATAATTATCTATATTGAGGTGACACGTGAAGTTCCACGACCTCACCTGACACAGGGACCCATATTTTTCGGAAACAACTATGAACACGACACATGTAAGTGAATACCGATTCTTTTCCAATTGTTTCGATATGATTAGATTTGAATTTTCAAGTACCTCAGTTCCGAATTTAGGAAATGGACATCTAGTGGTTGATCGCTTACAATGGGGAGCTTCAGAGTTGGCCAATAAACTTACAGTGCCCTTGGAACATCCCATTCCTTATGTATTAATAACACATATTGGAGTTCAGTCAACACCCTGCTACACCATTTACAAGTGCTCAATTAAAATGCGCACCATACAAGATTCGGCAATTGCCGAAAAAGGTCTTCCCGATATACAATCAAATTTCTATGTGAGTAAATAAATGCAAATTAGTGCAAAATGGGTATTTGGTCTTATACTTTCAATGTGTTTATTATATTTATTATAATTTTATGAACTTATGTATTTATGATTTTTGTGATTGGTGAGTGTGATTCTGTTTATTTAATCGTTACTTTTTTAGGTTGGTTCGGATGGTTATGTGTATGTCGGACGTGGTTGGAATTGGGCAAATACATACGCAAATAATACATTGGCTATCACGTTTATGGGTGACTTTGGACGTTACCATCCGAACAACAAACAAATCGAAGCCACTCAATATTTATTGGCACATGCTGTCACAAACAAATATATTGATTTAAATTACAAACTGGTGGCTCAAAATCAGGTAATACTCACAATTAACTATGAACATTTTACTATTTTCAATAACTAATATTTTTTTTCAGACAAGGTCATCGAAGAGTCCGGGGGCCAATGTGTATCGCATTATTAAGAACTGGCCACACTTTTATCCTTGCAGCATGAATGACAATCCGAAGTGTGGTAGCGAACTGAGAATGTCGTATCCTTGGGAGGGGAATATGTAATTTTAAAATAATTTAAACTATTTAACTAGATTGCTTTTGATTTCTTTATTAACTTTTTATTGTTATTCCTGCACATATTATTTTGTAAATAAAAAAGTTTAAAATTTTTTAATTTAATATGTTTTTAATATAATGAGGTACATACAAATTTGAAAATAAATTGTTAGTTTACTGGAGAAAATGAGCTTTCTTAATTGCTTTATTAGTTTGTGTTTAATACATACACACATACATACATACATATATACATACATACATACATACATATTTATATCGATACATATTTATATTGATACATATTTAGCGATTGTTTCAGTAAAATTTACCGTGTCACATTTTTATGTAATTTAAAATTAGATCGATTTATTTGGCACTTTTTCAAAATTTAGCTTAGTTAAATTTTTTCTTAAAGGTAAGTTGTATCTATCTAATGTACATATTATATATAAAGTAGTATTCGGCGTGTTATATTATACTCGCATACACATTTTAAAAATTGGGCATAAGATCGTAAAATTTTTAAAATTTGTTCAAAATTATTTGAAAAGTATATATTTTTCTGAAAGCTTATAAATTGTCTGGTATACATACATACATATCGGAACTTAACCTCTACAATTTACTGACTTTTCTTTTGTTCAGTCTCAATCAACAAAGTGCCTTATGTTGACCTAACAGCTTCCCATAAACGGTTAAGTTCCTTTTCATTATTAAATAACGAACTTATTCTGTGTTCAGATGCGGGTATAATGGAAACATAAGCCTCAAAATCTGTTAAATGTGTTAAAAAAGGGGGTAAATTAGCTTTCTTTTAATAAAAAGTATTATTTCCAAATTAATTGAAAAAAACCTTGAAAATTATCACGTTCAAGAAAATGAGAATTTATAAAAAAATAAAATAACTAAAAAAAGTAAATTTTGCAATAAAAAGGTGAAAAATTCAAAAAAAGACAATAAATTTTCAACAAAGTTGTATACATTTAAAAAATAGAGTAAAATTTCAAATATCAAAATATATAGAGAATAGTGTAAATATAAAAAATAGAGAAATAAAGAGTAAATATAAAAATAGAGTTTAATTTAAAAAAATAGGGTAAAAATAATAATAACGAAATCGATTTTATACTTTGTTCACTAATTCAGAACAAATATTCAAAATTCTAAGGGGTTTACTCAAAATTTTCGTGAACATTTCACGTTAAAAATATTTTGAAACAAATAAAACACTTTCGCTGTTACAAATGGTATAAAAATGATAAATGCACTAGTACAGATAATAAATAAACACGGTTACTCACTTTCGGGTAAACGAAAAAATTAATTTTCTTCAAAAAATACATAAATTATTCTTTAAATTTATTTTATTCCTGGTAAAAACATTTTAACTTAATAAAGTGCACAAATTATTTCACAAAATGAGTTAAAATTATATAAAAACGAAGTAAAAATGCACTTTATCAAATAAAATTTAATAACAGCACTAGTGTTATGGTAAGTGTAACAAGAGAAACACAAGAAAAAACAACCAACAAGACGGAGTAAATTTTATTTTAGCTCGGGGTTTTTTCGGGGTTTTTGTACGTTTTGGATTACAAAAGTAAGTGATTATTACAAAAAATTATGTACACTAAGAATATGGGAAATTGTCAAAGGGTATATACATACATACATACATACATATTTATATCGATACATATTTATATTGATACATATTTAGCGATTGTTTCAGTAAAATTTACCGTGTCACATTTTTATGTAATTTAAAATTAGATCGATTTATTTGGCACTTTTTCAAAATTTAGATTAGTTAAATTTTTTCTTAAAGGTAAGTTGTATCTATCTAATGTACATATTATATATAAAGTAGTATTCGGCGTGTTATATTATACTCGCATACACATTTTAAAAATTGGGCATAAGATCGTAAAATTTTTAAAATTTGTTCAAAATTATTTGAAAAGTATATATTTTTCTGAAAGCTTATAAATTGTCTGGTATACATACATACAGCTACATGACCTTAAGACTATTTAAAAGTTATGGAAAATAGTAACTCAGAAAAGCAATGGCGAGATCGAGGGAGGTTCAGAGAGGCTCTCCTGTGCAATCCTGGAAGCTTGGGCAGCAAAGTAAATTTTTTGCGTTTTTGCCCGTATATATACACTAGTGCATATTCCTATAAACGCATTTAAAATTTTTGTTCTTCTTTGAGTTATATTCGTTTCTCTTAACCAAAAACAATGTTGTGTTGTTACAATAATTCGGTACTTTTTTATGTAAGCAATCAGAACATATTGGTGATCATTTTTTATTTGGTTTTGAACCTTACTTTTATTTCGGCTGTAGTGCGAATTAGTAACTTTTAACGATTCGACAATCGCAAAACTTGTCAATAGCAATTGTTGTTTGCAGTAACAATTGTGTGATTCACTAAGTAATCTTAAACGATTGTATATAACTATTATTTCGTGTGGCAACTCTCCACAAGGAAATGCCGAAATAAAAGTAAGGTTCAAAACCAAATAAAAAAGAAAAACAAATAAATTTGAAACAAATCGAAGTTTGTTTAACAATTTTAAGACCGTGATTGATTAAATTATGTATTTGATATTGATTAAGATGTGTTTCTGTTAATGGTTTTCTTCAAAATGAGCACTACTCCTAAAAGAAGATTCGCAAACGTAGAAGCACCATCTATAACGTGGAAGCACAGACTACAACCACAAAATAACGACTGAATCATTGGGTTGACTTTTTGGCTAATTTTTGTCAATATATTAACAACACAAAAAATTTTGTCTTTAAGTTGACGCAAACAAATATCGTTAAAAGTGTTAGAGAATAACTAAATCGACAATTTTATTGTTTACTAATTTTAACGATTCGATTATCGTTAAAATAAGTTACTGAATCGCACTACTGGAGTACCATCAACTTTAACTCCTTATGCTGGGATAGTTCATGAATGAATTACATCAGCTGCTGTAACTAGAATTCGAATTTGTGAATTTATTGGAAGAATTACTCGGTTATCAACATCTAATAGACGGAAATTATCTGTTGATAATTCATTTTTAGGAATTATATAAGAGTCAAAATCAATATTTGTAAAACCTGAGTATTCGTAACTTCAATATCATTGATGTCCAATTGCTTTAAGAGTAATAGAAGGTTCATTAATTTCGTCTAATAAGTATGTTTTGCTTGAAATATTTTTATAGAAAATATATAGAGAAAATAAAAAAAACGGGTATTAGAATTTTTCTATATAACTTGGGGTTTTATTTAGCTCGGGTTTTTTTCGTAATTTGTACGTACCGTACGCTCGGGGTTTACAAAAGTAAGTGATTTACAAAAATTATGTATAACAACAAGATGGGAAAATGTCAAATAAAAAAAAAAAAAAAAAACATAGAAAACAGCCACTGAACAATAATTAGTAGCTGTTTACACTATACGCGTAAACATCCCGCCCCCCTTGCAGTACTGCAACAAGAAAGGCTAAAGATTGCGCGGGTAAAATAAAAATAGAAATATGTACCCTATTTATTACAATAATAAAAATAAAATTTTATTCTTTTAGACATCACGTTAATTACTATGGTGGCCGGATTCTGTAATTGGGAGTACTCATGTTGTGGGTAGAGCTGCTGCTATGGTTGCGGGTACTGCTGCTGCTGATGATGAAGCTGCTGTTGTGGCTTATAGAACTGCTGTTGATGCTGGTGGGGCCAACATCGGTGTTGTTTTTGGTGGTGCGCCGTTTTTTATTTCTCCGGCGTTTGGGGTTGAAAAAAATGATAAAAAAAAGAAAGAAAAAAAGGGCGAATTAGTTTGTTTCTTTCGGTAAGAGAACAAGCTTCACTATTGGGCGGGTGAAAATGCCAGAAGCTGTTCTCACGTCCGCTGAGCGGACTTTAGAGTCCTGTCCAACAACAACTAAATCTCCTACTTGGAAGTCCCTTTCTGGATATTTCCATTTTACACGACGATGGAGTTCTTTGAGGTATTCCTCTTTCCATCGCTGAGCAAACTGATGATGAAGCACCTTGAGTTTTTGCCACCTGTTGGCTACACTCAAAGAAAGATCAGAATGATCGGGTTCAGGGGGTGAAAGAAGAGGTGCTCCAATAAGGAAATGGCCTGGGGTTAAAGGAACTAAATCATTGGGATCTTCACTTATAGCAGTTAAGGGTCTTGAATTCAGGCATGCTTCTATTCGAGGCAACATTGTCGTAAATTCCTCAAAGGTAAATTTCTGAACTCCAGAAATTTTTCGTAAATGAGTTTTAACATTCTTTACGGCAGCTTCCCTTAAGCAGCCCATATGAGGTTGAAAATTATTTCGTACTAAGACTTTCCTTCTTAAATCCTCCTCCTTAGTAATTCGACAAGCCCTGCCAATGTAAGACTTAATATCGAATGACCAACGAAATCTAAGCTGGTGTGGGTAAACGGTCTCGAAAAAGACGCTCGTTCAGGGGGTAATGCAGCCATTATCTGCTGACAGGATTTTTTTCTGTAAATTGTACATTCCTTGCAATTATGAATCACAGTACGAATTAAGTTCTTTAATTTCGGGACCCAAAACTCACTTCTAATTAATCGGAGCATTAGAGAATGTCCGCCATGGGCTAAACATTTGTGGACATGTTCCACATATAAACGGGTAAAACGTGCCGAATAAGGCAAAATCCTTGGGTATCGCTCATCATATGTCAAGCCAGATGATCTGACTAATCGACCATTGATTCTTACGAAACCATTTGAGTCGATAAAGGGGTTCAGTGTGAGCAAATTACTTTTTGCCGGTAAAGGGGTACCTTTTGAAAGAATATTATATTCCGAAATAAAATTCTGTTGACATACGAACACTAATCGATCACGAGTAAATTTCATTTGTTTTTGGGTTAAATCTAAGGTGTTTTACAAACATTTTTGATTTTTCAAATATGTTAAACACCTGAACCAATACGAAATAATTCGCATTGCTCGGGGTAAATCTGAAAAGCGCTCAAGTATGTCATAAGAGGGTTTTGTCTGAACCAAAAATGATTGAACTTCTAAATGTTGATGATCGGTAACAGAATACTGGGGCCAATATTCTTGAGGTTTCGTTAGCTACGAAGGACCATGCCACCACAAGGAATTTTCAATTAAGTCACGAGCTAGAGCTCCGCGACTTGCGAGATCGGCGGGGTTATCTTTGGAGTCAACATGAAACCAATTTTCGTTACCAACCTTCTTCAAAATTAACGCAATTCTATTTTTGACGAAAGTGGGCCAATGGGGGTTTTTTGAGTCAAGATAAAACTATGGTAGAATCATTCCACAGCAAAATCTTTCTCTTGTCTAGATTTAATTGACTACTCAAGGATTCTACCATTTTTGCCATCAAAGCCGCTCCACAAAGTTCTAAACGGGGTAATGTTTCACACTTTACGGGAGCTACTTTCGTTTTGGACGCGAGTAAGTGCGCCGTGATATTATTTGTTGATGCTTTTCGTAGATAAAGTACTGTACCATAAGCTTTTTCTGATGCATCACAAAATGCGTGAAGTTCAATATCGGAATCGGGGTGAAAATTAACCCATCTTTGAATATTAATTTTCTCGATATTGGGGTAATCATTTAAAAAGGTTTGCCACTGAATTGGGGTTAAGGGTTTTAAATTATCATCCCAATCAGTCTTGTCTTTCCAAATTTGCTGCATGATAATTTTTGCTACAATTATCTTTGGGAATAGCCAACCTGCTGGATCGAAAAGCTTAGCAATTTCTGACAAGACAGCACGTTTTGTAATTGTATTTCTACGAGGCTGCGAAACTAGTCTAAAATAAAAGCAATCATTATTTGCATTCCATCGCAAGCCTAAAGTTTTCGTATTGCTAGCATCTGAAATTTTTAAGAAGTCTGCATCAAGCAGATTCTCACGGGGTAAATCTTCTAAGAGACGAATATGATTAGCTGTCCATTTTCTCAAAATGAAACCAGTCGAATTAAGAACATGAGTAAGTTCAAGCCGTCTCCTAAAAGCCTCTTCTAGCTCATGAGAGCCAGCAAGTACATCATCGACATAAATTTGGGTTGGGTTTTCAAAATTTCAGATGCCGCAGGACTTCGGGGTTCACAATCGTTTGCCAATTGTATGAGAGTTCGAATCGCTAAATAAGGTGCACAGTTCACTCCGAACGTGACCGTATTTAACTAATAGTCCTTTACGTCAACTTCGGGGTTTTCCCGGTACAATATTCGTTGGAATTTGGTTTGAATGGGATGATCAATATTTGGCGATACATCTTTTCAATGTCCGCATTAAAGACATATTTGAAAAGTCGCCATTTTAGAATTAGAATTTAGAAGTCTGCCAGCAAAACAGGCTAGGGGTATAAAATATTATTCAAGCTCACGCCATTAAAAGAGGGGTTTGAAGCATTAAATACTACTCTCATTTTAGTAGTGATGCTATCGGGTTTAAATACGGCGTGATGGGGTAAATAATATGTGGTCGCATTTACACTCGGGAGTTCAACAGCTCTAATATGTCCCAATTCAAAATATTCATCAATTACGCTATCGTAATGTGCCTTTAATTCAGGGTTCTTTAAAAGACGGGTTTCATTTCTTTTGAATTGAGACAGGGCGCTATATCGAGAATCTCCTAAAGTGAACTCATTAAGAAATTCTGAACGAAAGGGGAGTGAAACTAAATAGCGACCATCGGAGTTTCGATATGTGGTGGACCAATTTGGGAGCAAAAGTTTGCAATAGAGTGTAGGGGTTCAGATTGAAGAACTTCACCAGTTACTATCCAACCGAAAACTGTTCTCTGGGCGATCAGGTTGCCATTTGGATGTATTTTAACATCCTTAGTTAAAATTTTTGGATTAACATTTCCTCCGAAAAGAATATCCATATGGGTACACATAACATCGGTCATTGTAATATCGGGGAAATTTGAGGTTACAATATCAGTAAGAGAACACGAGGGCAACCGACCGGTAATTTTATCAACAACATATGCGCAAATTTTCAGTTTAAAATTGGGGTCGATCGGAGATCCGACAGTTACATCACACATGGTTGAAGCTTTTCCAGCATAACAATCCATCATGCCAGTAACGTCAGTCGTTGGCACAGAAAATGTAGGAATTGCAAGTTTCCTTTGTAACCTCCTTGAAATAAAGGTACCTTGCGAGCCGGGGTCAACCAGCGCTCGAGCAGCACATCTGATATCTTTAATGTGGACTATACATATAGTCGAGCCTAAGAGGACTGTAGAATGGGGGTTTTGGTTCAGATGTGCTGAATAAGTATGGGTATTTTGAGCGGCTGTAGAAGTTGAAGGGTTATAATTCAGAGGGGTTTGTATTTGATTGTTTGCTGTTTTTATACTCTGAGTGGTCTGCTGGGTAATAGCAGAACCAGTAGCTAAAGGTAGTTGGGATGAAACTACACTGGGAATGTGTCCCTGTAGCCTTACACCTCTATGTTTACAAAGGGAACAAACATGAATACTTTTACAGTTCTTATATTCATGAGAGGTCGCAAGGCAATTTGTGCAACATTTAAGTTTTTTAACGGTCGACATTCTCTCATCAACACTTTGACTCAAAAAGGAAGGACAAAGTCTTAGGGGGTGTGATCCTTGACACATAAAATAAGGACAAGTTGTTGGGCTGGAAACAGTTTTTGTAGCGAAACTTTGGACTTTCCTTGAATCATTTGAAGATTTTTTCGAGACATTAAAATTGGGATTTTTACGGGGGTTTGCAGTACTCAAATTTTTGTTCGGGTTTTGAACGGATTGCGATTCAGACTGCCTTATGTCTGAAATCGATTCAAGAGTCTTGAAATGAGCAGTCAGAAATGCGTCCATATATTCCCATTTAGGAGTTTTCGTACAAAGTTTCTTTGACTGTTCCCAAAGACTCAGAGTGTTTTCAGGTAACTTTGTAGCACAAATATATACTAACATTACGTGATAAAAAACTTCTGGAGTTACTTCAAGCAATGAAAGATTGGTAATACAATCATTAATAGTCCGCTGTAGATTTTTTATACTTGGACCATTTTCTTGGGATAGGGGTTTAATACTTAAAAGAGTACGAAGCTATTCATTAATTAGGGCCCCTTTGTTCTCAAACGTGTCAATCAATTTTTTCCATGCAATTGCATAACCATCGTTAGTTAACGGGACGGTTTGTATGACATCATGGGCATCTTTGCCAGTTTTTTGTAACAAATAATACAGTTTTTGAACTGGTGTTAATCGGGGTTTATTGCCATACAACGCAGAGAACATGTCTCGGAAAGAGGGCCAGCTCTTATAGTCACCATAGAAAATAGGGGTATCACAAGGGGGTAAATTCATAATGGGTATTGATGTTTCCATTAACTTTTCAGCCTGAGCGGCCGATCTTAAGCGGTCCATATGGGCCGTAATTAATGATATACCACGGGTATATGTACTATAAGAGCCCATATATCGACAATTTGCGGACTTTTCTTTTGTTCAGCCTCAATCAACAAAGTGTCGTATGTTGACCTAACAGCTTCCCATAAACGGTTAAGTTCCTTTTCATGACTAACTAACAAACCTATTCTGTGTTCAGAAGCGGGTACAATGGCAACATAAGCCTCAAAATCTGCTAAACGATCTGTATTACGAATCAAAGCTGATAGATCCATTTCTGATCTTAATTTGTATTGTGTAATTTCGAAAAAAAGCAAATAAAAATGTGTTAAAGCTAAAAATCGAACTAGCCGTTCAAAAAAAAGAGCTTGAAAATTATCACGTTAAAACTGATAATTTATATAAAAGGGATAAAAATAATAAAAACCAAAAATAAATTTTGCAAAAAAACGGGGAAAAATTCGAAAAAGGTCAATAAGTTTTCAACAAAGTTGTATAAATTTAAAAATAAATAGAGTAATGTTTCAAAAAAATAAAGGGTAAATATCAAAAAAGGGTGGATATAAAAAAGTAGAGTTTAATTTCAAAAAAATAGGGTAAAAAAATAATAGCGAAAGAGATTTTATACTTTGTTCACTAATTCAGAACAAATATTCAAAATTCTAAGGGGTTTAATCACAATTTTCGTAAAAATTTCGGGTTAAAAATATTTTAAAACAAAACAAATTAATTATAAAATCACTTTCGCAGTTACAAATGGTATAAAAATGATAAATACACTAGCACAGATAATAAATAAACACGGTTACTCACTTTCGGATAAACGAATAAATTAATTTTCGCCAAAAAATATATAAATTATTCTTCAAATTTACTTTATCCCGGGTAAAAACAATATTAAATTAATAAAGTGCACAAATTTATTCACAAATGAGTTAAAATTATGTAAAAAACTGAGTAAAAATGCACTTTATCAAATAAAATTTAATAGTAACCGGTTTATTCGTTTGTCAAAATTATACAGCACTAGTGTTATGGTAATGTGTAACAAGAGAAACACAAGAAGAAACAACCAACAAGAGGGAGTAATAAACTGTGTTTTTGTTTTTATTAAAATACAAAACACTCTCAGTCACTAGAAACGACACACGCGATATTTTTGTTTGTTTATTATTATCAAAAAACACTATAAACACAAGAAATATAATTTATTCTTTATTCGCGTGTCTGTCTGTTTTTGTTTACAAAAAACTAACGTGTAAAAATTTGTTTTATTTATTCTCTTTTGTGCTATGTTCTTTAAACTAGCACAGTTGAGTTAAATTGTAATAAACAAAAGCTTTTGTTAACAGAGGAGTTAACAGAGAATAAATAAAATTGGGATCCAAAAAAAGAAAACAACAATAATAAAATAAAAGATCACTTTTTAATAAAATAAAAATTAAAGCAAAAAAAAAAAATGAAAAATTAGGGATTAAGACTTTTATTTTATCACTGTTAAAAAAAGGAAAAGCACACGCGAATAAAAAACACTTTGGGGTAAAATATAAAAAATAACAAAGGGGTTTTTGCCACTTTTTGCTCAATTTTGTTTTGCCGACGGCAATTTGTGTTTCTAACACTGATCTTGTTTGTTGGACTTTGTCTTTTTTTTCACTTGTGTTTCTCTTGTTTGCACTTTTCACTATTAAATTCAAACAACTTACTTTTTAATTGTTTGAGGGAGAGTTAAAAAAAATAAAAACAAAACAGGATTTATCCAGAAAGGAGTGCGGGTTTCCAAAAGGAGGGTTCTGAAAATAAAATATTTTCACGGGGGGTTTCTTAAATATCCGGTTCGAAGGACCAAAAAATGTTTATGCTTGAAATATTTTTATAGAAAATATATATAGAAAATAAAAAAACGGGTATTAGAATTTTTTCTATATGACTTGGGGTTTTATTTAGCTCGGGTTTTTTTCGTACGCTCGGGGTTTACAAAAGTAAGTGATTTACAAAAATTATGTATAACAAGATGGGAAAATGTCAAATAAAAAAAAAAAAAACATAGAAAACAGCCACTGAACAATAATTAGTAGCTGTTTACACTATGCGCGTAAACAAAGTATAAAAGTCGTAATGAAGGGAAAGCAATAAATAATAAAATAATTGCAGGTAAAATTGTTCAAATAATTTAAATAGTTTGTCCGTGTAGTAAATATCGATTTACATATTTATTAAAAAATAATATAAATATTAAATATCCTACTAAAATAGTAATTATTAATAAAATTAAAAGTGCATGGTCGTGAAAAAAGATTAGTTGTTCTATTAGAGGAGAAGAACTGTCTTGTAAACTTAAATTTGCTCATGTTGCCATTTATTTTATAATAAAAGTAAAATATTTTCTAATAAAAGTAAAATACTTTACATATGAAGCTTAATGCACTAATCTGCCATATTAGAAGTTAATTAATAAATGTTCAATTGATGAATTTAATTGTATAGGAAATAATACTTGACGTTGAGATATTAGACTTTCTCAAATAATGAAAAAGAAAAATAAAATTCCTAATAATGAAATTATTGAAACAATAGTTGAAATTACATTTCAAGTTGTATAAGCATCTGGATAATCTGAATATCGTCGCGGTGCACCAGCTAGTCCTATGAAGTGTTGAGGGAAAAATGTTAAATTTACTCCAATAAATATAATAGTAAATTGACTTTTTAAGAATTTATTATTAAGAGTTAATCCAGTAAATAATGGGAATCAGTGTACAAATCCTGCTATAATTGCAAATACAGCTCCTATTGATAGTACATAATGGAAGTGAGCTACTACATAAAATGTATCATGAAGAATAATATCAAGAGAAGAATTAGCTAAAACAACACCAATTAATCCTCCTACAGTAAATAAAAATAC
The DNA here is from genome assembly GCA_932274085.1 of Protocalliphora azurea. NCBI lineage: Eukaryota > Metazoa > Arthropoda > Insecta > Diptera > Calliphoridae > Protocalliphora > Protocalliphora azurea. The sequence goes on from OW026522.1 coordinate 62,569,363, forward strand.
AAATCCTAAAGCTCATAAAGTAGCTGGGGAATAATTAAATTGAGTTCCATAAAGTGTTGCTAATCAACTAAAAATTTTAATTCCAGTTGGAACGGTAATAATTATTGTAGCTGAAGTAAAATAAGCTCGAGTATCAACATCTATTCCTACAGTAAATTTATGATAAGCTCATACAATAAATTCTAAAAGACCAATAGCTAATATAGCATAAATTATTCCTAATGATTCAAAAGTTTCTTTTTTTCTTGATTCTTGACTAATAGTATGAGAAATTATTCCGAATCCAGGTAAAATTAAAATATATACTTCAGGACGTCCAAAGAATCAAAATAAGTGCTGATATAAAATAGGATCTCCTCCTCCTTCTGGATCAAAAAATGAAGTTTCGATCTGTTAATAATATAGTAATAGCACGTGCTAATACTGGTAGAGATAATAAAAGTAATAGAGCAGTAATAACTGCAGATCAAACAAATAATGGTATTCGGTCAAATGTAATTCCTGTAGATCGTATATTAATTACGGTTGTGATAAAATTTACAGCTCCTAAGATTGAGGAAATTCCTGCTAAATGTAAAGAGAAAATAGCTAAATCAACTGATGCACCTCCATGAGCAATATTAGATGATAAAGGTGGGTAAACAGTTCATCCTGTTCCAGCTCCATTTTCTACTATACTGCTTACTAGTACTAAAGTTAATGCAGGAGGTAATAATTAAAAACTTATATTATTTATTCGTGGAAAGGCTATATCTGGGGCTCCTAATATTAGAGCAACTAATCAATTTCCAAATCCACCATTTATAATTGGTATTACTATAAAAAAAATTATAATAAAAGCACGGGCTGTTACAATTACATTATAGATTTGATCGTCTCCAATTAATGCCCCAGGGTGACCTAATTCTGCTCGAATTAGAATTCTTAGTGAAGTTCCAATTATTCCTGATCAAGCCCCGAAAATGAAATACAAAGTACCAATATCTTTATGATTAGTAGAAAATAGCCATTGTTGCGATTAAATGGCTGAATATTAGGCAATAGACTGTAAATCTATTTATGAGAATTATCTCTTTAATCAAAGGCTTTATAGTCAATAATGACATTAGACTGCAATTCTAAAGGAGTAATGAATGACTATGGCTTAAAAGATCATTCTTATATTTATAGTATTAAAGTTATTAATACTATAAATGATAATAGGAATAATTGACTGTTTATAGTTAAAGATTGATTAACAATTTATTTTTGGAAGAATCCTAAAAATGGTGGCAATCCTCCTAATGATAATAAATTAAAAAATAAAAGAAATTTTATAATTTTCGAGTGAAAAAATAGTGAAAATAAATGATTAATATGTGAAGTTTTGAGTATAATAAATATAAAAATTATACAAAAAGTTAGGAATGAATAAAATATAAAATAAGTTATTCATAATAAATTTCTGTTGTATATAGCTGCTAGCATTCAACCTAAGTGATTAATTGAAGAATAAGCTATTAATTTACGTAATGAGGTTTGATTTAATCCTCCTAATGCACCAATTAATCTGGAAAGAATGACTCTTGTAATAAGTAATGGTTTAAAAATAAAATATATATTAATGGGGCATTTATTTGTCAAGTTATTATTACGTTAGGAAATAAAAAATGAAATGGAGAAGAAAAAATAATTATTTCTATAAAATAATTTGAATTTATTTTATTTGAATTTAATAAAAATAAAATAACTGCAAATAAAAATACTGAAGATGATAATACTCGAGTTAAGAATTACTTTAGTGAGGCTTCTGTTGATATTAATTTAATATCTCTTATTAGGGGCATAAAAGCCAATAAATTAATTTCTAAACCTATTCAAACTCCTAGTCATGAATTACTTGAAATAGAAATTAAAGTTCTTATTATTAGAATCACAAAAAATATTATTTTTGACAAATTATTAAAAATTAAAAAGGAAGGGATTAGAACCTTTATAAATTGGGTATGAGACCAGTAGCTTAATTAGCTTATCTTTTTATTATATTTTGGTGTACGATGCACAAAAGTTTTTATTTTATTTTTTTTTATTTATTTATTATTATTATTATTATAGATTGTAAGCCCAAAGGGCCAAATTAATCCAGATTTTTTTTTATGGCAATTACAAACTTTAATTCTTATTACTAAATTTTAAATGTCTACATTTATATAAGTATTATTTTGTTATTAAAAATAAAAATACCCCCCTATGCACAAATGTTGAAATTTCATGAATATAAGATTGTGGTGATGTATAACAGCAAGTTTTACATATTCTTTAGTACAATTGTTCTAAATTTTGATATTGATATTGAAATAGTTTAATTCTATTCAATATAATGAATGTAATATTATTACATTATTTACCCTATTAACGTAATCCTTTTGATCAGGCAATTCATTAAAAGTAGGATTTCCATGTTTATTTTTGCGTTTTTTATACTTATTTTTTTTAATATTTAATAATTTTTAATATTTAAATATATTTATTAATAATTAAAAATAGTATTTATTTATTAATTTATAATTATTATAGATAATTAAATTTTGCATATATATATATATATATATATATATATATTAATTTATTAAATTGTGAATATAATGTTATAAAATTAATAATTAATAAATTATTTATATAAAAATATAAATATAATTCACATACATTTTTAAATTATTATTTTTTTTTTTATAAATCATATTTCTACATAATAATTGTGTAAATCTTTATTATTAAAGATTTAATAACATGATATCCTTAATTGAATTTAATTTCCTATTTAGTATATAGACCAAAAATAAATTTTTGCATGGCTCAATATAAAATTAGATAGGTATGCGTAGGTAAATTATATATTATGATTTATAGATAGATATATAATTAAAATTGAAATTAAATTAAAATTTATTAATTTATAATTATTATTATTATAGATAATTAATAAACAAAATATAAATAAATAAATGAAAATTATAAAAACAAAATAAAATTAAATTAATTGAAATTATTAAATTGAATTTAATTAAAATTAAAAATTAATTAGATTATTATATTAATTGATGTTATTGTTATAAATTTATTATATAAATAAATTATTATATTTTTTATTATACATATGCATCTATATATGCATATATATATATATATATATATATATATATATATATATATATATATATATATATATATATATATATAATTATATTTGTATGCATATCTGTATATAAATATATATATGATTAAATTCCTATTTTGTTTTTTATTACTTATATATATATATATATATAAACAAATTAAAATTTAAATATGAATGCATTCATATGTTATTCATTCTGAAATGCAAACACCTTTATAATGTATATACTCTTAGGTGATGCAATATTAAGGAATAATTTCGTCACGTAGGCAGTAGATAGAGAAAAGAAAGGAATAGAAAAAAAAAAAGAAACGTGGCAGTTGGGAAGAAATCTTTAATGTGGGCAGTATGAGTTTGGCTTTCTGCTGAACAAGTTGTGTCGAATGTGACATGCTTTTTCTACTTTGGATTAACTACAAAAAATAAAAAAAAAAAAACAAAAATAAAACTATAATAAAAATTGAATAAAACTTTTTACAATCAAACAAATTTGTGCAAAATACCGAAGAAAAAAAAAACAGCAAACAAAATAATTGAACAAATTTAATTTTGCATTATTAATATTAAATGTCTACAAAAACCATTATACAACAAAAATACAACAGAAGAATTATCATAATACACCTAAAAAAACTAATTGTAAAATTTATGACAGAGAGTGAACAAAAGCAATAAGAATAAATATAATCACACCAACAATTTATACAATATAAAAAATAATAAAAACAACCACAAACACATTAAATAACAGCAAAATATCAAGACTGTAAACTGATTTTTTTTACAATAACAAAATAATAAAAAATCAAATATTGTGAAAAAAAGAATTAACCGTTACTGACTGTAGAGTGAATTTCAAAAAGAGATCGAAAAGCAGCTTCAAAATTAATAAACAAGGACTATAGAACTGATATAAAAAGCGAGTTTTTATTAAAAGCTTTCAAAAAACAAAAAAAAAAAGGTTATAAAGTTATCTTCTATCTTCAGTCATCGCCCTTTTTAAGTCGTCATCCTCAAAAATCATCGCCCATCTTCACCATCAGTCATCAGTCATCTTAAGTCATCGTCATCTTCATCATCACTTCATCATCATTAACCCCGTCAACGTGAGGATCATCGTCATCTTTAACCCCTTAACCATTTTTTTATGCCTTTATATGTATTTACTTAGATTTAGATTATTAAAATGAATTGTATTGTGAAAATTGAAATCTAATTTTTTATTGTGAGAGAGGCAGACAAAGCTTGGTATGGTGGGTATAACGCAGTGAAGGCTTTCATGGGGCAGCATGAGACATTGGGTACCGATGTTGCCAATGGTGTAGTTTTATTGTACTTTTGGGGGGGGGGAATTAATGTACCCAGAATGACTTTACCATTCAGTCATTCCCCTTTCACTTATTTGCAGACAGCCAAATTATTTGTTTTTGTTGCTCATTTCGTTTTGGTGATTTATAAGGCATTTCTTTTTAAGATTATGCTTCGAAGACTAGGGTCAACAAGCACATCATCTCTGGCAGAGCTAGCCTTTTCAACCTTTATATGCCTTAAGCCCAGTTTTTGTATTTCCATCTGAATATTAACAAACTTTAAAAAACCCGCGCGTAATAAAATTAAGTTCTCTTGTAATTTTTGCTTAAATTCTAAAATAAAACTAGCTTCGTCATTATTGGCAGTATTACATATTGTTTTTAAATTTTAAATATATGGATGAACTAAATGAAAAGTAACGTAGGAGCTGCCTGCAAGTTATTTCGAAGCATCAATGAAAGGTTTTTAAATTGTTATTAAGTGATCTATATAATATCGTTTTATAACGCTATATTTTTCTATTAGATTTTTCTCATACAATACTGAATATCTGCAAATTTTGATTCTATTTATAGTAGGTTAAAATAAACAATTTTTTATCTTGTGGGTGTGATGCTTTTCAATAATATATTTAAGTCACAATTAAATCTTGATTTCTTGAAAAATTTTACCAATTTTGATAATGTTGTTACAATTTCATCAATTTGTAGTGACGTTTTGATACATTTTTCTACAGTGTTGTGAGTCAAGTGATTTATGCAGTTAATATTTTCAAAATCTTTTAAAGTCTTTTTAATGTTATTACCTCTACTAATAACCATAAGTATCGGCTCAATTAAAGAACAATCGAACTCGCTGTGTAAAGTAAGCAACTTTTGCTTTATAATGGTACCTATTTATTAAAGAAAAAATATAATCATTATGTTTTTTCTAATATGGAAAAGCGCATAATATATTTTTTTGGGGTAAAAATGATAAAAAATTATTAATATATTTGTCAATGTTATTGTGCACTATACTACTCATGAAAACAACATTTTTGATTTTGTATGCTCCACAGGCAGTATCTGGTAAAAAAATAATATGTATGTAAGAAATGGGTCGATCGGTCGCAAAATGTTAAATTAAAGCTGGTTTATGACAGATCGACACAATTTTTGCACAGTACAACAGTTACTTGAAATTAAAAAAAAAAAAAACAAGTTTCTCACTCAATGCAAAACCAGAAATAATGTAACAGTTTTTATGGGTATAGTGATCATACAATTGGAAGAAAGCAAAATCATACCTCATCAGTTACACTCATTTTCTCGTTTATACCAATACTCACAAATATTTATATATATATATATATATATATATATATATATATATATATATAAATATTATTTATTATTTTTTAGCCAAATCTACCAGAAACTTCCAAACAAAATCAAAACTTTTGTATAACTTTTATAGTTGTTGTTTCCGAAAGCAATGAAGTAACTTGTGTTTGAACTTCTTTTTTAGATTTTAAGCCTAGAAACTTGTTTTTCAACTTTCTATCTATAATGAAATAGGCCGCTAAGGCAATATATTTGATGATATATTTGAATAATTTTCAGTCCATAAATCGAACGTTAGAGCATAAACAATTTTTTTATAGATGAAATCTCCGACTACAGTTACGCAAAATGCGTAGAATAGCTGCTTTCAGCATTTCTGTAAATTGTGGATGAATGGGGTATTAATGAATCAGTATTAATATTGACACCAAAATTGTTTTCCAAGAGTTAGCATTAGTTTCGATTAGTCATTTAGCCCATTATCTAACAATAATAAGTATGGGCGGATATCAAAAATAATCCATTCAGTTAAAATGTCCACACATGCCTTTTTGGCCTCCTGATTCGATTAAATAAGTTAACTTTTTTTATTTTTTAACAATGCACAGCACTTATGTTTGTTTAAATTTGATGACGAGTTTTGATTATATTTCTATACATTTTTACAAATTTTGCAAGCAACAAAATTCGTTAATTCACTATCATTTTCATCTTTTATAAGTCAAAAGGTCCCACATTTTGCTTCATCCCCTTTTTCACTCATTTTGCATTTTTATGTCAATATTATTCATTATTAGGTACAAATTTTATCAAAAAATGCACTTATTCACACATAGCGCAATTAAGACTAATATGTTTACTTGTTTTATCAACAGGTACTCAAAATACTTGTAGTACAACAGTTACTTGAAATTAAAAAAAAAAAAAAAAACAAATTTCTCACTCAATGCAAAACCAGAAATAATGTAACAGTTTTTATGGGTATAGTGATCATACAATTGGAAGAAAGCAAAATCATACCTCATCAGTTACACTCATTTTCTCGTTTATACCAATACTCACAAATATTTATATATATATATATATATATATATATATATATATATATACATATATATATATATATATATATAAATATTATTTATAATTTTATAAATAAATATAACCTTTTGAGTATACTTTCAGTTTTACTCTTGCACGTCTTTACGTTTTAAATGGACACTATATACTTACATCGTTGTATACCACTCTTCCAAATTAATTGTTCAATTTTTTAAATTAATTGTTCAATTTCATTTATTTTTGTTAGAATGTGCAACAATTATTCTAATATTAAATAGTGTTGTTTTTTAAATTTTGTAAAAAATTATAAATAAACAAATTAATACATATTTCATCTCATTGCGAGCGTTTAAATCCTCATAATTTTAAATCATTTTACAGAGTTCATCCTTAAGAATAAACCAACACAAATTCTTATTAAATATTAAAAAACATTCTGAAACTGAAAGACAGACGGGCGGACAGATATTATTAAAGTTTTAGATGACGTAAATCTGTGTCAGTTAATTACAATATAACCAGTCTTGGGATATTCACTTTTAGGCGTCATCATGAACATATTTACATAGGTAATTTTATTGGAGCATTTTATATATGGTACATAGATAATTTTGTAAATTCTAAACCAATTCATATATCGACAAATACCTTGATGGTCTTATGTATGACTAGTAATGGATCTAAATGCACAATAAAGAATCGAAAATCTTTACATAGGTATTCAAGTCAGCGTAGGGACGATATGTTAATTTATAAAATTTTTAAATTTCGAAAAAAGTAAAATCAGAAGAATTATGTTGTTATGAAAACCTCTATCTCCTAAAGTAATGGACAGATTTTTGTAAAAAAATTACACAATATGTATGAAATACAACAATTCTAAAAATTAAGAAAATGGAAAACGACATAACTTAAGTTTTGTGGTTTTTCCCTTTGTTCACAGATTTTAGTTTGTCATTCCGATTTTCGTCTGAGACCAAAAAAGTTAATACTTTCTAGATCTTTACAAGAATGGAAAGCGAAATAACGATGTCCGTGTGTCAGTTGATATGGCGTTACAGAAGCAACTCCCTATCCCCATAACAATTTAGGTGAATAAAAATGAGAAAATCCTTTTGAATTCAATTCTTTTTCTTAATTTATTAACACTATATCCAAAATTCTCTAAAGCAAAGCTGAAAGAATTCAATTTCTTTATTTAAAATAAAAAAATTTAATGAATTTTGGTAGCCGTCGTCACAGGGCATTGGGTTGCTGGTGAGCATGCTAGGAGGCTATTATAAGTATGTAAATCAAGTATCTAAAGGCGGGTTACATAAACCAAATTAAGATTTTTTAAATGTTTTAGAGCAACTAAATTCTATGTTTTTAAAATATAATGAAAATTTTTTAACAACAAAAAATAACCACATGTGTGTAATACAAATTTAGATACAAAAGTTGTTAGAAAATTTTTCTTAGGAGGAACCTACTTCCGAATTAGATTTTTAAATCGCAATTTAAAACAATACAAAATGACAAATATAAACAAAACAAATCAGAGTGCTATATTCGGCTGTGCCGAATCTTATATAACTTTCCCCCGTTGAGAAGTCATATGAAAATATTATATTAAATTTAATGAAAACAATAATAAAAAAGGGTATGGTGAAAATTTATGGACTTATATCTCTGTTCAACACAAAAATTCTAAAAATAATCTCCGAAGAACGAAGTTCCTAGCCATAAAAAGTTGAAAAAAAAACAAATATGCTTAGTTTATTGTTGTTGTTTTTCAGCACCCATGGAAGGCAGACATTAAATAAATTAAAAAATGATTTGCCAATAACCCGGTTTTTTTATGAACCCGAAATTAAAAAAAAAAAAATATTTGTGACCAATCTTTATAAGAACGAAGTTCGTAGCTTATATAAGGGCTTCAAAAAGTTCAAAAATGCGTTTTGGTTGATATCTCGATTACTAATGGACCGATTGAGTTTATTTTTTATTTTTTTAGCACAAAAATTCAGGAAAAGTTATATCGAACCAATTTATGAATTAAATAGAATAATAAAACGTTTTATGTCTAACCATGCCCTAAAAAATATATCATTTTTCCACATACACAAGAGAAAATTCCAGTTAAGTGTAGGTATCAACATAGCGACGGCCACTAGGAACCCATTTAATTCTCTAAAAAGTGGGTGATGACCAAAAAATCACCGTTTTGAAGTAGACAAGACAATTATTTGGTGTAAATATTACATAAAATATATTAGTAATCATATGTGGAATTGTAGATCTCGAAATAATACGCGTATGATTATAAAACTAAGGACGAAATTTACCACTTAGCAAAAATAACAAGGAATGCAATTTCTGAGTAGAGTTTTCAAATTTAAGTGTCTCTATGCTACGCAGATGTGTGAGGTTTTAAAAATTAAATCTTAAGTACAAAATATTAATGAAGTTACCATTTGCATTTCATAAATGCAAATCTTAATTTGGTTTATGTAACCCGCCTTTACATACTTGATTTACATACTTATAATAGCCTCCTAGCATGCTCACCAGTAACCCAATGTCCTGCGATGACGGCTACCAAAATTCATAACCTATTGATCTGCAACACGAAAGCGATACTTCAACCAGTTGATTCATATCTTCATATCGATGAAAGGGAGCTATTCTTGGCTAGTTAATCCGCAATAAGACTTCCCGGATTGTTTAAATGACCCTTAACCCAGACCAGCTCCAGGTTTGAATGTCTCGGCATCTCGTTCAGAGATGTCCAGCACAGCGATTTAATCGTGACTTGACTGTCTGTACAGATTTGAATATCCATTTCGAATACCCTATAGTAATGTACCAGTTCACTGCCCTCTTTATAGTCGAAATCTCTGTTTGGAGAATGCTGCAGTGATATGGCAATATAAAGGAGATGCCTTTCTTATAAACGGGACTACAGACACCCTCCCAATCCCTTCAACAGATTTGAACCCGTCAGTATAAACCTCCACTGAACCAGCTCTTAATTCCAGAACAGTTGAGGTTGATACTGAGAAATCTCTGCCAAGAAAGAGTGTGAGAATATAATAATCAATATTATAAGTAGTGCCATTAAGGAATCTAAGAACAGTCGCATTTTTGAAACCTCTATCATATCATACATTTTTAAGCCTAGGCGCCGACATAATGGCGATCTGTTTAACCATAAGACCCACAGGTAGCCGGTTCATTAGAACTACGTAGAATCCTATCAAAAATTCCGATGTAGGTGAATTTTTCCATAGCCTTCCATCGCTCCATATATAAGTATGGGCTTAATCATTATGTCGAAGAGCCATTTCGTATTCCTGGCGTCTTAAACTTCAGTGAATCAAGTTCTCTGAGTAATGAATTTACGGTGATATTCCAAAGAAGTGGAGATAAAACTCCACCTTGCGGAGTACCCCTATTTGCTACCTTGTAAATGTTAGACACATCCATGTTGGATATTATAACCCTTTTAGTTAGAAGTCTCCATATGAGGCTGATGATGGATAGTGTATGTCCAGTCTTTCCAGGAACATTTTGATTGCCTCCGAAGTCATATTACTAAAGCCCATTCTATATTCCCTGCCAGCGAATGTCTCAACGGATTTGTCATATAGGCATGTTGAAACGCTGATAATAGGTTAGGGTTGATCATTCTATGAAGGTGTAGGTCGATCAACCTTTGCAGTATCTTCAAGAGGAAGGATGACAGACTGATAGATCAGAAGGCTTTCGGTCTTGTGTGAGGTCTTACCTTAAGTGATCTTAAAGATCACTGTACATCTATTCCATGACTGAGGGATGTAAGAACACGACAAGCATGCTGAGTATATTCGAATTCGTCAGGGAACTATTATATCTGCATTATACTGCAGTTCCACCAGTGTTGTTTACTCCTACCCTTACAGACCTTAGGTCGACGTGCAACAGAAGTCGCTGCGTTGAATGCATTTGTTAGCGTTCTGACACGGGACTCAATATCTCCACCACCTTTGATGGTCGGGGGTTTAGGGAGAAGTTGGGATAGAATATCATGTTGTTCTACTCAATTTGTCTTCCTCTTGTTTTGAAAGGGTTTAGCCCTGGGTAAACAGACTTCTATGTTAGAGTCGATATATAGGTGATCAGAGAATGAGCAGTTATTAGAGACCCTCCTATCCCTTATCATATTAAAGTGTTTAGTACTAACTAGCATAATATCGAGAATATTCCTTCTATTAGCTACTACAAAGGTTCATTCCCTACTAATGTTTAAAATATCCAAACTACTACAAAGAATAAAATCATATAAAGACTCACCCCTTGTATTTGGAAGGATTTAGCGTCAGCATCAATGACGGCGTACATGGACTAGGGTACTCAACATTTACAACTGACATGTACCCAGGCGTCGGAGGGGAGTTGATAGCAACTAGTCTTCTCTAACCACTAACTTGCCATTCAGGTTCTCGGCACAGCTACTAACAATCTTAACCTTACAAGTGGTGACAGTTTTGGTCCGCGGGCAGTGACTAGACACGGCCTATTCTCGTGCCATTACCTAGGTTTGACAGTGTGGTATATTAGACTTAAATAATTACAAAGCTCCCCCTATCCGCTACCTGGGAACGCACTCGATGGGAGATCTGTAATTAAAACATGATTCTGAATAATCAAACATCTAACACTGTTGTTATTATCATGCCCTTTTGAAAGAAATGGTGTGAACATACTAGGGAATCTAACGGCAAATTCCCCTCATCTATTTACATTACATGCTTCCAACTATTGGTTACGATTATAGGTCAGAAAAGGAATTTAAAAAATCTTGTATTTGTATTTTTGCACGCATGCTTTGTATTTTTGCAGATTTTAAACATGCAGCTTATATTATAAAATTAAACATAATTTTTATTTTTAACTTGATATTCAATATTTTTTTATTTATGACCAATTCAAAATGAACATCAACATAAACAAAAATGGAATTTGTTAAAGTGGATAAAGTATTTAGCACAATTTTCAACCAATATCGAAAAATATTTTGAAATTTAACTACCACCTATTTTTTTTTTTTTTTTATAATAATTTACAATTTAAACAAATTACAAAATAAATTAAAAATTTGAAAATAAGTACATAGTTTTTAAACAAATACAAGAAAATTTGAACTACGCACAGTGTCCCATTCAAAGTAAATGGAAATAAATCTACTGAACGGCTGATACGATTTCAATGACATTTCAGATAGTGATAGAATAGATATAGTAGAGTTAGACTATATGGACATAAAGGGGCGGATCCACAAGCTACCAAAACTGGACACCTCGGGTATGGCAAATATTTAAAACGATTCCAATTCGTTATATCAAAGATATTTAAAAATCGATTGAAATTTGGACCCACTATAGCGAAAAATTCCATTTCAACTTTGAAGCCCAATATCTCGTAAACTAAAATTGTAGCAGAATCTACTCATATAAAAACCTTTCAAATCGGTTTAGATATAACGAATTAGGATCGTTTTAAGTATTTCTAATACCCAAGGTTTCCAAATGCGGGATCCTGTGGATCCGCCCCTGTTATGTCTATATAGTACAAGGTCAAAACTTAAACTCTGCTACACCTTTACTTTCACTATTTGAAATTTCATTGAAATCGGACCAGGCTTTCGAAGCTGCATATATATTCTACTTCATTTTTTGAATATGATACTGTGCGACGCACATTTGCTCGTTTTGTTGAAGACAAAGACAGAAGAATTTGACAAAAGTATTTATTAAGCCTGATATAGGACTTTTGACTGATTAAGAACCTAAAAAAATTAAATCGATTAAATATTGTTGTCTTTACAGCCGCTCAAAGTTGACTTTTTTAACCTGTAAGAAAAGGCCAAATTTTGTTAGAAATTTATCATTGAATTCATATTATTCAAGCATTTATTACTTCTTTGGTATCATTTAAAAATCAGCTTCGTTTTAAATAAACCAAGATAGAAAATGTTCACCTGACTTTTTATTTTTTAAGCGGTCACGCTTTTTAAAAGACGCTATTGTTGAGCCACAGTTTATTATGGGAAATATTACCTGTGTAACTTTAAGTAGACAATACCATATCTAATTCAATAACATTTGCCTGCCCATAGCTGCCACTCTAGATGCAAAACCAAAAAAACTTTGATAACCTCTTAATAAAACTGGGAATATTTATTAAAGAGCACTTCATGACATTTTTCGTTAAAAATATCATAAAATAAAGATATTTTAAAAATTTATAAAATATTTAAAAGACAAATCTTTAAACTTTAAAATGATAATAAAAAATAGGCCTACGGGTAATTTAGGTAATTTTTCCAACTTTGGTGGAATGAAATTAAACAATTGACGTCTTGTTACAAAAGATAATGTGAAGATGTTTAACTAGATTTTATTTCATATAAATGAATCAAATTTGACTGCCCTTAGCTGCCACCCTGGGTGCAAAAACGAAAAAACTCCCACAACCCGGTAATGCGAGTAAAACCCGGAATATATTTTAAAGAACAGTTTATGCCATTTTTAGTTTAAAAGGGCATATCATTTTAACTAATGAAGGAATTTGCAAAATTTAAAAAATATTTGAAGGACAACTTTTTCAGCTTCAAAATGGGTCTTAATCAAAGATTCGATATTCTATTCTTTAATGCACTTTTATATCTTAATCATTCATTTAAAGCATTCACAGTATTTTAATTCATAGGCTTAAATTCTTTGTAGTTCACATGAATTGAATTACTTCTATAGGGAATTAATTCCTTCAAGAATTTAATTTAATTCAATATTGTTTGAATATATTGAATATTCAAATTTTCTTTAATTCAAACCTATTACAAATTAGCCTTACAAAATATTTATTAATTTACTTTGTAAAAGATCAAAAAACAAATATTAGAAATTGAAAAAATATTTTCATTCAATTTGGAGAAGATTTGAATCGACAAAAAATTAATGTAGTTCTTTTTGAATTAATTCAATAAAGAATTAATTCTATTCAAAAAAAGCCTTTGATTGAGAGATTCAAGCTAACATTTAATTAATTCTTTCAAAACTCTGGTCGTAATACATTGGGATAACCATAGGGTGCTTAAAATTTTTCCCTCAAAATTCAATATTATACATAATATTTTCAGTAATAAAACGTCATTATGTTTTTAAATTTGTTTCTTACTAGCCTGAAAATTAGTTGATGTATCAGATTTCACCTAGAAACTGTTTATTATTCAATACTATATCTTGCTCGTGTACATTTTAACAGTTAAACTACAAAAGCTAACAACAAAAACTCGTATTTTTCTTGATGCTGTATGGGGACCTATGGTTAATTATGGGCTTATTCTCATAAAACATGGTTCCGTGTTTTCTACTTATATATATAAACTTATTTGTATAAAACATTATTATTATTATTATTATTATTATTATTATTATTATTATTAAAACCAATTATGTGATATTTTTCCAGATTTAAGTGATTTTTGGAAGTGAGCCCCATATGGGAACTATGGTCAATAATGGATAAATCTTCATAAAATTTGGTAGTGTATTTTCTTCTTATATAAAACTTATTTCTGTAAAACATTTTTTTGATATTATATGAAACATTTATATGAAATTTATGTCTGTTAAAGTGATTTTCGGAAGTGGGCCTTGTATGGGAGCTATAAAATTTGACAGTTATGTTAACGCTTATATAAAACTTATTTGTACCAAATTTCATTAAAATATTTTCATATTAAGACATTTATTAGCTTAAAACCCTATTTCGGGAATGAATCGATCGCAACCAATTTCAACAACCTTTATACTTATACCAAAATTATTACTCGTGCAAAATTTCATTAAGATATCTTTAAAATAGCGCATAATTTTTACTTTATTTTACATGGACAAGACTGTGTTAAAAATTACGTCATAAAGTAAAAATAAGTAAAAATAAAGTAAAAATATGATTTTACGCTAACATGTTTCGAAATGTTTCTAAAATGTGTATTTGATATACAAACAAATAATTTAATGTAAGCATTAAATTCTTCTACAGTAACCATACTCATTGCAAAGCCTAAGGCGTTTTCATCAAAATGCATTTTAAATTTTAAAAATATATGCAAAAGTTATGATTTTTGCGACGAAAAAGCTCAAAACAAGCCACTGTACGACATCCAAACAGTTGCATGTTTCAAGAAATTTAGGTCCATCTTAGTAAGTTTTGAGAAAAAATTCTGCAGAATGCCCCAAAAAATCTCCCTAAGGTTACAAAATTTCTTCCACCAAAAATTTATATGGGCCATTATCAAATATTTTTGATTTTGGAGTTAAAAATTCATTTATACACTTAAAAATTCATTTATACAAATATAAAGTGAATCTAGAATCTGTTCGTGTTGGTCATTTCGCGCAAAGCGATTTTAAGTTCAGCACCTAAAACAATTTACGAACTTGAAGTTTATGTATAATTACACGCAATATCAAAATTTAAATAAAGCTTATAATAGGTCTGTTCCAGTACTCGTCAAATTTACAGGTTTTAGTAAGAATTAGTTAGAAATAGTCAGAAAACAACAAAATACACATAAATACTTAGTACGTAAACGCTTTCCTGAAAATTCTGAGTAAAACTTGTAAGTTTGGCAAGTTCTGAAACAGAACTAATATTTTAAATGTTTAATGATATAAATGTAGCATATTAAAGTGTTTATGAGCAAAATTTTTAAAATTTTATACTAAAAACCGCGATTTTGAAAAATTTTGCTAAAAATGGGGTTCGCAGTTATAGAAAACTAAAATTTTCTAAATATAAACGAAATCTATCTAAATTACATTGTGCGACAAATGGTAGGGGTCACTGATCGGGAAGGGTTGAAACTACCGGGGAAAGTTATATCGGTAAAAAAGAAGTTATACGTGTCCCGGCGTTTCGCTGGGTCATGTCTAGGAATCGAGCTATATCGATTTGAAGTTAGTAACTATCATATAGGGGAAATTGTGACCTTTGGTGGTCTTTTTTTTTTTGACATAACTCGAGAACCATCAGTCCGATTTTGCTGAAACAAATTTAAAAAAATTAGGAATTACAATTCCTTTAATCTCTTCTTACAACGTTTCGCTACATAAGCAACAGTTTCGCAGTTATAAATAAATGTATGAAGAAAAAAACTATTTTTTGCCTAAAAAATTGAATTTTTTTATTTTTAATTCATAAAAAATCCAAAACGGTAAAAAAAAGTGTCAAGTCCTATTACTTTCACGTAAAGTCACATAACCTTTAAACAAAATGAGACATAGATCATGAAAATCGCTGAACGCGTTTCGCTTTTATTCACAATGAAGTGAAGGTATGAATTTCAAAAATTTTATCGAGATATGCTCAAAATTCCTTGGAAAAAACATTGATGACTTTTTTTTATGATTGTCAGAAATAAAAAAAAGTAATAAACAAAAGGTTATTTGATTTTTATGGTAGCGGTAACAAACTACAAAACGGTCATAAATGTGCGTGGACAATTAAAAGGAAAAAAGGAAAGTGCACTTTTTTAATTATTTGGGTTTTTTTCGTTGGCTACCTGCATGATTTTTTTACACAAATTACACCCACATTTATGAGTGGTCATGTTTTAGAACGTTTCGAAAAATTTAAAAGGCACACGAATCTGGTTTATAGCCACCCTTAAAAGATGCGCGAATTCATAAGTACCTCTCAGTAAAATATTGAAACTTACGTAGTATTTATAGGTGTTCACTGATCGATTTTTGTCATTCAACAAGTGTCTCCGAACGCGTAAAGTACGGTTTTTTTAAAGTGGCGAAAAAGTAATAAAAGTATAAAACCGAAATGAGTTCAAATTGTCCAGAAAATATCAATTTATTTTGTTACGTTTGTTGCAAAAGAGCTTTTTCAACAAATGCTGCATTACTCACTGAGCAAGTGGAGCGAGCTTTTAAAATTTATTTTGATTGCGAAATAATTCGCGGCGTTTCGTGGGTCCCAGACAAAATTTGTAAAACGTGCTACAATGGTCTTAACATGTGGATCCAAGGGAAACGCAGTTCACTTCGTTTTGGTGTACCAATGATTTGGACTGATCCAGGAGAGCACAATTCCGACAACTGTTACGCTTGCGCAAACAAAATATGTGGAGTAAATCGTAAAGGCCTTAAACGAAGAGATTACATATCTGTTAAAAGTGCACAAATACCTCTACTGCATTCGGATGAAATACCAATTCCACCGCTTCCAAGTCCTGACAGAGAAACTTCTTTTTCTATTGAAACAATGGATCAATAGGATTTCACCTATAAACCAACACCAGAAGCCGGCCGATCGAACAAAATAATTCCAATATTACAAGCAAGAATGGACAAGATTATTGCAGAATTAAACCTTTCTCAACGTGAAGCAGAAAAACTTGCCCAGCTTTTGAATGAAGGCAACAATTAGGAGCCTAATGTCAAAGTCACCGGATATCGAAGACGACAATTGCTATTCCAACGGTACTACACACTCAACGAAGGGAACACATTTGTTTACTGCCACGATATAGAGGGACTGATGGAGGCGATGGCCATTAATTATGTCGCAGCTGATTGGCGAATGTTCATCGATTCTTCGAAATCAAGCCTGAAAGTCGTTTTGCTACATAAATATAATAAAAAACCAAGCATTCCCATTGGCTACAGCACAGACATGAGCGAAACATACGATTCCATGAAAATAATTTTGGATAAAGTTTGCTACACTGATCACATGTGGTGGATCAGTTCTGATCTGAAAGTCGTGGCGATGCTAAGAGGTTTCCAAGGAGGCTATACGAAAAACATGTGTTTCTTGTGTCTTTGGGATACCCGATTTAAAGGAAACCAATACGAAACGCATGAGTGGCTTGCTCGAGATCCAACGGAGAAAGGACACAACTGCGTAAATGATCCACTGGTGCCAGTGGAGAACGTCCTCAAGCCCCGTCTCCATATCAAACTGGGAATCGAAAAAAAATTTCATCAAGGCCATTGTGAAGCAACCGAAAATTCTTAATTGTTTGGAAAATATTTTCCCACGAATCAGCGAAGCAAAATTGAAGGAAGGTGTTCTGAATGGGCCGGATATACGAAAACACATGAAATCAAAGGAATTTAAAGGTGCTTTAGACGATAATGATTACTTTGCGTGGAGGGCAGTGAAGAAAGTCATACGATATTTTTTGGGAAGTATGCGAGCACACAATTACCCCGCTCTTGTGACCAAGATGTTGCACTACTTCCAGAAAATTGGAGTGAATATGTCCCTCAAAATTCACTTCTTGCATCACCATATCGAATACTTCAGCAAGCAGCTAGCCTCAGAGTCGGATGAACATGGCGAGCGCTTCCATCAAGTGGCAATGCCAATGGAAACGCAACATAAAGGCAAAAGGCTCGATTCGCTTTTGGCTGAAATTTGTTGGTGGTCGCAAAAGACGTACGATCCCGACAATGAAGATGAAGAAGAAGAATATACAATGGGAGTTTCTTCCGAGGGCAAGTCACAGAAATGAAATTAACTGATTGATTAAAAACAATTGATTTTTTTCCAGATGAAGACAGATCCTCATCCAATACAGACTCTGAACAAGTGGGCTAACCACCACGCAAGAAAGTAAAGGGCGCAAACAAACGCAAATAAATTTTGCGTTCATCGATTTTTATAACCTATGTATCTATGTAATAACCTAATAATTACCTGTAATAATTTTTAATTTTACGTGTTAATAATTATAATAAATAATATATAATAAATATTATCCAAATTCATTGAAACATAAAATCAATATTCTTGTCAAAATGAGATACCTTCACTTAATTGTGAATAAAAGCGAAACGCGTCCATCGATTTTCATGATCTATGTCTTATTTTGTTTAAAGGTTATGTGACTTTACGTGAAAGTAATAGGATTTGACACTTTTTTTACCGTTTTGGATTTTTTAAGAATTAAAAATAAAAAAATTCAATTTTTTAGGCAAAAAATAATTTTTTTCTTCATACATTTATTTATAACTGCGGAACTGTTGCTTATGTAGCGAAACGTTGTATGAACAGATTAAAGGAATTGTAATTCCTAATTTTTTTAAATTTGTTTCAGCAAAATCGGACTGGTGGTTCTCGAGTTTGTTTCAGCAAAATCGGACTGGTGGTTCTCGAGTTATGTCAAAAAAAGACCACCAAAGGTCACAATTTCCCCTATATAACTTCTCTTTTACCGATATTACATTTCCCGTTGGTTTCATCCAATCCCGATTTTGACTGTCGCATAGCGTTATTATCCTAATAAAAATTCTGCTATATATATATATTGTTATGGGTTAAAAACCGTCTATTTTTTTTTTTTTTTTGACCATAAAATTTTTTTAACTTTCGAAATTTTTTGATGCGCCTCTACATTTATATTAAGCAATACATACTAATTATGTACGTCAATTATAGTTAATTTCGTGCAGTTCATGCGATGCGTTCTAGGAAAATGTGTTTTGACAAAACACTATCAACGACACTTGATTTAAAGTTATGGTCCCGATCAATTATATTTATCGCCATTTTTATATCTATACAAGATTTGTACAAATTTCAATTTGTTGCATAAAAATACAAGGACAAAAAATGCAACTTTTGCGAGATTTTCAAAATGCCCATAAAATTTTTGTATTAGGTCCATTTTGTGTGCGCTTTCGATTTTATAGTGTTAAATAAAAAAAAAGTAAATTCACTGCAATAATTAGTATTACTCCATATAAACCTATGAATGTGCCTCGCGAAAAGCTGACTTTTTAAAAAATGTTCCGACTTTTGTGACCATCTACCGCACTGACTACTTCAACGGGATATAACGCAAAATATGCATAATTACAATAAGTATCAATCCCTCTTTCAATATTTGTATTCCGTTGAGGGGCTCACAAATCCCGCCCTAAAAGTTTTGATATCAAAATTCGACTATTCTGCATGTATTGAAAGTCTGTACGATAAAGAATAACGAACAGAATTTATTTCCAAGATCCGAC
This sequence comes from Protocalliphora azurea, assembly GCA_932274085.1. NCBI lineage: Eukaryota > Metazoa > Arthropoda > Insecta > Diptera > Calliphoridae > Protocalliphora > Protocalliphora azurea. Next base: position 62,589,276 of record OW026522.1, read on the forward strand.
AACTCTATATATGAACAATAAACATGATTATAAAATGAAACCTATGGTGCTAAAATTTTGCGCTCTATTAGTTTAGGTCTTGTGGGTTCCGTAACACGTTTGTTTAAAATAGTATCACCACAAAGCTTATTAAGAATTAAAACAATATCAGCCAGATTAAACATTTTTGATATGTATTTTTAAAAAAGACTTATTTTGCGAAAAAACTCAAAACTTTTTTGTTCAAAATGTACCAGACTTCAGATACAATCACTGGAAGGGACTGGAAGGGAAGATGAATTTCCCTCATTTTTTGTAATAATTTTTCTGTATTCACCACTTCAATAAGCATCGTTTTCTACATCGAATTTGAATAAAAGTAATTTCTTGGGATACTCCATTACGCACAAAACACATTTAACAAGAAATAATCAGTAGAGCAGATAACAATTGTTACAATAAGTTTAAAACTTTAATTGTCAAAACGAGGTGTAATCAAAAATATTCAAATTCTCGAGTAAGCTTGCTGAGTAAATGCGACTTATATTAATTTAATTTATGCGTAGAATTGACAATGCACAGTGGGGCAGAATCGAAATTTTCTGGAAATAAATCTGTAACTTCTGATCGGCCGGTTGGATTTTCATGAACAATGTTATGTTTGGAAGGGGGCACAACAATCCCCCCAGGGGCGGAGCTAAGGAGGCCCAAAATATGTACCTCTGACATAAAAAATTTTTAATCGCTTGCAAAATTTTTGTTTCTCGTCCGATTTTAAATGTTTTTATATATTACTGTAGGCCCTGATAAGACCTATAAAAAAAACATGCTTACATGTCCTATTTATCTCTTATAGTTTTTGAGTTATTTGCGTTTGAATTTTTTAGCACCATAATTTTTCATGTTCTTGGTCCAGTTTTTTTCATATATATCCTAGTATTTCCGACCGATTTTATTAGTTTTTTTTCTTAACTTGAAAAAGAACAAAATTATCTATCGAACAAAAAAAATTGAAGTCGATACATTTACCGAGTCCTAAAATAAACGATTTTCAATTTGAAAATTGCAAAAAGACGACTTTTTGTGTTTTTTTAGCCGAAAAAGTATCTTCACTCTTTTTTATCTAAAATAAAATTTTCTTTATCAACATATAATAATTTTACACTTTTCTGAAAGGTAGCTTCACAGAGATGACTTTAAGATAAAAAACAAGCCCAGTAACTCAATTGGTCATGGAACACACCCTCCCGAATTCGACCCATTTTATATGAAAGTTTTGATTTTAGACCACATTTTCTCAAATCCCAAAGCACGAATCGACAAGCGGAATATCTTTTAAGAATCTTCAGTATGTTGTTAAAAGTTTTAAATCAAAATCTACGGGACTTCGGAAAAATGTAGATTCTATAGCCAAAAATGTAAAAAATCCCATTTTTGGGAATTTTGATTAGTTTATTTGGGAATTCAGGAAAACCCTACCCCTGATTGAAATTTGGTTAACGCGCTTATATTAATAAGATCCACATTTCCTGCAAATTTTATTAAGATATCTGTATAACCAAATATGTTACTACAATTAAAAATTTTTATTTTCTCCAAAAACCCCAAATTGGGCCTTTTGTTTGGTTTATTTCTAAATAGCGAAATAAATTTTAAAAATATGTATTCCAAATTAAGCTTATCCTTTAGCACATATAATTTCCGATCTCTTGCAAAAACATTCAAGTCAATATCATTCCTCGTTTCAGAAATATGCGCCTTTAAACTTTTATATTTCCAATTTATTGTATGTATGACTATATTTTTACAAACGTGCAACTTTTGCCTCTAGTTTTGCGTGAATAATCACTTAGAAAATTATGAATATTTCTGTATACTTTTACTAATATCTATACACAAGATATTTTTATAAAAAATAATTAATAAATATTTTATATTTTTAATAGGGTTGCCATATTTCCCAAATTTAAGTAAATCTTTATCCTTTTCTAAGCATTAATTCATATTAATGAATTTAAAATAACAAAACAAACAAAAAATGTCTATTTTAACTTAATCAATATTATTATTTTTGGTATTTATCATCTTCCTTAATAAATATTATATTTCTAATACGATTTTTTACTACTTATTTCCATTAAATTTATGTAGACAATTTTTCTAATATTTTAAGCTTATACTACTTAATTTCTATAAAATAATCTGATGTATTTGTATACATATCTAAAATATAATAAAGGTGTTTCAAGTCTTCAGTATTTTGAGTTGATAAAGGCTCATAAGAAATCCAACGTTTTCTCATTGATGATAGTACAGGGTCTGATGATAACAATAGGCTATTAAAAATATCCTCGTTTTGCGACGTTTTGGAGCTGAATAATTGAACGTGCTTAAAATATATGTTTCTTGCTTCTTGAGACTCTTCTGTAAGCTCTCCAAGTGGAAGAATATTTCGTTTAATTATAATTTCACCATGGCACAATACTTTATGTACTGTTGGTGTCATTTCTTTCCATGTATATAGAGAAACAAGTAGTTTAGATATTTCTGTTGCATATTCTCCAAATTGAGCAGAGTTAATTTTGCTAGGACTAACATACTATTAATTTGCCATTAATAGTATGTTAGTCCTTTCAAGTAACTCTTTAATAATACCGGATATTTTTGATGTAGCTTCGAAATTTCCGAAAAACCTTCTTGCTGTGTTTCCAACATTTGTACTACCACCAGTCGGCAGAGGTTTGTCGATGACTTCTCTGAATTCATCCTGGATTCTACTTTTCTCAGATATTCTAAGTGTTTTTAAATCCTCGTTGTTTCTGGTAGGTTTTGTTAAATTTTCTGGCACACTTCTATACTTTAAATCATATGCTATGTGCAGAAAATGCTGCATGAAACGTATTCTGGCGTGAAGTGGAGATATTCCGAAAGACAGAAACTCTTCATTAATATTCCTTGCTTTACCAATGTCCGAAAATTGTGATTTCGTCTCATCACATAGTGAGCATTTACAAAAGGAAGATGTTTCCGTAATGGCATTACTAACCTTTCCATCAATCATTGTTAGACTAAGTTGAAAGGACAGAGGTACCTAACTTTGAGCCCCTTAGCTCCGCCCCTGGGGGGATTGCTGTGCCCTCCCTCCAAACATAACATTGCAGACTCCTCTGCTACGTCTGTACCTAATTTCATGAAAATCCAACCGGTTGATCAGAAGTTACAGATTTATTTCCAAAAAATTTCGATTCTGCCCCACTGTGCAATGTACAAAAAAGTAAAATGATTTTTATTTAGACTTAAAAAATAGAAAACGTTTTAAAAAACATAAATAAGGTAACCAAGGTAAAAAAGAGGGATTCATTAATAAAAAGCGGGAAAAATATTTTAAGCGGGATGTCTGGTCACGTTAATTAATACATATCACTCATTTACTTCAAGAATGTCATAACTCAAAACAAAGACTAGTTTTGCAGAAATGCAATTTACATTGTTAGAAAAATTACTAACATATTCTCTTCTCAATCGATAAAGATCAATAAAGATTCCATATATTCTTAGTATGGCAAAAACTAAAAAAAAAATAAGGTAATATATTCAACGAAAAATGTATTTAAAAAATGCAATTGCACTGCTTTTTAAAAATTATTTGAAATGTTCGTATTAAAGACGATATAAGCCGATTAAATCATTGAAATTCACAAAGAATTCCCAGATATATTGCTATATACTATTTTTTGGGGGACTTTCAAGAAAGTGAATAAGCGAAATAAAATCGTGAGTTTTCGCAATTTCGCGAAACTGAAAACGGAAATTGATAAATTGTTTAATAGAGTTCGCATATATAAATTTTCTGGAAGTCGAAAGACACCAGGTAAAAATGCCTTTTTCGGGCGTTCTGTTATGGAATTGTCGATATATATTTCAAAGTTTTGGATTAGTAATTGTATAATTTTTCATTTCCTGATCATATAAATACAAAATAATGAATACATATATACATTTATTTTTATTTGTTCTTTACAAAATATTTACGTAGACTGATTGTGAAATAAAAGACGTCAACTTAAAGAAAGCACAAATTAAAATTGAACATTTAATTTTAACAATTTAAAAATTTGAATTAATTAAAAAACATATGTGCATATAAATTATTAATTAAAAGAGTTGTCACTGTTATAATATCTAAAATAAGTCCATCACTGGTTTTTTTTTTTTGCCTTTTAATCAAATTCTAAAATTAATATATTTACAAAATATCAATACCAATAACTTTATTAATTCATTTTAAAATCCTTACTTACATAAATAACTAAATTTAACAATAACACATCTTTATTAATCTTATTATATTAATATATTTTATCAAAAACTTTGCTTGAAAAATTTTAAAACATTTACTAATGCTGGTCCATCTGGTTACATTTTAAAGTGACGTCCAACAATTTTTTAATATTCCTGTTATTTATTAAACATAATATGATTAATTTAACTGATTCGGAAACAGCATTATCTCTCAAACCAATTTACAAGACCTTTTGACAAGTAACCTAAGTTTATATCTTCAAAATTAGTCTACAAAAATATATAATTTTTTATAAAAACGTTTTGAATATTCAGAACTTAATTACAATTGCATTTAAAGTGTTATGTTCAAGTAAAAGGAGTTTATTATTAACAATTTTTATTACTTTAATCAAATATTTAGGGATTTTTTGGATTTGAAAACCAACATTTTTTATTTTGTATACTCGATACCCTAGAGTATACAAAATATGTACATATTTACAAATAACCAGACCCAGCACTAGTAAGTCCGTTTATTATAACTACAGTTAATATGTATAAAAAGACTAATCGAATCTATTTATCTGACCAATGTGGCCAATTTTCAAAACTTTTATATAAAGCATCTGCTAAAGTTACCACGGAAGTTGGGTCCAATTTGTTAGCTCCAACAATTCTATAATTCGGAGAGAGCTTATTCAAACGAACCCCCTCGTGTAGTAATAACCTAGTGACGTTGAGTTGTTTATAGGATGGTGACTGTTTCTTGAATGATCCAATGTAGGCAAAACTTATACTGTCATCATTGAAACCTTTCAGAACAGAACCTTTATAATCCCAGCCTCGGCCTTCGTAAACATTTCCATCACCACCAATGAGGAAATTATAGATTATGTCATCCTGTTGTTGTGATTCAATGTTAAATGTTTGTGTTATCCTCACCGTATACGTACAAGCAGCCTGAATGAAAAATGGTTTAATAATTTTATAGTTTAATTATAAAGCAAAGAGTGAACATGTGATACCTACCTGTGTTTCACATTCTGATGTTCTTGTTGGTATGACTATGACACGTTGAACAGGATGATTAAGAGGGATCAAATCGTTAATGGAAGGTTGGGCAAGCCAACCATCACGAGGTACTATACGCAATACATATCCACCACCGACATTATCTTGGGCTGGAAAATAAATAGAGCTATTATAAATCATTTTTAAAATAGAGTTACAAAATTATATTAATTAAAAGGTACATGTAGCAGTCCGTATATTATCTTAAATTTTTTTTACCGTTTAAAAATCGCTGGCAAAAAAATCGCTCAAATACATTAAAAATTACGTTATTTGAAAGGAGAATTTCGGATCCAGTTTTTATACTATTGTTTCGAACTACGTATCTGAATTCACAAGACTTAAAACTAATAGAGTGTAAAAGATGAGCTCCATAAGTTTCATTTTATAATCATTCAAAGTTCAAAAACTGAGAAAAAGGGCTTGAAATAACCTAACTTTTTTCCCACTCTTCTACACTTTATGTTCAGGCGTTTAAAATCTTGGACCTCATTCGATCTGAATTTTGTGATAAATTTTAGCCTTTCTTTGTTATCGTGCTGACTTTCAGCAGTTACATACAGGGTAGTCATATTTTGATCTCAAAATCTTTTAAATTTAAAAATCTTTGGCTATTTGGGCAAGGTTTGTGCTCCCCTCAACTGAAAACTACTATTGAAAAAGCGATTAATTATAAGCATTTTTCGTTACTCTAAATAGTCAGTGCTGTATACAGTTTCAAACTCGGAAAATAGAAGCGGAAATTTCTGAAAAAAATCAGTTTTTTGCGAGGCAGGTTTATATGAAATAACATGAATTTATTGCACTTTTTGCTTTTGTATTTTTATAAAGCAAATTACGATTTGTACAAATTTTGGATATATATATATATATATAGAAATAGCGAAAAGTATAACTGATCGGAACCATAAATTTAAGTCAAATGTCTTTGATAGTTGAAAACGGGACACTTTTATCAAAACAAATTTTGCTAAGGCTTATAGCATTGACAGCATGGAATAATTAGTAGGTGTGTGTAATGCTTATCGGAAATGTAGAATCGCATAAAAAAATTTCGAAAGTTAAAAATTTTATGGACAAAAAAAAATAATAATAAAAAATTTACGGGTTAAAAAAACATAACAATATTAAATAGCGTTTCTTTGTAATAAACTTCAATAAAACATATTTTCATATAATATATATTTTTTTTTCAGTAATTTTATTTATTGAGTCTAACAATAATTAATCAAATCTTAAATCTAAATCTTAATATCTCTTTACTCCAACCAACATCAGACTAAAAGCGATTTTAATGCATATGGTTTAACTTCGGCTCAGTTCTGCGGTATTTCTTCTTCTCAATCGGATGTATCCATTACTTCTTAGTATATTTCGTGCTAGTGGGTTAGGATGTATTTGCAATCTTTTCAAGTATGCTCCTGCATTTTCTTTTATAACATCTTTTACCAAAGGAACGTTTATATCCTTATGTATGTTAGTATTTCTTACATACCAAGGGTCTGCGGTTATAGTTCGCAATATTTTGTTTTGGCGTCTCTGTGTTTTCTCAATATTTTATGGCCGTACCCCATAACTTGATCCCATAACTCTATATTGGATTTAAAACTGATTTATAGAGGAGTAGTTTGCAATCTACACTGAGCACAGAATTTCTGTCAATTAGCCAATTTATTTGGAGTGCTTACAACTTCATTTGGGTCAACTTTGCATCAATATGGAATTTCCAAGTAAGGCGTCGGTCGAGATGTATTCCTAGGTATTTAACCTCCGATTGCTGGGGTATTATTTGATTATTTATAAGGATAGGTTGGCATGATTCCCTACGCAAGGTAAATGTTATATGTTTGCATTTTTGTTAATTTATTTTTATTTTCCATTTTTTTCAGCCATCTTTCAATATAAAATATATGGTTATGTAAAATTCGAGATGCCTCCTGTGGGCATTCATGTGTGTTTAAAATAGCTCTATCATTTGCAAATGTTGATGTATGGGTTTGACTATTAGTTGGCATATCGAAGGTATATATCAGGTACAACACAGGTCCTAGTACACTACCTTGGGGCACACCTGCTTCAATAGGCTGAAGGGTACTAAAAAAAGTCACCTTCTTAAAAATAAATTTCCGACCAGTTATATAGCTTTTTAATAATTTATGTATATTTATGGGTAAATTTTGTTCTATTTTATATAACAAGCCGTGATGCCACACTTTGTCAAAGGCTTGCGATACTTCAATGAAGAGAGCGGAACAATTATTTTTTCTTCAAACGTTTTTTTTATAACATTTACAAGTCTGTGTGTTTGTTGGATAGTACTGTGTTTTCTTCTAAATCCGAATTGTTGATTGGGTATACATTGGCTTATTAGCGAGTATAGCTTGTTCATTAGGAGCTTCTCAAACAGCTTAGACATATTAGATAATAGACTTATGGGTCTATACGATTCTACTTTTGTGTGATCTTTTCCTAGGTATCATGGTAATCAGTGACATCTTCCATTCTAGTGGATAGTATAATTTAATGCTATCAGAGATAGCTCTAAAAGCATCTGGTTACTGATTTGATCAATACCAGGTGCCAGGTTACTGATTTGATCAATAACAATAGCCTTGTCGATCTCATGAAACTCAAAGTAAAGGGGTTCAATTGCTCTGAAATGGGGCATAACAGGTGGCAACTCAATTATGTCATTTGATTCGTTCGGGGTGAATACATTCTTTAAATATCTGACAAACAGATTCCCTTTTTCTGTATCTTTTCTTGCCCATCCACCATTTGTATTACGTAAAGGTGGTCTACTTATAACAGGTCTCTTTAGTTTTTTTGTACGTCGCCATAGTGAGTAATTTGACTGAGGCGTTGCATCCAACTTTTCCAGATATTTACACAAAGATGCATTTTTCGATACTCCAAAAGTTTAGTAAGCCTTTTTTGGCATTCTTTTAACTTCGATTTCAGTTGAGGGGATCTGTGGAGTTGTCACTCTCTTCGAACTCTTCTTTTTTCAGTCAAGAGCCGTTCGACATCTGTAGAATAAATTCTATTATATCTGTTTTGTCGGGGGGGGTTGGGTAGCATGTTCAGCAGCAAGTTTTAGATTTCTATCAAAATTATTAAGAGAGAAAGAGATCGATTTTTTCTGGTGAACCCAGCGATATGTTCTCTGTGCAATGAGTACTAAGGTATTTCATATATTTTAGCCAGTTTATCCTTTTTTCTGATATCGCTAAGTTACCAGTCGGGGATACAATTCTCAGGGGCTCAATAGCATAACAATAGTGGGTGTGTGATCTGATGATAATTCTAGAGATGATTCAGCTTTAATTAGCTTCATTGGAATATTTTTTATAACACCAAAATCGATGACATCCGGTATTTTGTATGGATCAGTGAGCCAGTATGTGGAGTTTCCGCTAGAAACCACATTCAAACCCATTTTAGAAATTGTATCAAACAAAACACGACCTTTCGGGGTAATCAGTCGTGATTCCCAGAATGTATGCTTAGCGTTATAGTCGCCAGCTTCCAGGAAACGGGGGCATAGTGATTTATAAAAATTTTTGTATTGATTTTCTGTAATTGAAAATCTGGGGGGGGGGGGGTGAGTATATCGATGAAATCACTAAGTTTCTATAACAATCATCAATACAGATTGTTGTAGCTTGAAGATAATCTTCACAAAGATCACATATTACGTAGTGTTTAATGCGAAAAACATATTTTCAAACAGTTCATGGCTTATTAAGAATTGCTTGCCATAGAGTATGTGGGTTCGTGTTGGAATTAGGATTGGGCAGAGAATTTTAAAATAGAAAAACTATTTTCGATGTAAAATTTATCACCGAATAAGATACATGTTTAAAATTTTGTAAAAATTCACTTTTAAACGGAAATATTTTTCAAAACAGTATCGATATTCAGTTGATTTTTTTTGCAAAATATCTCAAAACATTTATATTATTTTAACGATATTTAACTAATAAATATTTTTTGCTTCTTAGGAAATTATGCAAAAAATAAAAATAAAAAAAATATGCATTGGTGATGTTAACTCGAAAATTACGTTTTTTGACTTATGAAGTCGTTGCAGCAAATGAGCGGTATATGAAATTATAAAAAGAAATATATATATATATATATATATATATATATATTTTGTGGCTGCAAGAATTGGACTGTTTAAAGCAAACATAACTTTTTATTTTGAAACATTCTTTGTAACTTCCTTAATTCAAATTATATATGTACTTTTATTAAGTTTTCCAGGAACTACTTAATTTATGCAATTTTTAATTAATATTAGGTTAAAAAAAAAAAAATACAAAATGACTAAAGCAATTTGGTTATTAAAATAATGTTAAAGGTACGTTTGATAATTAATAGAATATCCAAACTTAAATATGGTGTAATAATCTATTAAACTTTGTTATATTGAATCTGTATTCAACTTTTTTGTAGCACAGTGTAATTAATAAGTACATATCGTCGCTGTCGAAAAGTCGTTGTGTGTTTTAAAACTTTTCAGAAGGGCAAAAATGAGTTTATGTTTGTATGAAAGACATATAAAATTGAATATGATTCCTTTCCTTCAAACTTATACATATATTTGTATATAGATCAGTAAGGAATTAGATCAATAACAATCAAAAAAGCTTTCAGATGATCTAATAAACAAAATTTTGGAAAGTTACAAATATGATTACGAAAATTCACTTGCAAAAAACTAAAATCGCGCTTTTTTCAAGAAATATTTTGAGCAGTAAGGTTTAAACGACTATATTTTTCAAAACATTATCAATATTCTCCACTATTTTTAAAGATTATTATCCACTATTTTTAAAGATTTTTAACTGATAAACGTTTTTTGGTATTTACGAAATAAAAAAAAAAAAAAAATAAAAAAATTTTCTTTTCAGTCTACTTCGATCAATATTAAAGATGTAGTTATAGTTTTGACATTTCTTAAACATTTTGAATGAAAATAATATTACAGTTAAATGTAATTAGTTTTCTAGATAACTTTACGATGTTGACTACACAATAGCCGACGAATAGATAAAATCGGCTGGTTGCATTTACATAAAATTTCACATTGGCGTTGCAGAGGAGTGTTTGGTAGGGAGACCTATAGACCCCTCAGAAGCTGAGCTAACGGGGCTCAAAGTAGGGTACCTCTGACATAGAAATTTTTGAACCACTAGCCAAATATTTGTTCCTTACCCGATTTCGAAGATTTTTATATTTTCTTAAAGCTTGATAAGACCTGCGAAATATATTAATCTCTTATACTATCTCAATTTTGCAAGATCTTGGTAAAGATTTTTATAGCTCAAGATTTTCGACCAATTTTGTTAGACTTTTCTGTAATTAGTTAAAGAACAAAATTATCTATCGACCATAGAAAATTTCGATATCTTCACCGAGTTTAAAAATAAAAGATTATGAATTTGAAATTACAAAAATTAGAATTGTTTTTTTTGTAGCACAGTGTATTTAATAAGTACATATCTTCTCTTTGGAAAAGTCGTTGTGTGTTTTAAAACTTTCCAGAAGGACAAAAGAGAGTTTATGTTTGTATGAAAGCCATATAAAATTTAATATGAATCCTGTTCATATTTTCATAACTTATACAGATATTTGAATATAGATTATTAAGGAAATAAATCAATAGGGATCAAAAAAGCTTTCAGATGGTCTAATATACAAAATTTTGGAAAGTTACAAATATGGCTTCGCTTCTAGGAACCGACAATGTAACGCGATAATTGGAAAAGTTTTAAAAACAAAACATTTTTTAGAAAAAAATTACGCGTAATTGACAATAATGTAGTGATATCAATAATCATTTTTTTAAGTCATTTTAGTACAAAAACCTTCTGCACCGAAAGCAATTTCTAAACCCTTGAAAGATTTTTTTCCTTTGAAATTTTTTAATTTTTAAAAATATTGAAATAAAATGTCAGCAAAAACTTTGGTTGCCATGTAATGAGATAAGAAGCTAATATAATGGCTCTTCACTACTTACACATTAGCTGAATAACCCATTATTTTAACACGGTGCTGACATTAGAGGCAACTCCTTACCACATATTATTATAAGTACGCACTTTAGAAAGTGCATATGCAAATTTTGTCTTCTCATATACAATTTATCCCTTCCTTAAATATATAAATTGGAAAGCTGAATTAAAAAATCAATAAAAGTAGCATTTTAAAAAATTTCAGCATAAATAAGTAATTACATACCGCTTTATAAATAAGTAGTTACTAAACTTCTTATATGTAATACAGACGGTATGCTGTTGCCATTGAAAAGTAACTACATCCGTAAATCCATGTCAAGTTTTTGCTGGGTTAACTATGATTGTGATAAAAATGTGAACATTTTTTTCAATATTTTGTGTATTATTAACTTTTTAACACTTTTTAATTATTTGGTTAATATTAACTCTAAAATTAAAATATCAAGTCCATATTTTTGACATAAAATACTACAAAATTTTAAAAATGATTTTGTTCCATGTTATAACTTGATAGTAATGAACAAGAATTGACAACAGGTGTTTTAATAAATTCATTAAAAGTGTGGAAAAAATATCATTGGTGCATAATACTGTTCCTGGAGAGCATTTGCCAGACTGCTGGTAGTCCAGACCCAACTTATCCTCCATTAACGTCGCAATCATCTACGAGGTACTTAATAGCATGAGATTTTTTACTGTACATAAAGACTCTCTAGTGTTTACAGAATTTAAGCAAAAAATCATTTAGTAATTTTCGCAATTCACTGGTTCTAGATCTGCATTATTATTATTTTTATTCATTTTACATAAAATTCAATTAAAAATATTAATATTTGTTTGTTTTTTCAATTGCAGTATTAAAATGAAAGGAAAAAACATCATATATAGGCAAGCGATTCTACCCTCATCACTTAGCGAATTTACTCCTTGTCACACTGTGACTTTTGGCCAATCTAGATTGGCAAAAGTTGAAAAATAAAAGTTTTCCAATTAAACCAAATTTTTGATATATGTTAGAAAACACTTCAATTACGGTAGAAGTAGACAATATAATAAGAATTTACATAATTTTTTGTAAATGCAGAATACGAAATTTAAACATCTTTATTATTGAGTTAGGCTTCAAAAGTTGGAACTTTATTTTTTAACGTATCTTGGTGAAGTTCTTCCGCTATAACGGGTCCAAATTAAACCCGATTTTTTGATATTTTTATTTTGTTAACAACAAAATCTTTACGGATTCAAAAGTTGCATGCATTTGAATTTGAAATTCGAAAAAAAGTCGATTTTTCCAGTTCTGTTTTTTTGCCACATTTTCTGCAAATTTGAATAAGAAAATTGATTGCTTCAAGGACCAGGGTCTACCGCACTAAACTATTTTGTCCATAAATTTCCAATTTTCGGCTTAGAAAAATTAATATTTTTCATAAGACCTAATATGTTCCTAATTTTGTGGTAATAAAAATATGTGCTGCCCGATATTGCACAGTGGGGCAGAATCGAAATTTTTTGGAAATAAATCTGTAACTTCTGATCGGCCGGTTGGATTTTCATGAAATTTGGTATAAGCGTAGCAGAGGAGTGTACAATGTTATGTTTGGAAGGGGGCACAACAATCCCCCTAGGGGCGGAGCTAAAGAGGCTCAAAATTATGTACCTCTGACATAAAAAATTGTATATATTGTTGTAGGCCCTGATAAGACCTATAAAATACATGCTCACATATCCTATTTATCTCTTATAGTTATCGAGTTATTTGCGTTTGAATTTTTAAGCACCATAATTTTGCATGTTTTTGGTCCAGTTTTTTTTCATATATATCCTAGTATTTCCGACCGATTTTATTAGTTTTTTTCTTAATTAGTTAAAGAACAAAATTATCTATTGAATAAAAAAATTTGATATCTTTACCGAGTCCAAATATAAACGATTTTGAATTTGAAAATTGCAAAAAAGATGACTTTTTGTGTTTTTTTTAACCGAAAAAGTATCTACACTCTTTTTTATCTAAAATAAAATTTTCTTTAGCAATATATACCAATTTTGCACTTTTCTGAAAGGTAACTTCACAGAGATGACGTTAAGATAAAAATCAAGCCCAATAACTTAATTGGTCATGGTACATATCCTCCCGAATTCGAACCATTACAATTAAAAAAATTGTATTGTCTCCAAAAACCCCAAATTGGACCTTTTGTTTGATTTATTTCTAAATAGCGAAAGAAATTTTAAAAATATGTATTCCAAATTAAGCTTATCCCTTAGCATATATAATTTCCAATCTCTTGCAAAAAGATTCAAGTCAATATCATGCCTCATTTCAGAAATATGCGCCTTTAAAATTTATATTTCCAATTTATTGTATATATGACTATATTTTTACAAACTTGCAAATTTTGCCTTTAGTTTTGCGTGAATAATTACTTAGAAAATTATGAATATTTCTGTATACTTTTACTAATATCTATACACAAAATATTTTTATAAAAATAATTAATAAACATATTTTTTTTAATAGGGTTGCCACATTTCCCAAATTTAAGTAAATCTTTATCCTTTTCTAAGCATTCATTCATATCAATGAATTTAAAATAAAAAAACAAACAAAAAATGTCTATTTTAACTTAATCAATAAGTATTTTATTAGTTTACATTTATGGTGTTTACCTAAATTTAACAAATGTATTTATCTATTATTGATGGTTAAAGTTTATATATTAATGATCTAGTGGCAATGTAAAGGTATACTTTCCGGTGATACCAAGCTGCAGCATTTATCTATTACTGATGGTTCAAAATCTGTATTTTTATGAGCTAGTGACAATGCACAGGTAATATCCTTTCCGGTGATACCTAACAGTAACATATAATGTCAATGAATTCGGTATAGGTACGCTCCAAAATTGATTCTTTCAGATATTTTACCTGATGAAAATTCACAGAATACTTGTAAATATATATACCTGTGCGCTATATCTAATAGATATATATAAATAATCCTTATCAACATCATATCGAAGTTTATTGCCATGGTGATTGTATTGAAACATGAACAATTGTGTTGTGTTCTGTGGAGTTTATCTAAAAATGATCTTAATCGTTTGGAAGCTATAGTAGAATTCATGAAAACTACATATCATACAAAAGTCGACGTCATTGGTAAATCTCAGGTAGAGAGCTTTTTAAAGTTGTATGACGTAAAAATGAAGTCCTTGAATCAGCGTACTAACAGATTAAAAGTTAAACATTCCGATTAGATGGATACTGATATAGAAATATCGGCGTGCAAAATATCAACTGGAACACCCTGCAGGATATATGAAGATTTAAGTACAAGATCTAAGAAGAAAAAACTGGCCCATAAGCTTTCTATAATTTCGAATGAAGAAGTTTCTGATACATTCAAAGAAATGTTAAAAAAGGAGAAGCAACCCAAGAGTGCAATTAATATTGCTGAAATACTGCCAACTGCACCACCAAAACGTCTCAAACGGATTGCCGAAAGTGTACCTACTCCAACAACACAATCCAATTTTACAGAGGAAGAAGCAATTGCTTTAATGCTTGAACTGGACTTCAGCCGAAACAAATTTTAAGAAAAGCTCTGCTTGAATAGGGACACTCAATTCTTCCATCATAGAAGGATATTCAAGAAAAAAAGCAAACTATTTCACCATCTATTTCGGTTACCGAAAAGGCAGCTATCTTCTTTGCTTGAGAATATAGCTACCAGGATAGTTGCAGATTTTTCTGCAGATCAGTTGGAAAAAGTAAATAACAGCGACGTTGTATTAATCTGTAAGTGGGGATGTGACGGACTATCAGCCCTTCCTGAATACAAGCATGCTAGTGGAAGTAAGAAAATGGCGTATTATAAAAGCGTATTTATAGCATTTTTGGTGCCATTAAGAATGCGATCTTATTCCTTAAAGCAATCTTCATCAAAGTGTAAAAACTCATTTGAAGATATATGGCTTAGTACTACTCCAGGATCAAAACATTTTTGCAGACCTATTTGGTTCGAATACACAAGGGAGTCGAAGACAACAACAAAGGATTTAGTGGAATATATTAAAGATGAAATAAATGATTTACAACCTATTTCAATAACCATAAACCAATACACATTCATTAATAAAAATATATGAATGCTTAGAAAAGGATAAAAATTTACTTAAATTTGGAAAAAGTGGCAACCCAATTAAAAATAAAAAATATTTATTAATTATTTTTATAAAAATATTTTGTGTATAGATATTACTAAAAGTATACAGAAATATTCATAATTTTATAAATAATTATTTACGCAAAGCTAAAGGAAAAAGTTGCAAGTTTGAAAATTCTTGAAAGTTTTTGGGAATTGCACTTGAAATTAATCATGAAAAAATCTGCTCAGCTTTAAAATTTTACAACAAATATCCATTAACAAAAATTTTATTACATAATTAAAAATTAATAATATGTACAAAATCTCAAATCAATCCTTTTTTGGCATCTTTTTGCAAAAAGTCTTCAATAAATTTTGCTATTTTAAATATTTCTATATATATTATATACGATATAAATGAGATCCAGTCTTATCATCTATGAGAAAACTTTGGATTTGCTACAGTCATTTGTCACATGAAAATATTCAGGAATATATAGATTTACTTTATCTTTTAGATATGTGTTACTGTGAATCCGATTATTGTACTGAATTGAGCTATTATAATAATTTGCCTTAACTTTTAGATATACATTACTACCACTAACATTGTTTTATTGAATTAAGCTATTCTTATTAATTAATAGGTAAATATTGTTATAAAAAATAAATATTTTGCAAAAAATTCTTTATCTTATTTAATTATTCATATAGAATATTTTACTCATATCCAATACTTATAACAAACACCAATATCGCAGGTAAAAATACTTCTGGGAAGTTATCTGTCATTCACATATTCTAAAAATAAGTCATTAAGTTGATTACTCATTATGTTTCTATAATGTTTCTATAATTAATCTTGACACGTGGAAAGGTAGGCATATTATACATCAGTGTATAGGAAATTATGTCTTCTTTATGTACATTATTTATAATAAAAAAATTCTTTACACACTTTTTGCGAAAAAAGGCCGAAAAAGTGTTGAATTGTTTTTGTACATATAAATTTTAGTTTTGAAATCTTACACCTGCATAGAATTATTGTTGCTTAATTGGGAGCTATAATCACTTTTTTATATTCGTTAGAGAAATCCTGCAAATGGGCTTTACGATTTGAGAAATTAAAGCAAAAATTTTAAAATTTTGAAAAAATATGTCGAATTTGTTTATCGCAAGGTTCAGCTTTCAAAGTATTTTTTTTCTATAAAATTATCTTTCAGAAATGTATAAAAACTATATATGTAATTAAGAAACATTTTTCGTAAGTGAAAAAAATCTACTTTTTTTAAAATTAAAATTTCAGTTTTATTTCCATTTCATTTTTTGAATGGGGCACTTTGCGTCGTATTAAAATAATGAGTTATACTGCTAACGTGTAAGTAATAGAGAACCATTATATACATTAGCATTTTAATTCATGCAGACCAAAGTTCTTGCTGGGTTTTGAAAAACCTTAAAAAATCAACAATCAAGCAGGGAAAGAGTTTTGTATTATTTTGTAGAAACAAAAGCTAATTTTTCAGTAATTATGGGGTAATTTTATATCTAAGCGGACAAAAACTCTCATTTTCAGATTTTACATCTCTGGTTTTGATGAAATTTACTACACATATTGCCTATTTAAAGTAGAATCAGTGCCCTTTCCCGTCCAAAAATAAGACGTTTTGAAAAAAATAAAAGCTTAAAAATTCATAAAGGATTCGTAATGATATATATAAAGTTTGTTGATTTTGAAAGCTCAAAGGGAAAGAAGTTATGAAACATGATTTCATCGAAATAGGAGATGTCACAACCGGTTGTTGTCCATTTTGACATGGAATTACCGTATGGTTAAAATTTAATTAACATTCCTTACACAAGTTTTTAATGATCGGGAGAATTCATAATAAATTTAACATTTTTTAACCGCTTCTTACGTTTTTTAATCTTGTTTGTTGGATTATGTGAAGATTACGATTCCTTTCAAATTGCTATTAAATATCTAGAGTTTTGAAAAAAAACTGTAAAAAAATCCAAAATCATATAAATAAACTCCTAAAAAGTTCAAGTTCGTTGCGGTACCAGTTAACGATATTCGATCAATCTAATATTCTGCAAAATATGTTTTTACATCCCAAAAATAACTATTATAGGGGGTTAGGTCGAAATTCCAAATTCGGTTCAGAGTGCCCGTACTGAGAAAAAAAAAACCATTGACAAATCGACAACGTGGTTGCATTGACAATTTATGATGTCGCTTTTTTGACACCGCGTTGCACTGTTCATTTAAATCTTTAATTTTTCCCAGCAGTAGAAACGTACATTGTACAATAAAATAATTTATTCTGTAGAAAAATCATAATTACCCCGTTTAAAATTAACGTTTGGACATCTTCCATTTTAAAATGATCTACAGTAAAATTTTTGCATGCTTTTTATAAAATTTTAAAATGAAAAAAAGATCACATCTGATACTCTTATAAATGTATCTAGAATGTTATGTGTATGTACCTTAGAGCGAGGTTTCCTCCCGTATGAAAATCATTGAAAAAATATCGGTATTTGAAGGAGTGGTAAAAAATATTTTTTGTATTTATGGAAACGTTATTAACTATTCTTCCATTCTAGGGGGTAACTGGTACAACTTTTTTCGACCTACCCTAATGTACATATATTTAAAAATACACCGACTTGTCCATTAAAGGAAAGTATATTCTGAAAATTAGAAGGCAATTAGAAAATAAATAAAAAGCGGATTTCTCGTCTTTTTGAATAGAAAGATTAAACAAAATATTCATATTCACATGTGCATATATGAGTAATGTATATATAATACTTGAAACTTTTATTTATCACTTTTATATAAAATTAGAATTTTACTTAGAATTATAGCGTATAAGAAATCATAATCCAATTAATTACTTTATATTTATCATACTTGTTACTTACTATTCATTTATTAACATCAAATAATATTAAAATAATGAGAAATTGTGTTGTAAAATAATAGTAAATATTCATTAAGACTACCTTTATACAATCAGATTTGTACAAATAAGAATATGATTAAGACTTGAGTTAAGATTCAACTCAGTTTTAAATCCAAATAGTGTAAAGTTAGCTGTAGTAGTATTTAACTATAACTTATATCAATATACTATTTTTATAAAACCAATTTGTGCTTAAATTAATTCACATAAAAAATATATATGTGAACTTAGCCTAATCCTTTTTTATCAGATTAATATTTTCAAAACTAATAATAAACATTAGTCAAGATTTATATCAACTGACCAGTGTGGCCATTTTTTTATTATTTTAAATAATATATTGCCCGGGCTCTCAGTTGCACTAAATTGTCGTGCCCCATAAAGGTGATAATTGGGTGTCAATTTTTTCAGACGAACTCCTTCTTCCAACAGTGCCAGACAAGCCTTTAACTGTGCTTCAGTTGGTACCGTTTTAACGTATGTGCCGATAAATGTTATACCTACACTACCCTTATTATAACCTTTCGTATGTGCTCCAATTGCATCCCAACCGCGCCCTATATACACCCGACCATCGCTACCTATAAGAAAATTGTAACCGATATCGTCCCATCCAAATGAGTCCATATGAAATTCTTGTATTATCCGAACACGCTCCGTACAAAATTTCTGTAATTATTAAAAATGTATATTCAGTGTTGTTTTATTATTTTTAAATATATATTTAGATGAATAATAACAAATATATACTTACTATAGAATCGCAAGTATCGGTAGCTGTGTGAGATATAATGACACGGTGCAATGGTAGATCTTGCTTATCCAATGTATTTTTTTGCGGATGAGCTCGCCAAACATCTCGATCTATCAAACATAATGTACCATTGCCAGAGCATTTACTGTCATTGTTGGCATCACTGCCAATTGTATCTAAAATACATTGCGGTTAGTTCTTGGAGCAGGTATTTAAGTAATTGTTAATTAAGTAATTATTCATTTACACTTCCCTCGAAATAAGTTTAAATGCAAGAAAGGTTGTGGATGATTACTAATAAAATTTTTTGTTAAAATTTTCACAAAACTATTTCGCCAACATTGCTTAAAGTGCAGTTTTTCCCTCTCGAAATATGACACGCACACACATATTTGTAATGTTTTTGGATAACAATAATATGTGAACGTCTTTTTGAAGGATCAATTCATTTTTTATAGAATCTGGAACAAAAATTCTATCTAATAATACATCGCTAATAAGTATTTCGTTTTACTTTGCTACTTATTCAATTTTATCTGCTTTCAAATCAATAATTCCAATTGCCACTCCTTTAATTCATTTATACTAATTTCGTTGGGTGCCTCGTCAACGGAAATGCAAAATGGCGTAACAATACAAAAAATGTAAAACTGATTTTTTTAATGATAATAGTACATTACATTATTAAAAATTTTTTGAGTTTTATTGTCAAAAATATCAACTTTATTAGAAAAATTCAAAAGGGTGTAATAGCAAATTAGTTTTATTATTATGCCTCATTAAACAAAGTAAACTTGCCAGAACTTAATAACCACAATTTTAATAACCACAATTTTAATAACCACAGTAGGTTTCAAATGATTAAGCTTTTTATATCTCCAGTAAAATTATAGTGTTAATGCCCTTTTACATTTCTGGTGACGATATGTAATATATAGAAATTGAATTTTTTTATAGTTTTTGGTGGTCTTTCTATAGTACAAATCAAAATTGTCATTTGATTTCATATATCCCTTGAAATACTTTCTTTCAAATATATACATATGTACCATTCATTTAGGTCTTTCGATTTATATACATATATTCCGAATGCAAATACCCTTTCTTAATAATTTTTAAATTTTTATTATTTTACCTTTCTTTTAAAGAAATAAAATAGGATCAGGCTTTAATGTAAAGAGTTGTGAATATTTAAAATTAATATAGCACAATATTACCAAAAAAAATTAATTTTAATAGTTTTATAAAACATCTACTTATATGTAATATTAATACAATTTGAAAACACATGGTAATTTTAAAATGACGAAACATACATATATATTCCATGACGATCACAAAGTTCTAATGAATTCGCATTTCCTTTTAAAATTTCAATATGGAATATACACCTATTCAATAAAAACGAATATAATTTATAATTATACAAAAAAAAAAAAAAAAAAAAGATCAAAAACATGTGATTAATTTATAGTACTCAGTTAAAAAATGGTAAAATTATAATAATTATAATTATTCCAACAATAATTTTATTATTTGGGAACCAACTTTAGTTTACACTGTAAACTAAAATTGTAAGCAATATATTTAAAATAAGGATTAAAAGAAATTATTAGAGTAGTTAAACATATGTACATATGTTACACATATGTCTAATCTGCTTAAAACATAAATGAAAAATATTTAGGGTCCATCACGGTCCAGTTTCAATTTTGTTTCAAACTTCAATGTAATGTTTAAAGAATTTGTCGAAGCTTGCAGATTTTGCATAAAATTATTAAATATAATAAAAATTTATTACTTAGCCCTTGAAGGTGTTTTGTTATTCAAGTCGTTTTTATCAAGATATGTACATTTTATTACAGTTTTGTTATTTATTAAAGTTTCACTTTAATCCAATACAAACAAACTAGAGGTATAGCTTTATTAAGTATATCAGTTGTAAAAAAAAAACTAGTTGTAAGCATATTATTATTCTGGGTGCTCCGAATTTTTACACAGTTTTATGATTTTTAGTTCATTTTAAATTACCACCGGGTCTTTTAATACGAGCTTTATCAGTCATTAATTTGAACTGTTTTATGAGAAATCGGTGTGTTCAAAGACATTTATATCGGTATACTTTTCAAGATACTTAATTTTATCTACCTAAATTGGTGAAAATATACACTTCGCATGGTCGTAATGTTTTGTTAACGTTTGTAATAACGATCGTAACCTAAATATATAAAAGAGTAACGAGACTGACTGACTAAATTACTGATTGATTCATCATCCCACAGCCCAAACGCATGAAGCATGAAGAGAGATGAAACTTGGACCGTACGTTGATGGGATTTTTGGGAATTCGAATGTTTATGGGTTAAAAATGAGTAAAATCGATAACCCTATATAACCTAAACTAATATAGATAAAAAAAAAAAATTAATACCTATCGTTATTCTTTTAAAAAAATAGTGGACAGTTGTCTGGCTCTTTTAGGGAGAAAACAGGTAAAACAGTATTCTGGTACATAAAGCAGTAAACATACAATACGATTTACATCGTATAGAAAAATTGTATATATATATATATATATATATATATATATATATATATATGGGATCAATTTGAAAATTCATACATATACAATTTTTGTTACATGCACCTAAAAGCATGAAATTAATGATATATGGTTGTTCTTCTAATGGTCCTATTTTTGTAATAATTGACATCTAAGAATGAAATTGAAGATACATGGTCCTATGTGGATAAGAATTTACAAGGGGTACTTTGTAGTACGTTTTTGTTCTTCTAAAGGTACTTTTTAAATATTTCTAGAAATATGAAATTAAAGATACATGGTACTAAATGAATGAGAATTCATAAGAGATGTCTTTGTGGTACTTTTTCGTATTCCACTGGTACTTCTTGACATATTGAATATTACTTCTTGAAATATTGAACCTAAAAACATTAAATTAAAGTTATATAGTCCTATGTGGGTAAAAATTCATGAAGGGGGACTTTGTTTTGCTTTTTAATTTTGTAATGGTACTTTTTGAATTTTTTTAATAATTAACATAGCAGCATGAAATTAAAGATACACAGTCTTATGTGGATAAGAATTCACAAGGGGGACTTAGTGGTACTTTTTGTTTTTCTAATATAATATTGAACGTAGAAACATGAAATGGTCCTATGTGGCTAAGAATTCAAGAATTAGACTTTGTGGTACTTTTTCGTTTCCTAATGATATTTTTTAAATTTTCTACAATATCGAATATTTTTTGAATTTTTATAATATTGAACCTAAAATCATGATTTTAAATATATGTAGTCCTAAATGAGTGAGAATCCACAAGTGGGGACTTTGTGATACATTTTCGTTCTTCTAATATTACTTCTTGAATTTTCTATAACTTTGAGTATATAATCATAAAATTGAAGATATGTGATCCTAAGTGAATTAGGATTGTTAAGAAAGGATGCTACGTTTCTTCTAATATTACTTTTTGATTTTTTTATAATAATTAATCCAGAAACATGAAATTAAAGATATATGGCTCTTTGTGGGTAAGAATCCACAAGCCCTATTAGTCACATTCTTTTCTACTAAAAAATAATAACAGAAATAATTTGGTAGCTTTTAAACCTTCGAACGTTTAGGACTGGTACTTTATTGGAATCTTCTAAACCAAAAAGCATAGAAATAAATTTTAAATTATATTATTTCTTTATCACAAACATATATATTAAACATGTTGATAGTACTTCTTGAAAATCCTTTTTGTTACTGTTTTAGGTAAAATAACTATTTAAAAAGTTTTTTTGTTGTTAATGCCGACTCAATGTCCGATACAAATTGTACTGTAGATATTTCTCCCCCAATATTTTTAAAAATTTGAAGTTTTGGGGGGTAAAAGCGTCTAGAAAATGTACTTTATACATCTCTTGGACCGTGAAATATGAGAACAAAATGTAAATAGTTTTTTTTTCAACCCAAAAAAGTAAGAGCTACCAAGTTTATGTAGGTGTCCCGTAAGTTCGCTAACGCAGTAGCTTGTAAAATGCAGGATTTTATTTAAAACTAGACATTGAAAAAATTATCATTTTTTGCGCCATATATGATGTAACATTACTTCATATCTCTGAAACTCTAGAGTTGAAAACTCGCAAGGTGAAAAATGAAATCGTTTTCTTTTAAAATTATACACTACATATTC
Organism: Protocalliphora azurea; assembly: GCA_932274085.1. Lineage (NCBI taxonomy): Eukaryota > Metazoa > Arthropoda > Insecta > Diptera > Calliphoridae > Protocalliphora > Protocalliphora azurea. The sequence goes on from OW026522.1 coordinate 62,612,714, forward strand.
GAAAACCCTAAATGATTCTCAATTTTTGTTTCAGGCATATCAGTCGGGTAGTCTTTAAAGTTTAAATTTGTTACAAATTATTTCGCAAACAAATCTTATAATAGAATGAAATCATTCTCACTCACTTTAAGCTGTAAATATGACAACAAAAACAATAATGGAAGCACTACAACAAAAATAACATAAATATATGAATATTTTTATGTAAGTATGTATACATATATGCAATTAGTTAAATATAAAATAATTTGAAAATTTTTCGTATTAAATTTTGATTTCAAGAACGTGCAAAATCTCTAAATTGTGACATGATTATAAAGGACTAATTAAGAAGGTAGACTTGGATGCAAAATGGGGAGATGTGAAAACATTAATTTACTCAAAATGCTTAATTATTTTATGTATTACTGACGGATTGTTTGTTTATTTATCTATCTGTTCGTTTTGTTTACTTGTCAATGTATCTGTATTGTACATACACGCATATTGAGAAAATGAATACCTATTGTTGAATTGATTGGAATATTATTTCTCAATTCTTCGCTATTCCCGAGTACAAGCTTACTTTTGCTATTGTTCAGCGCCTTGCTCCCCAAGACTATGGCCACAATCAGGAATGCCAATATAGCCAAAACACCAAAAATGATCAGTGTTTTGCGTTTACCCAATTGTTCTGGAGATGAGTTTATATCTTTGGCTGAAAATAAACAAACAAATAAATAAGAAAATAAATTTAAATAATAAATATAATGACTGAGCAATTACAATGGTAGGCAAAAACTATTTTTTGCCTCCTTTAAAAAAATAACGTATTATTATTATTATTATTTTTTTTTTTTTTTTATGGGCATGTCCAATATTTCTGTCTTAATATGGAACGGTTTGTCCGATTTAGTTAAATGAAATACCAAAAGATGCGGAACAAATGAAATTATCTTAACATTACCGTCTTATTCAGAAATTAGTATCTGAAACATTTTTTTTAATCCAAAATTTAAGAATTTTTCCTTAAGTTCTTTTCAAAAATGAAAAAAGTTATGGTGAAATATACCCGTGTAACAGTCTTAATACATGAGTATTGATAAAAAATCATTACGTGATAGATAGAAACTGAAAGCAGATTCTCGTTAAGTACGTCAAATTTAATCAAGTCCATTTATTTCTGTTTAAAGAAGGATATTCTTGCTGGCAAGTGTACACAATTTCTAACTTTTTGTAAAAAAAAGCAATATGTAATAGAAGATTTTAGCAAAATTTTCCACGAATTTTTTTAATACTATTTTATTAAAGTTTAAATATTTCGGAAATTTTTCATCGTAATTTAGACTAAACTTCAAAGGCTTTCTTTTACTCGACTATTATCGCGGTTTTAAAGAATTTATTATATTTTTCATAAATTCATTGATAATTAGGTGCAGTAAACACTTCCATACAACTTATTTGTAAAAACTACCGATTGAAGCTTTTGGGGACTAAATGTATAAAATTGACCCTTTTGCTTTTAAAGGGTTAATTATCTGTAATTTTTCTCCTTTTTAAATTTTATAAATAAATTCGTCCTGAAATTATAAAATATGTATATTTTTCTATAGTTGATGTTATAATAGGAGTTATTACCTTAGTATATAGTGTCGATTTCCTAACGAAAATTAAATAAAAAAAACACAAAATAACATATATTTTATTTTCGCCTTAATTCACATTAAAATTATACCTCAGTTGTATAATTTTTGGGACAGAAAGCTATCGAATTTAAAGTAGTTAATAACTTTCTGTCTCTTTTTCGCAAAACTCCTAATGTCAAATAGGATCAGAGTCACGACAGCTATTTCCGCTCTTTTCATTCTAAAATATTCCTTCTTATTCAAGTAGCATTCGACTGGTACGGTTCCTGAATTCTAATAAAACTCATAGCTATTTGTTTCCTTTTCTGTTAAAACTAACATTTAGGTTCCTTTTCTTTCTACAATCTATGACTGATTGAAAAAAGAAAAATCAAATTCGAGTGGCTTAGAGAATTGATTCTGCATTTTCCCAGCATCCTACATCTTCCATGTAAAAACCATGTAAAATTACTTATATGTATTATTCGTATCGGAATAAGAACAAATGAGTAAATTACGATCACCAGAAACTTCCTTATAATTGGAGTAAATATTTTTAAAAATGTATATTTTTTACAACTGATAGCAGATATTAAAATTTTCTGAAATATTTAAAATTAAATTCTCTGGACTTTGAAAAGAAGTCTAAAACTTGGAGTTGGACCGTTAGATTGTAAAAGCCGTAACCAGAGAAACCGAAAATATGCAATTGCATGCTTCTTCTGGTACGTCGAATGAAGTCATCGATAAAATATTTATCCATTTCAGAACAAATATAACATTTTAGCATCGATTTGTAAATGCATATTTTTGCATATTTTATCATTAATGGCACATTTTTAGCACTTAGCGATTTTTAAAGCAGATTTATAGCATATTTTGTTATTTTTAGAACATATTTAAAACTTTTAGAGCATATTTTGACATTTTGAGGATAATTTTTTCAAATTTGATTTTATAAAAAATAAGAAATCAAAAAGTATGTAGTTTTTAAATTTAACTTTAGTGGATACCATATAAAATCATTTAATATCGCTGAGTAGTTTGACTTGTAGCAACAAATCATGAAGATTTGGAAACGGATTAGTTGATTTTATAAAGCCCTTTTTAATTGATCTTTATTAATGCTATTTTTAAATGTAATATAGTGGAAGTATTTGATTTATACTTGCTCGAACAGCATTAGTCAAATTTACATAAGATAATTTTGATAATTTCTAAGCTAATAATAATGTCTAAAATTAGATGGGTAAGCAAATGGAAGATCAATACCGTTTTTATGTAATATATTAAAAAAATGGGGAATAAAATTACGACGTAGTTGACAAATTTCAGGTTTGCCTTATTTTATAATTTATTTTTATTTTTGTTTTGTAAAAAAAAACATAATTTTTGTTAAAAAATTACAAATATTGTTTGTTTTTGAATTGCACATATTAGCCTTTTTAGCGCATATTTTTCATTTTTTATTGCATATTTAATGAGCATAAACCACTTTTTTAGAGTAACAGAATAACGTATATTTGTGGTTTCCCTGCTCATAACGAAATCTAGGTTGTTATTGATACTGGTAGTTATATGGAAACTATGGTCAATTATGACCCGATCTTAACAAAATTTGTTACCGTGTTTTCTACTTACTTACGTATATAAAACTTATTTACAAATTATTATTTCCATATTAAATTCGATATGTGATTTCTGCATATAAAAGTGATTTTCGAAAGTAGCCCTTACATGGTACCTATGGAATATTATGGACCGATTTTATAAATGTGTTTTCTACTACAAAAATATATCTCGATACACCCATTATCTCGATACGCCCATTTGTAAGATATTTATTATACTTCTTAAAAAAATGAACAAAACCAGACTTCTGAATTTCGACCGTAACTTCACCCAGAATTATTCTTTGGAATGTAAAGACGTACTGAGATAAATATTAGACTATTCGGATATCAATAACATGAGCAACATCGGTTCTCTAGTTAATAGGTGGGTAAAATTTGTTTTTTTTAAAAATAGCTATTAAATACTTTTTTTTGCAATTTAATGTAAAGGAATCGAAACCACACATAGTGATCAACCAAACAAGATAAAAAAATTAAAAGTATATTAATTTTTCAACATGATTTTCGTAGTGGATATTTATGGAACTTATGGTCAGTCGTAAACCGATTATTGAGAAATTCGGAAGAATGATTTTTACGTCTATAAACAGTGTTGCCAATTTAGCCATCTGCTGGCTAAATGTAGCCATTGAAAAATGTATTTAGCCATTAGCCACTTTCATTTTAACGTTTTTGGTTTATTTATGCTAGGTTAGGTTAGGTTAGGTTAGGTTAGGTTAGGTTAAAAAGGGCGGCGTCTTAACGGCTCCACCCAGAGACCGTTCGGTCCATTTCCTAATATCCATGGAATATGACACAATCTGAATCCTAACTGATACCTCCACAAAAGACCTGTCCAACTCCGAGCGCTTACGAGCTAGCTCATCGGCTATTTCATTGCCGAGAATATCGCAGTGACCAGGAACCCAACAAAGTCTTATTCTGTAGGCATCCATTAGCCTCCTAATTTCCTTCCCACACACCAGCACTAATCTGGATCTGACATAGTGATTTGTCATTGCCATCAGTGCAGCCTGACTATCCACTTAGATTGTTACCTCAGTGTCCCTCTCAACATTCTCCTCCAGCAATCCTAGGGCCTTGTAAATGCCTAGAATTTCTGCCTGGAAAACGCTGCAACTATCAGACAATCTAAAATATCGCTTGATATCTGTTCCCATGAAGTAGACACCCGTCCTTGTGCCTACTTCCGTCTTCTTCGCTCAAATCCAGAGGTCCCTACTAGGGATTTCAATAGCGGGAGTAGCATCAAAGTCTATTATGGTACCTACATAGTCCGTTTGGGCGGCCGAGGATAATGTTTGACTATTCAACTTAACTTCATTAAGTATGCTAGCATGCCCCGCTGTGAAGCTCCCTATTAATCTCAATTCCTTCAGTCTAAATAAGCCCCTCACAGCCATACCTCTCACGAATTCCTCAATTGGAAGAAGGTGGAGAATGATGCACAGTGATGTACTTCTTGCGGCACCCGTAATGCCAATTGAAGCACATCTCTGAACTTTAGAAAGAAGGTTCCTATACGACCCTTTCCTCAACGCCTCCCACCATACCGATCTTCCATAAGTGGGTATAGGTCTCACAACCGATGTGTATTACCAGTATATAATTACCGGTTTTAGACCCCAGTTCTTCCCTATAGAGTTCCTACATGCGTAGTAGGCATTAAATCTCATCCTGGCCCTTTCCTGAGTATTTCTCCTTCATGAAAATTTGCTGTCCAAGTAAACACCCAGGTACTTGGCCTCGTCATACCCGCTTTGGGTATGAAAATGACCTTTACCTCTCTCCACCCCCTGGGAATATATCTCACTTTAAGACACTTTCTAAATATCTTCACGAGTAGTGAGGTGACCCGGTCATTGACATTTTGTAACATGGCCGGAAAAATACCATCTGGGCCCGGTGACTTATATGGCCCAAATGAGTTTACCACCCATCTTACCTTGTCTCCAGTTATCACCTCCTCTACCACATTGATATCACCCTCCTCTGGTTCGGACTGTAGGTTATCACTAACACTACCTGTCCTCCCATCAGATTCTACATCCTTACAGCCAAGAAAGTGAGTCTCCATCAGTAAGCTAAGGGACTCCGAGCTAGACTCCGTCCACGAGTTGTCCTCCCGTTGTATATATCCAGGTACCACCGGGTCCTTGGATAATACCCGTCTAAATCTTGAAAACTCGTTAACCGAGTCCACGGAGAAGTTCTCCACATTCTCACGGAGTCCACAGATATTCATCCCTGATATCCGTTTTGCCCGTCTTATGTCCTTCTTATACTTAATAAAGCTTTCCCTATAGCTGTCCCAGTCAGTCTAACTCCTCGTTAGCTTGGCTCTATTGAACAGCCTTCTTCGTTGGACCCTAAGTTCACTGGTCCGCCATTTCGGCTGCCACCTTTTCCCAGGATAGATCACCGGTCAGCTGAGATTAAAGCTATTCATAAGTACATCCGTGAAATTATTCACGACTCCCTCGATACCCTCAGCTGAGTTTCTCCAGCCCCAAAACCAAAATTGACAACTCCCCCCAGTGACTCCAGCTTCTTCAGAGACTTCTGATCCACAAGGTTAGGGTTAGGTTGGAAAGGGCGGCGCATTCACGCCTACACCCAGAGGCCAAACGGCCCATTGTGATCCCTTTATGAAAAGAAGAAAAAGAAAAAGAGAAAAGTGGAACCTATACCCAATCAATCAGTTATGATTGTTCCTAAGCCATTTTATCCCCATAACAAACCCTATGAGGTTGACAAGTCCTTTGCCATTAACCTCACCTAGTTCATGTAGTGTATGGCTTCCAAACCACTTCAACCTATTACGCTGAAGCCCTACGCAGTGACAGAGTATGTGCTCCACTGTCTCTAGCTCCTCAACATCATCGCACGTTCTACAGAAGTCTGATGTGCCAATGTCCCACTTACTCATCATATTCCCTATTGAGAAATGACCCGTAACCATACCTACTATGACTCTAAGACTACCACGATTCATACCTAGAAGATGCTTGGAATCCGCCAGTTTTAAGCTAGGCCATAATGCCCTAGAAACTCTGCAGTCCGATCTGTCATTCCAGGCTCGATTCGTGTTGTCCAGAATCCACTCCCCTATGGCCCTAAAGAAGGACCCAATTGGAATCTTAACAGATGACTCTATGAAAGACCTATCTAGCTCCGAGCCACTGCGAGCTAGCTCATCGGCTATTTCGTTGCCAAGAATGTCACAATGACCAGGAACCCAACATAGTCTCATCATATAGGAATCCATTAACCTTCTCAATTCCCTTCTGCACTCAAGTACCAATCTGGACCTAACAAAATGACTAGTCAGAGCCAATAACGCCGCCTGACTATCAACATAGATAGTAATCTCAGACCCCCGTTCAACATTCCCTTCAATCAAGCCGAGAGCCTTATAAATGCCAAGAATCTCTGCTTGAAAGACACTACAACTGTCAGACAATTTGTAGGATCGTCTGATATCAGTTCCCATAAAGTATACACCTGCACCAGTGCCAACTTCCATTTTCGAACCGTCCGTGAAGACCGCGCACCCTCCATAGAGCTTTTCTACTCCATCCCAAAGATCCCTGCTAGGTAACACCAAAGCGGGAGTAGCCCCGAAGTCAATCGTGGTCCCGACATAATCCGTAGGCTCAGCCAAGGATAGTGTCCGACCGTTGAATCTGACTTCATCTAGTATGCTGACATGCTCCGCTCTAGAGGAACCTAATAAACCCAGTTCCTTCAATCTAAATAGGCCACGGACAGCCATACCCCTCACGAATTCCTCAATTGGAAGAAGGTGGAGGATTATGTTCAGCGCCGCCTGAGGTGTACTTCTCCTGGCACCTGAGATGCCAATTGAAGCACACCTCTGAACTTTAGAGAGAAGTTTCCTGTACGTTTCCCTACTCAATACCTTCCACCAGACTGTACAGCCATAAGTAAGAATAGGTCTAACAACCGAAGTGTAAATCCAGTATACAACTTGCGGCGTAAGACCCCAATTCTTGCCTATAGAGTTCCTGCAGGTGTAATAGGCATCGAGTCCCCTCTTGACCCTCTCCTGAGTGTTTCTCCTCCAAGACAATTTACTGTCCAAGTACACACCCAGGTATTTGGCCTCACTTGACAATACAAGCTCAATCCCGTTCAATACTGGAAAGCTAAAATGCTCAACCTTGTATCTCCTAGTAAACAAAACTAGCTCCGTTTTCCCGTGAAAAGTATTTCCTGTGGGAAGTATTCGCCTATATTCTGTAGAAATTCTCAAGCATTTATGAAGAGTTTCCTGATCCACAAATATGGACACGTCTGAAGTCTCTGCCTTGGTTCTCCTTACAGGTCATGGAATTCACAATCTTCCATTGGCCTGTAACAAGACCTTCATTCTGATTTTCCAATACTGTCAGAATGGTTTCAACCTCTGGAATGGGTGGAGGAAACCATACCGTCACTATTGGACGCAGGGGCGCCCCCGGATGGAGAGAATTGCACTTAGCAACTGCGTTTTTAAGAAATTCATAAGATTTCTCATTTCCGCAGTTGATAGTTTTAACTCCCTTCATCCAGTCCGCGCCTTTGAAGGATACCTCGTTCGCCCTTCCTTTTACAAAGGCGATCTCTTCAATGAGCTTGTGTTCAATCTGTCGCCATTGCTCAACGCTGATCCTCCCATCTGGATCAACTTTGTCAATGACTGCAGCTTGAACACAGTTCTACAGCACTGATTCGTTCGCCTTAGCAGAGCTGGAAGGTATGCGAGCAACCTTCTTAGCCATTGAGGTTTGCTGGTTATGCCCAGATCTGGCCTTTTTAGTGACCCCCTTTTGGGGACCCTTAGAAAAGCCATGTGGGATTTGACCAGCAGAAGAAGGTCGCTTGTCAGAGATCTTAGCCACCCCACCAGTAGTGTCCTTATGACTTCCACAGGTTGAGTTGGTCGGCCTTTGACCTACTGCCTTTTTGCTTGTTAATGGCTGATCATGTCCAGGCCTAGCATCCCTGACAATTTTTTTCGATTTTCCAGTTTTGCTGACCGGCGCATGAATAGCCACACCATCGGTAGTCTTTGGCTTACCAGTCCTTACCTGCTGGTACAGAATGGTTGCAGGTTTGGCTGGTACGCCACTACCCTTATCCTCCGCTGCGGCACTAATTGTTGAGGATATGGCTTTCCTCCTGTGCTCTTATGAGACACCTCTGGAGTTCTGTCCACATTCTCACCCAATCCTTCAGGATAAGACATTCCCATAGAGTTATAGACAGGCCCGTAGATTTATTCGAATCTTTTAACATTCCTCCTGTGCTTTCTGACAAGGTACTTATACTTCCCTGCAAGTGGTGTAGAGCCTCTCTTAGCTATTATTATTATGCAGATAGATAAGGGAAGCTTTTGCGCCATTTCGAGCCTTTTCCTCCCTTGCTCCGACCCCGCCTTGACGCTTCGGTTCCTCTCTTGACTCTGAGCGCGAGCTGAGAACACAATGATCTCGTGCTCATCTTCAGATCCAAGAGAAAGGTCCCAGCAAAGGAATCCTTCGAGATGCCCAGAAACTCATACGCCTCTGATAGTAGGCCCAACAACTTTCCTGTTCTAGAATATCCCTTTGTACCCCCATCAACACTAAATCGTCGTCCGTGTCTGTCTTGTCGCTTTGTGACCATTCGTCATCTGTCCGAATTGAGTTTAAATTTAAACTGCCTATTGTGTCTCATGAGTATGCTAGTAAAAGAAGGACCATCTCGCGCAGTGACGGCGCGGACTAGGCTAGAGCTTACAGCGAACCCGTGCCATAGGCGTAGGAAGGGAGCTGTTAGCTGTTAGTTTATTTAAGCACTAACTAACCATTCAGGTTGTCGGCACTGCTACCAACCACCTTGACCTTAAAGTGCGCTGCATTTATTTGGTCCACGAGAGACTCTAAGGAACTCTATTACTAGAGATAATACACATGATCTGAACATTCAAGTTAGGGACCTTTAAGCACCCTGTAGCAGAATGTGCAGGTCATGTGCCTTATAACCAATCCTCCCTATCCGCTACCTATGGACACGTCCGATAGGAGTAAATGCAGCTAAAGACCACACGAAGTCTTTTGCTGCACTACGTAAACTATTTTCTATACAAAATATCCTAAAATCTTTCAAAGAAAGCACATTACTTATTGAAAACTTATTTAATATTATAGTTAAAAATTTAAGAACAATATTAGTTTTAAATTAAATTGTATATTTTTTTTAAATTCTCTGTTTCGACAAATAAGAATTATTTTATTAAGAACAATTTATGAATTTAACACCTTTTTATTAAACAAATAAATGCTATTGACGAAATTGTAAATATCAAATTTTATTCCCTATAAGTTGAGTGTCAAAATTTTTGATACAAAATTGATTAATTATAATGGACCTCAGAACTAATAGTTTAATAGCATTTATTTTACGACAACGTATTTTTGTAAAGGAATCGTCCTGAAAAAAATATAATTTTAAAGATAAATTGGTAAAGTGAAGCAGATTTTTACATAATGAAACTTTTGTACGATTACTTTCCCGGTGCGGTTCGCTATCCATTTTGATGCGATAACTAATATTTATTTTATATGAGGGCTACTACTCCTGCTGGACCTATCCGATTTATACAATTATATGAAAATACCCTTTTAAATATACACCTTTAGATATGCGAATATTAATATTTGCTTTGTATGGGGACTAATTTTCCCTCTGGACCTATCCGTCGTATTTTCATTCCATCAATACGAAATTAGAAGATAGTGTTTCCCACAAAGTTTGAAGACTCTCACTATAATAGTTCCTTAGATATGCCATAATAAATTTTTGCTTTGTATGGGGGTACCACCCCCCTGCTCCGATCGAAAAATAAAATATCATATTTCAATTAAGGAACACAAGGATAATGATTTAAAAATTTTGAGAAAATAGGTTGATCCGTTTGAGAGTTTTAAAAAAGTGGGCGTAGAATGTGGGCATGGAATCTGATTAAGAACATAGCCTATAATATTCTGAAGTACAAGCACTATCCGTATGTCAAATGTTATGTATATAAATTTATTAATAAAGTGCAAAATTTAAAAAAAAAACGTTTTTTCTAAAAACATACGTAAAACGTGGACGTGACATCTAATCGAGATCTAACATAGCCTATAACCTCCTCCGGCACTGGTATTACCTGTGTGTCAAATTTCGAGAAAATCTGTTTATTCGTTTAGGCGTGATTGGTACACAGACAAACAAATAAACAAACAAACTTGCACCTCATTTTTATAATATAAGGATAAAAAGTACTATTAAAAAGTTTTTTTCTGTTTTTTTTTTTTTTATTTCATTTTCCTACGTTTTATTCCAAAAAAATGTTAGTCATTTTTAGCAATTTGGTTTTAATTATTTTTATAATTGAATAATTTGCTGAAAAACGAAGTTTTCTAATACATTAAATTAAAATTCTATAAAGGAAAATTTAAAATCATATTTCAATTACAAAAAATTCATATCCAATTATTTTCTTAATTGAGATTCAATCTATTAAAAAAATTGTATATTCAATTATTCAAATTATTATTTATTTTTTCATTTATATTTGATTACTTAATTGATTAATACGATAAAGAAAAATAATTGAAAGGCGTGAAATTGTTTTATTTTTAGTAAACAATAACTGATAGAATTAAAAAAGTAATTGGAATAATTTTTATCTTTGATAAATCGTTATTTGACCATATTTTTTCTGTTTAAACAAAAATAAAAATAAAAATGTATCAAATTGTGTTGAAATACTTTTTGAGAGGTATTGTTAAATCTCAACTTTAAAATAACTTTTTTGCAATAGTTATTTTTATGGCTATGAGGGGTGAAATTGTAAAATATGCCGATTAATTGAAAATTTAATATTCGTATTTTGAAAAAGTAATTGAATCTAGGTAAAAATAGATAAAATTAATGATGCTTCATTTGTTAAAAAAAATCTAATTTTTTTCACTCTCCGTGTAGTGCACTTTCAAATTCACATATCGTTTTCAATTTCTAATTACAGTGACTAAAACTGAAATTTAAAATTTTTGAAGTTTATATTTTTGAGTTTAATTTTACAAAAAGTATTTTCTTTACAATGTTAAGCATAGGTATTTGGAAACATATTTACGTATTTGTTGCTAAAGTTAATGTTCTAGAAATATTTTTAATATACATTTTTATAATCGGTCTAAAAACGTGCATTTTTCGCTTTTGTATAGAAATTCAAAAAACTTTTAGACGAACTTGGATGAAAATAAAAAAAATTTGTATTTTATTTTCTGATAACCTTGTAAAGTTCGACTGTGAAAATTCTTGTGTTGCGATTTTATAAAACTTATTTAATTTAAAACAACATCAATAATTGTCTTTTCAACAACAATAATAAAATATATATTTTAAGATTTATTTTTGCATGAAATTGTTTTTGTATATTCATTGGCATACATTTGGTATAATTCTATTTGTCAAATTTCCGTTTTACATTTCTTAACATTACCACTCCGTTTTGCGTTATTAAGATCAATTTTATAATTAGTGTCCTTGCTAATTATCCGTAGTGTTGCCATTCATTACATATTACTGGTTTTAATCCTAGATAATATTTGTATTGGTGTGTATCCTTAATAAAGTTTGAGATGGACTGTATTATTAAAAACTGTAGTATTTCCGGTGAAGAACGTATGATTTCCTGTTGGTTGTGTTTGAGAAATTAACACTTAAAATGTAGTGGCCTAAAAGCTCGTGATGCTGCTGCATTATCCGTCAATGCCAAAAACTTGCAGTGAACTTGACCAAGTTGCAGAGTAATTGGCATTGAATTTTACAATTTCTTCAAAAGTTACAAAGCTGAGTTCGATGGAATTAAAAAAAAGGAAAACTAACTAAATACGGTGAACTTTTTTCTAAATTTACAAATTTAGATAGTTTTGCTGCCTTCTCTAGATCAAAACATAAAAGAAGAAAGAGTAGTGATGCTCTAGTTGTAACTCCTAATTCAAATAATTTTATTTATAATGTAATTACGTCAGAGTTGAATTTAGTTACTCCTACGATATCTAATTCGACAAACCTGCCCATGATTCCAAATCTGCTACTAATAAGCCTCCAGAACTTATTTTACTAACTCTCTCATCATCAAACAAGACTAATTTATATGTCGTCAAGGTATGAACACAAAGTTAAAATCCCTTTATTTAGAGAGCATTGATATTGAGCATAATATCATTGTACTCACTAAAACGTAGCTTCAAAATAAATCTAATAAAGAAATCCATAATTCTGAAATAATGTGCAGTAAATTTCAAATTTATAGACGTGATAGAGCGGGTAAAGAAGGTGGGGGAGTTTTGATTTCTGTCTCAACTCTTTTTCCTTCAGAAGAAATAATTCTTTACAATGATCAAAATATTGAATTTATCGCCGTATGTGTTAAAGCCAAATTTAGAATCATTATTATAACTTGCTCATATACTCATATCTATGAACAATATGCAAACGCGACAAAATTTGTAGCTAATCAATCCAAACCTTGTGACTCCACCATTGTTCTTGGTGATTTTAAAGTTCCAAACATTAAATGGTGAGAAACTCCTGATTCATGATTTTTAAGCCCATCGATAAGACCGGAAACATCCACTGAATTACTGAATGCTATTGCTGATTTAGGACTCTTCCAAATAAATCTTGTATTTGTTGGTCAACCTGAAGAATTTAATATTCTTCGCATTAATCCATTATTAACACCTGAAGATGCTTATCACCCCACTTTTGAAATAAACATATACATCGAAACAAAATTATCATTCCAGTAAATGTAAATGATAAGATAGTTTTTGATTTCAGCAAAGCTGATTACTCCAAATTAACCCATTTAATTTGTTCTGAAATTGTTTTGAATATATTCCTTACAATAAAGTATGCCCTCATAATATTGACATCATTCAGATTAAATTCTGTAATGGCTTAAGTAAATGTTTTAAGAAATTAATTCCAATGACGAGAAAAAGAATTGCACATGGACCGCCTTGGAGTACAAAGCAGCTCAATAGCTTGAACATTTTGAAAAACAAACATTATAGGAAGTACAAAAAATCCGGTTTATCTATTGATTATATGAGATATTCTATATCAAGATCAGTTTACAATTCAGGAAAAATAAAAAATAACTTTAAAAATAATCCAAAATATTTTTACCAGTTTGTAAATTCTAAGCGTCGAGTCTCTGGATATCCGTCCATGATGGAGATAAAGTATCTTCAAACAATGCATATATTTGCGATATGTTTGCTGCTTTCTTCTCATCCGCCTATTCTGATAAATAATTACATCAACTTTCCATATACTTTAGATAAATCGATGGTAATGACAACTGACGGTTTTCCCAGCTATGTTCTTATAAATTGTTTACAATCTCTTATATCTCAATGCATTTTTCTTTTTGTGATTTGGAAGAAAAAATACTCTCCAAAAAAATTAATGGTAAATATTCTTGTTTTCGTTATAAAAACTGAATAAAATTAAAGTAATAAAAATTTAAAATAAAAATTTTTTTAATTTAATTATATATGTTATTTAAGAAGAGAACTATATAGAATTTTCGGAAAATACTTAAAACAAGTAGAAAAATAACAATATAGCAAGTTTTGCCATATTAATTCACTTTAATACGCAAACGTAATTTTGAAGTTGCGTTAACGTGACCCCGTCGCGTTAATATGGAAGCTATATACGAAAGCTATAGTCCATCGTTCTGAAATTTGGCTATAAGATTAATACTTAAATTGGATTTATTTTTACTAAATTTTATATTTATGCGATCATTTATATAGTAATACTGGGTGGGGTTCCTATATGGGAGGTACGGTCAATTTTGGACCGTGGTAGTATGATTTTAAGTTAAAAAAAGAAAATCATAATAATATTGAAATTTTCGAGAAAAAAAAAAACAAGGAGTCTTCTGATGTTATAATAAATTATTATAAAAATAAAAATAATAAACTTTAAATACTTAAAGAGACAATACTACAGCAACATTATTTAATTATTGGCCGAAAACAAAACCCAAATACAAAAAGCAAATTGAGTGTTTTTTGATCCTAATTATATAAACTTTTACCTAAATTGAGAAAATTACTGAAATTTAATGTAAAATAAAACTAATAAAAACTTTAATTATTTCTAAAACATATTAATAATTATAAAAAAAAATATATAAAAAATGTGTTAAATTAAATAACACAAAAAAAAGCAAATATCAGATGAGATATTTGCCATCGTGTCCCTCCGAAGTCAAGGGCATAAAGGAACAACAAAATAATCAACCTGGACTGCAGAACCTATAGATGAATTAAAAAACTTTTGTACACAACAAAATAATCATCATATGGATCCTCATGATAACACCAGCTGGACTGTAGAGTCTACAGACAAATTTAGTAAGTCTTTGTTTGTGTAATTTACTTTAAAATAGAAATCTAGCAATAAATTAAAAAAAAGAAAACTTTTATATTCATATATTTAAAAAATAAAAAAAAAACAAAAAAAATCTTTGTTAGAAATTCGTTATTCTTATTACTATAAGACAATATTTTAACTAAAACTAACAAAAAAAAAAAAAAAAAAAAAATGATAATGGATAAATAACCACCACCAAAAGTGGTATAACATAAATAAAAACTTAAAACAAAAACATTTTACTAAAAACTGCTGTATACATACGTGTCCCTGCAGTAGTATAATACAAAAGGATTGAACCGTTTTCGATCATCAATTGGTGATGACCGACGTATACCATTGCCACTATTCACCCTGCAAAAACATGGTGACGGTTGTAATGACATAGGTACCCTTAAATCTAAGTATTAACACGCCCCAGGACGAAAACATACAACAAGTCGCTGGCCGTATAAACTCAGGTTAAGTAAAACTAATGTAAACTTGCCATTTGCTATTGTAAACGGTCACGCAACTAACGGATGCAACAGTTCTAATGGTTGTTAGAAACCCCTTTTTACATTATTTTTCATAAAATTCATTATCCACTGCTTTCTTTTATAGAAAATATTTTTATAAAATCCCTTATCTTCTTAAAGTAAAAATAATTATTCCTTTGCGAAATATTCTTATTGATTATTAATTAATTGATTTTGTTCATACATAAACAATAAAATCCTTTTCCCTTTTAACTTTATATTATTGTTATTTGATTATTCAATTATATATCGATATTAATGATATGAACGGTGAAATTAATCAATAAAATAAGTAAATCTTAAAAGCACATTTCTTGTTTATCTCGTTGATTGGATCAACTTTGATTAGTTTCGGGATAATAGAGCAAACTACGACTCGGATAGTCTTTAGTTAGTTTAATAATTTCTATTATACTACTTACATTCTATGCTAATTCACTTAGCATTTCCTTTAAAACATATATTATTGATTCTTTTATAAACCAATTATTAAAATGGGCGGTACGAATTCAAAAGTTGAGCATCCAAATGCAAACGTCGTAAACTACATTGTGGTCAAAATTGAATTACCTTTCGTATATCCCATAATTATAATTTGTTTAATGCATCTTTTAGTAACCTTATACCAGTTACACAAAAGGTCTTTAAGAAAGTCATATACTAGAGCAGCATTCTTGGCAACCAATTTAGACAAAGTCTAATCATCGCCACAGCACTCTGGTTATGTACTAATTATTATTACTACTTATGATTTTCTGAAAAAAAAGTTCATAACAATTCCAAAAACTATATATTTTTTTACAACACTTCTAACAAAACTTCGCGTATGAATATATAACATTTAATGGAATTGGAAACTATTGTATTCAAAGCAAAATCTATAAAATAAGAATTTTTGAAATCATATAAATGCTTAAACGTTGACAGAGAAACAAAACCAGAAACTGTTAATAAGCATATCAATATTCTTCAAAATCAGCTAGAGAAACTTAGAGTACTACTGAATGCGAGTTACAGTAGACTAACAATATCTCACCAAACCTCTGCTTATAATTTTTATTCAGACCTACGTGAAAAACTAATTTCAGTAAGTTATAGAAAAATCTTAAAAATCCTTGTAACCCATTCACTTCCAAAAACCAAGATGCCTCAAAAATTAATAGCATTTTTAAATACTGCCTCTAGGTTAATCTAAGATTTCGATGGAAACTCTGAAAACCTACAGAGCTTTATCGATGCCATTAACTTAGTGGACTCCATAAAATATACTTATGAGTCGGTAGCTGTTAACCTAATCAAAACAAAATTGAAAGGAACAGCAAGAAATTTAATTTCCTCAGAAACGACACTAGTACAAATAATTTCTAAATTAAAAACAACCGTTAAAGGTGAATCCGTTGATGTCATTAATGCCAAACTAATGAGCACAAGACAATCCGGAAAAAATGTTTATTCCTATGCCAAAGAAATGGAAGAATTAACAAAAAAATTAGAAACTGCTTACATTAGAGATGGGTTACCCTATGAAATAGCCAATAAATATGCTACTCGTTCAGCTGTCACGACAATTACCAAAAATGCTTCAAATGATAGAGTCAAACTGATCATGGAATCAGGGACTTTTAACAATATGAACGAAGTGTTAACAAAATTTATAAGCAGTTGTACCGAAGTATATGGTCAAGAAAATTCCATTCTTGCATATGGGTTTAAACGCCAAGGTTACAGTAATAACAATAGTAACCAAAGCAGAAACAACAACTTCAACCAAAACAGAAATTTTCCCCACCATAGAAATAATATTCAAAATAGGAACAATAACGGATCTTATCGTAACAATAATGCTGTTGGCAACCGTTATAATAATAATTACAATAACAATAATCCTGGTTCTTATCGTAACAATAATGCTGTTGGCAACCGTTATAATAATAATTACAATAACAATAATCCTGGTTCTTATCGTAATAATAACGATAATAGAAACCGTAATACCAATCGTAATAATATACAAACTAGAAATATTAATATGACTGCTAAAAACAACTCGGGAAACTGGCAAGCACCCCTAAGTACTCAGTAGAATCCAAAACCTACAATATTAATTTAAATTTATGTAGCTACTTGCGATGTAGAACTACTCTAAATGATACAATTTCAAATTTTTTAATAGATACTGGCGCTGATATTTCAATTGTCAAGCTCAACCAGGTTTTAAATGAATTCATAAATATCTATAACAGAAAAAATCTAAACGGTATTGGTCAAGGCTTAATTTCAACTTTAGGTAGTGTAAAATCACAATTAAAAATAGACTATTTGTCTCATACATTTCATGTAGTAAAAGACGATTTTAAAATACAGGCAGATGGAATAATTGGAATGGACTTCATACGAAAGTATAATTGTATCTTAGAATATTTCAATGATAAGGATATAATAATTCTTAGATCAAATGAAATTGACCATGATATTGGAATACCTCACAAAAATGGTGCAACCATTAATTCAATAGCAATACCTGCCAGAGCTGAAGTGATAACATCCATAAAATTTGAATCATCAGAACAACACGTATTGATACCTTCAAACAATCCAAGATGGCGTTTATGTCGCAAACACTTTAACTTCAAAATCAAATCCTTTAGTAAAAATAATAAATACTACTGAACAAGATTTAATAATTTCTGATATTAAACTTGTAACCGAAACTTTAAGAGACTTCAAGATTGTAAAACAAAATTTTAAGCCTGACAAAACCAAAGAAAAAGTGGAAAGACTTTCCAGAAACTTTCCATCATTGGTTGAAAAAGATCTTAGATCATTATGCAACGAGTTTATAGATATTTTTGCATTAGAGTCTGAAAGTATATCTGTCAATAATTTTTATAAGCAAAAACTTAAGGTTAGTAATACGCAATCTGTTTACATAAAAAACTATAGAATTCCACATTTCCAAAAAGAAGAAGCAAACAATCAGGTTGATAAACTTATTAGAGATGTTATTATTGAACCATCAATTTCGGTTCACAATAGCCCCATACTCTTAGTACCAAAGAAACCTTTACCTGGTACCAATCAAAAGAGATGGAGATTAGTAGTAGACTACAGAGCAGTTAATAAAAACTTAGTAGCAGATAAATTTCCTTTACCTCGAATAGATGACATTCTTGATCAATTAGGTAGAGCTAAATTCTTCTCTTGTCTTGACCTGATGTCAGGTTTTCATCAAATAGAACTCGAGGAAGAATCTAGCGATATTACATCATTTTCCACAGATAAAGGATCATTCAGATTCAAAAGATTGCCGTATGGTATAAAAATAGCCCCAAATTCTTTTCAACGTATGATGTCATTAGCATTTTCTGGTCTATCTCCAGTACAAGCATTTGTGTATATGGATGACATAGTAGTAATTGGTTGTTCTAAGGAACATATGTTACGTAATTAAAAAAATGTATTTAAAGTGTGCAGAAAATGCAATCTAAAATTACATATAGATAAATGCTCATTCTTCTGTACTCAAGTAACCTTTTTGGGTCACAAATGTACTGATCACGGTAATTTGCCTGATGATAGCAAATTCTCTATCCTACAAAACTGTTCTACACCAAAAAATGGTGATGAAGCTAAACGCTTCGTAGCCTTTTGCAATTATTACCGATGGTTCATACCAAACTTTGCTGAATCATCAAGACATATAACGAGATTGTCTAGAAAAAATTTACCTTTTGAATGGACCAAAGATTGCGAAAAATCTTTCCAATACCTTAAAAATCAGTTATTAAGTCCAAAAATACTTCAATACCCTGCTTTTTCTAAAACCTTTTATATTGCAACAGACGCAAGCAAATACACTTGTGGGGCTGTCCTTAGTCAAGATAAACAAGCTATCCTAATGCCAATTTCATATGCTTTAAGATCTCTCACTAAGGGTGAAAGTAATAAATCTACTATAGAGCAGGAATTAACTGCAATACATTGGGCTGTGAAATATTTCAGACCCTACATTTATGGCAAAAAATTTGTAATACAAAGCAGTCATAGACCCCTCACCTACCTATTTTCTCTAAAGAATCCATCCTCAAAGCTCATATGTATGAGACTTGACCTCGAGGAATACGACTTTGTAGTTGAGTATATTAGGGGTCAGGAAAATACAGTAGCATAAGCGCTGTCACGCATAGAGTTTCAGGATATCAAAAATATTGAAGTCAACACAGTGCTAAAAGTCACCACCAGACTACAGGCAAAAACAAGCGGAACAAGTACAAATAAAACTTCGATACCGCTAGTAGAATCAGATACTTTTAATGTATATGAGGCTATAAATGGCCATGAGCACCGTAAAATACCTCGATTGTATTTTACTAAGGATAAAGTAATTATCCATAAAGGAAAGCAAGTACTTTCCGGGTTTAAGTAGAAAGACCTTATTATTAATACAAATGTAGACTTAGGTCACCTCTTTCTAAAGCTTGAAAAAATAGCTAATAATGTTGGCCTTACAACATTGCTACTCTCACTAGATGACAGTATGCTTAATTACCTAGGAACTAATATTGAAACCTTCAAAAGTAAGGGTAATGAAATCTTGCAAGATTGTATATTAACAATTTTGCTCGTACCAAAATTAACTAAAGTTTCATCTGATTCGAAAAATTGAGAATTATGCAAAAATATCATGATGATCCCATCATCAAATTCAAATTGTGATAATCGACACTATAGGACCTCTTTCACGGTCAGATTCACAGAATGAATATGCTGTGACTATAATGTGCGATTTAACTAAATATTTAGTGAGTATATCCATAATAAATAAATCTGCCAGAAAGGTTGCGAAAGCCACTATTTTAATATACGGTCCATTGGATACCATAGTAACGGACCTACTTACTGAATATATAAATTAAGTACTTATGGAACTATACAAGCTGATGAAAATAGAGAAAATACACTCTACTGCTTACCATCATGAGACACTCGGTACTATTGAGAGATCTCACAAAACATTTTACGAGTACTTAAGATCTTATGTTTCATCAGACAAATCAGATTAGGATAATTGGTTGAAATTTTTTGTATACTGTTATAATACAACTCCATCTGCAGCTCATCGATATTGTCATTTGAATTGATTTAATGAAAAATTCCAAAAGAGCTTGATTTTACCAAAACCAACCGCATAGAACCCCTTTACAACGTTGACGCTTATGTAAAGGAAGTTGAATTTAGACTCCAAGTAGCCCAACGTCAAGCCGCTAGCTTCATTGAAAACGCTAAACTTCTAATACAGAAAACATCCAATGTTACACTTTACGTAAATGATTCTGTTCTAATCCGCAACGAAGCAGGACATAAGTTAGATTCAGTCTATAAAAGACCTTTGACTGTTAAAGAAATTGACCTTTCAAAAAATGTCACCTTAATGGACACTAATGGGAAACTTTTCACTGTCCACAAGAACAGAATTAATAGACTCCCTAAATAAACGCATACCGTAAAATATGTTGTCTAGCAGTTAACCCATTTACAAAATGTTTCTAAATAAAGGTATACAATAACACCTTCATATATTTAAAATATATTTTTAATATTTTTACATATAGATACTAAGATATCCCAAAAAGATGAATTTTAAATATCTTTACGCAAAGCCTTATACAGATATCTTAAAATAAATAAACAATATTATTGTATTCTTACACATTTAAATATAATAAATCTGTAGATTTGTCAAGAAAATATTTGTAAAACTTTCGTTTGAATGATTGATAATTGATTTTGTCGGAAATAATATTATAAATAAATTCATCCAAACAATTAAAAACTAATTCTACCATCACATCGTCATTACTGATAATAGGTGACGGATATTTTTGTTTTTCGTAAATAATTTATCCAAACAATCAAAAACTAATTCTACCATCATATCGTTATTTCTGATAATAGGTGATGGATATTTTAGTTTCATTACCATTTGCATTATGGTTTCCATTGAACTTGTCTTGATCAAAAATATAATTTTTTTTTCTTCATTAATGACTTATCATATTGTATATAAGTTACTTTCACTACTACAATTTGAATTATTTTTTTATATTGCATTATTTTAATGACTAGAATTTAAACTAAAATACAAATATTTTTATTATAATTTTTACGAATTCTCATAAGAGATATATATTTAAATTTGATCCTAAAAAATATTTTTTTTTGGAAAGGAAGGGAATAACAGCAATTAGAACTAGACTAAATAAATCCCTACATCTAAAAAAAAATTTTGTATTACATAAAAGAATAATCAAACTAGTATTGATTATTTTTTTCCGAAAAAGGGAGGTGTAGTGTGTTGGACTAGTCGAAGTTGCATGCCTTTTGCATTAACTTAATACTTTTACATTGTTGAAGTATTTTTTTCCACACTGCACAATAGCTGAACAGCATGTATTATGCTGTCCCAGCACTCTCCCATGATACACATATTATATATGTATTAGTGTATAATTATAAGCTAGGTTAAGACTAGCTTCAAGTTGAAAATGAAATTAAGTAATAAAGAAACACTTTAAAGGGACAGTTGCGTTAGCGGCTGGCTCCAAAATAAAGAAAAACAAATTACAAAATTTTTTAATATTACATCGGCCACGGCTGGCGCGTACAAGGTGCAATCTTGAACACCAATTTTCACAAATTTTTCGCAGCATATGCTGCCATAATTCGCCAATGTTGACTTTCAGATGTTCAATTGTTTCTGGTTTATCGACGTAGACAAGTGACTATAGAAAATAATCCAATGGGGTTAAATCACACGATCTTGGTGATCAATTAATTGGACCATTACGTGAAACTCATCAAAACTTTTTTTGAGTATATAAATTTCAGCATGCTCTGTGTGGATTAATGGCAGCTAATTGAAGTACGAAAAAATTTCTAATCATGTTCCTATAGCGTTCACCATTGACAGTAACATTTTGACCATCATCGTTTACAGAAATATGGACCAAAGACACCGCTGGTGCGCTTTATGGGCACCAAACATTAATTTTTTGTGGATACAATGGTGTTTGGACAAAAGCTTGTGGATTATTATCACCCCAAATGTGATAATTCTGCTTATTTACGTATCCATTCAACCAAAAATGGGTTGCCTTAATAAAATGTTAAATCAAACTAAACAAAAAGCAACTATATGCTCTTAAATCGGTTGTCAAATAAAGCAGTGTTTCCAACTTAAAGTTATGAACCTCTAAAAAAAACCGTTATTTAAGATATTTATGAGCGTTTGACCTATTTTTACAACTTTTATTGTGAGCTAATTATTGCAACAAAATTATAAACAAATCTTTTTTTTTTTTTTTTTTTGATACTTCATTATTTTGTTCAGACATTTAGTAGATAAAAAAGAAAACACTAGCAACAAAATTGGGATCATTTAATATTGTCTGAACGGTTTCAACGCTGAAATATACCATCCAAATAATGGCTAGAATTTTTTAAATAATTTATTAATTGTTTTTAAATAAAATTTTATAAAAAATATATTTGATTTTAAGATTGGTTTTAAATGATTTGAAAACCAATATAAAAAACAAAAAAAAATTTTCTGATTTTGATAATTTCAATATAAAAATAAAAGGAAAATTATACACATTTTAAAAAACAAATCGTGAAATCTTACATTTGAAGGCTTCCTATGTTAAGTCGCCTTCATTCTTTCATTTCTTAAAATGTTCATATCATCTTGTAAGTTATGTTAACAATCTCCGTCCGTGTATATTAGACTGCTCCAAAAAAAACTACTTTCGAATTCCGACCGTAACTCCTCCTAGGATTTTATTTTTAATGTAAAAAATAAAATCCTGTTCCTAACAAGTGCCGCATCGACCCCAGAGTTTACAGAGTGGATTTATAGGGAAAAATTTTGACTTTTTCACAGTTTCAAATCACTAATTTCAATTTTTACAAAATTTTGTTAAACAAGATAATATAGATTATAACAAATATATTACGAAATTTTTAACGTATTTCAATAATGTTAATCCTTAAAGTCAATTTTTGGAATGTTTGAGGATTTTATTTATTTTTTATTTTTATATGAATTTCATTTATTTTTATATATTTATGTTGATTTCAAAACAATGATTTTTATAGAACAACTTGCACTTTCTTACTTTCTTAGAATAACTTTGCATATCAAAACGAGTTAAGTATCATTTTCTTTGTTCATGACATCAGTTAATAAAATTTACTTTGCACATATTGAAGAAAGGAGAGCTTTTAAAAAATGTTTGACTTTAACCTTCCCGTTTTAAAGGTTAACATTGTTAAAATACGTTAAAAATTTCGAAATATATTTCTTATAATCAATATTATCTTATTGTATTTTAAATTTAAATTATCAGTATACTAATCAAAAAATTTGACTCCACAACACAAAAATCAAAAATGTCCTTTTGCCGAAGTCGGCAAAATTCAGATCTAAGGTACGGCAAATTTATAAGAGGTATCTACCTAATTCCTTTTATTTTTACTTTCTGTCAGTGTTGCCAGAAAATGTAATTGGTAAAGTGCTCATCAAAAATTATGTTAAATTGTTCTACAACAGCAAATAACAATGCTAAATTGTATTGTAAAGAAAAATTTATATTTTCGCTGCCCTAGATGAAAACGAATGTGTTTCTTTTATTTAGGTCGGTTTGGTCATTGATGGA
This sequence comes from Protocalliphora azurea, assembly GCA_932274085.1. NCBI lineage: Eukaryota > Metazoa > Arthropoda > Insecta > Diptera > Calliphoridae > Protocalliphora > Protocalliphora azurea. The sequence goes on from OW026522.1 coordinate 62,636,680, forward strand.
AAGATGAAGAAGTTACAAAAAGTTAAAATGTTGTTGATTATATAAATGTATGAACATACAATTATTAATTAATTAAAACTATCTGTTATAATTATATATATTATTATATATATTATTATACTTTTCATATGTTCTTTTTGAACATCATATGATCCAAGATATTATTCAGCAGTGGAAATGAGGAATGGAGGGGATTAAAGACGCCTTTTCTATAATTTTTTCACAAAAAAAGCAATTATTGAATCAAATTCATTTAATATATTTACTTCTTTGCCTTGTAGTTTAATGTTAAGATTGTTTAATGTCCCGATAAATTTAGACATATAAGCAATGTAATATATTGAAATAGGATTCTGTAAATTTTAATTTTTGTATAAAACGAAAATGTGTACTTCCATCTTTCTGTATAATCTCTTCAGCATATTTCACTTCGAAATCCAACGGATATTAATATGAAGTAGTAATTTCTTATGTTCTGCATTTAAATTGATACATAGGGCTTTAAGAATTTTATTTTTTAAGGCAGCAGTTTTATAAGCATTTTTAAATATATCAGGTAAGGTTTTCGCAGCAAGTACTTGTCAGTGGATTGCGAAGCGAGATTTAAGTGATTTTAAAAACCTAATCGCGATCGCAGACAAAGATTTAATAAACAATAATTCTTCCGTTATTCCACTTTCTGCAATAAAATAAAAGTTGGCTTAAATTAGTTTTTTACAGTTATTTGATAGAGGGATTCTCGGGATTCATTCCATACACATTCTATATATATATATATATATATATATATATATATATATATATATATATATATATAGAATGTGTATGTATATAGACATACATATATATAAGCAAGAAATATAAGATATTGATTAACTACCATTAAAAGGTTTAGTTTAGTTAATGCTGGAATGTCCATTAAAGTGGTATCTCTGTAGATTGGGTCCAATTCCAATTCAAATTTTTATCTCCGTTGCACCGTTGAAGTTGTGTACGTACTTAGGATTAAATTTTACATCTGTTGAACATTATCTCTTTCATCTGATCCCCGGTGACTGAATTTGGTTTTACCAGATCATGAAAAAAAATTTTTTTTGAGGTTTTTTTTATATACATTCCCTAGCTGTCCTTTTTATAATAGAGGGACTTAGATCTAAATTGATTTCAGTCTTAGCTTCTCTGATAAACACCTTTCGGATAGTTGTGAAAAAAGTTCTGAATTTTTCGATCTTCTACTGTAGTTGACCTTCTATTTTCTTCCTATAAGAACAATAGAGTGCCCCGTAGAAAAAAGACCCCTCATACATTGCGTATTAATAAGCAGAATATGTATAAAATTATTAAAAAATTTTTTAAATTGATCTTCAGTTCCCTACCAGCGATTAAGTCATAGGTCTAGAAAAAAAAAGTTTTGAGTTTTGTCTCGAAATGGGTATCAAAAAAAGTCGTAATTTTGAATATCTTACAAAAAAGATATTAAAAAATTTGTTCACCAAAATTTTTCTCCATACTCTCATTTTAGTACATCATGCGAAAAAAGTTTGATTTTTTTTCAAAGTGGAAAAAATGTTATATTTTGTTTCTTTTATGGGTAAAATATTGGAAAGTATGCACCGTAATAATTTATTTTCCAATGTTTTTTTTTTTTTTTGTTAAAAAGTTCTCTAGCGAAACAGAATCCCATGGGGAGAATTTTACAATATTTGAGGTTTTCACTTGCTAGGGAACTGAAGATCAATTAAAATTTTTTTAATATTCTTTGTGCTTTTATCTCATCAATAAGTATCTTTTGAGAGGTCTTCCCTCAAAATTGTCGCAACACTCTAATGAACAATATGGGTATTTTCACTATTCGACAAATTGTTGAATTGCGCACCGATACTTTGTGAACAGATAATTTAATATTTTTGATTTTAGCTTAAAATTGCATTTATTGCAGCCATTGATCACAAAAATTAATAACACGAAATTTTGCCTTAAAACAATGAATTGAAGCAATTAAAAAAAAACAAGAATATTATATATGTGTTATATATGAGAAATGAAAAAAATTTTGAGTAAAAATAGTAACAATACGTTAATCAGATTTCAAAAAAAAAAAAATCTTAAAAATAGAGGTTTATCTTTATCAAAATTAAAATAATGTGATTTTATTGAACTTCTTAAGTGCTATCAACACATATCAAAACCACTACAGAATCTTCAATATTTATTGTACTACACTGGAAAGAAAAGTTTTTAATTTTACTTTTTGCACGATTTCGTAAATAGCAAAAAATCGATATTGGTTTAAACTTACGAAAAATTATGGGTAATAACATACTTATTTGGGATATTTTGCTGAAAAAATCAAATAAATATCGGTACTGTTTTGAAAAACATAGGCTGTTAAGTATTACTACTTACGATATTATTTCATACAAAAGTGAGATTTTAATTTAATTAAAAGTGAATTTTCACAAACTTTTAAACATGTTTCTTATTTAGTGATAAGTTTTACATCGAAAATAGTTTTTATTATTTTAAATTTCGAACTATAATAAAATGCTTTCATTTGACATCAATGTTAAAGTAATTTATACTTCGCGGTAGTTGTCAGTAAGCGAAACGTGTATGTAGAAAAATGCTGCTGTAGCCGGTATAAATGATTTTTCTTAAATTAAATAAATTAATAAAATTAAAGTTCACATTATCAATTTTAACCATTAAGATGATTCTTTACAGATACTTTTCGATGATCTAAAGTCATATCTGGTCTTAAAAAATGCGGAACAAAATTTTAAAATTTGGTGAAAAATTTAAAAAGTGCATAAACTGTTTGCATTTTAAAATTTTTAAAGCCCCTTTGACTCTGAAGTGTCATTTATTAAAAATTCTGTTTACGCGATACTTAGCGCATTTTCTGTAAAAGCGGTATTTGTTAGAAATGAAAAACATTAATTTTACAAATATTTTGTGCTGATGGTATCCCATGCCTGCTTTCCTGTCATTAACGAGATATACCTCTAACTGTAGAGAATCACTTCGTCTTTAAAATTTTCTTCTCTAAATTTAATTTTACTTATGCACGCAAATTTTCTATCACCAAAAAAACTACAAAATTTAAAAAGTCATAAATTTTTGGTTTCATTTTGTATCACCGGATAACCAGATAGTTTTCTTGTTGTACAACATATAAATTTCTTAAATATTGTCTTTCGACTGGTTAATAGTTTGAAACTAAAAGATGTAAATTGTCAGTGCAAAATTGAAATAAATCAAAAAATCTTCGAAAGTTTTAACTCAATTTTTTTATATTTTTTAGGCTTAAATGGCTGTATTTCCTTTAAATCTTTGGTGATCTAAGTAATTTTGTTAGGTCTACCAAAATCCTTTAACAGTTTTCCTGTTTTTAAATAAAACAAAATTTAGAAATGCAAGACACATAAAGTCGTTTTCAAAGAGTTTCGAAAATTTTTGGAATTCGTCATATATACTTATATGAACCGTTTGTTTTGAAAGTAAATTCATAAAAACAGTTAGGTAAGAAAATATTAAAAATATTAAATATTAAATGATTTAATTTTGATTTAATTGTTTTCTTTTATATTAAAATTTACGAAGATTTCTGATAGAATAAAGGAAAAACTTAAATTAGTATAAGACTATTACGTAAAAATTTAAATATTTTTATGCCTAACTTGATTTTTTTGATGAAGGATCACTTAGGTCACTTTCAAAATAAACGGCTCTTATATCTTTAATAACCACCACATATATTACAGTGATCCAAAGTTTCTTTTAATTAAAAATATCACCTTATATAAAAAGTGGGCGGCAAAGAGAGCGGACCACGTCCATTTTCGGTTTCCGCACTTTTAATTATCCTTGAACTATTTGTGCAAAATTTCGTTGTTGTACATGCTTTCCTTTCGTCTTTATGGCTTGTAGTATTATAAAAATGTTGCAGTCAACATAGGGTTGGATTCGAATTGTAATCTAAGTTGACATTACTGAAAAACGAGCTTGCATTCCAAAAATAAATTTGACAATCGACTTACGCCCAAAATCTTTTATTCTTTATATAAAATCTAGTTATATAGAAGTACGTATAAAACACTTTCACAGTTATATGAGTGCGTATTGATGAGTATTTCAGTGTCTTTGTTATTGTTGGTATTGTTATTCTCTTGAGTAGATTGAGTGTAAATGTATAAAGTGGGAATGAGAGTAACATATCTACTTTCCCACGGTTTAAATGAACAAATACAGTAGATAATGAAGCCTATACCATAAGTACTTATTGTATGTTGAGAAAAAATATATGAATAGGTATTAGAAATATAAACATAACATAAAATAAATAAAAAATAATAATGATTTATTAAAATTGTACCGAAAAAAAATAAAATAAGTTATTTATTTTTTAATTTATATCTATATGTACAAATATTTATTTATAAAACGTTTACATTAAATTTTTAGGAATTCAATTGACTAATTTGTAACTACACAGAAGTTAACATGTCGTTAAGAAGGATATTATCACTTCGGTGCAAATTAAAGTATTTATATTTGTACAACAATAGAATATATAAGCTTTTCACTACAATAGTTACGAAGTCATACCTATTTATATTGATTTTTATGTGTACAAACATATTTTTCGTAGGCATTTTTTATACACACAACAATACTATATGCTTTTTGTATTTCTTTATAAACACATAAACACACGTACATGTATTTCTTTTGAACTATCTCTCTATGCTTTTGGTGGTGGTTCTTATTATAAACCACACCACCATAGGTGGTTGTGGTATTACGTGTTTATGCAGATGTTTGTGACGCAATGAAAAAATTAGCCAACACCCACCTTAAAGTATACCAATCGACTCGGAATCACTTTTTGAATCCGATGTCTGTCCGTCCGTCTGGCTGGCTGTCCATGTAAATCTTGTGCACAAAGTACAGGTCTCTATTTTGAAGATAATTCAATAAAATTTGGCACATAGGTCTTTCATGATTGAAATTGGTGATGATCGATCCATTATTTCATCTAGCCCCCACACAAATGTCCTCCCGGAATAGCAGCAATATTTTAATAAAATATTGCTGCTATTCCGGGAGAAATATTTTAATAAAATTCGGGATAAGGAAGTTTTGTACAAGTTTCAATCATTGTGCCAAATTTCATGTAAAACCAAAAATCACTTTAACGTGCATAAATCGCATACAAATGTTAGTATCAGGTTTATATTCGACACAAATAAGTTTTATATAAGTAGAAATCATAGTGACAAATTTTATGAGGATCTCTCCATAATTTACCATAGCTCCCATATAAGCCCACTTTCGGAAATCACCCTAAAGTGCATAAATTCATATAAATGTTAGTGTTAACGTAATATTATGTATTCATATATTTTATTTTACACTTAGTAAAAGTATCGGTCCACAATTGTCCACATGCCTAATATAAGACCCCTCCACGAAATATAAGACCCCTGCACAATGGTGTGTGGGATCATATGGTCGGGCTTGACCGACTATATCTTTCTTACTCGTTTTTCTAATAAAGAATCACAAATTTTGTTTTACTTTAATGTACTGAGTAGAATTTATTTGTTGTTCCAACAAATACTTGAAAATATTTGTGGTATAACAGTTACTAGCAGTGATGCCCGAAAAGTTACAGGTTTTTTCACAAAAGTTACAATTTTCCTAAAAAAAATTACATTATCGGAAAAGATAAATGCTCAATTCAAAATTTTGGAAGAAAATAGTACAAGAATTTATTTTAGAATGTCCATATTCAACTGATTATGATGATTTGATTTTATATGTGTTGTTGACGAAATATTCTCTCAACAAATGCATTTGAAAATACTCATCGCTTTTTTCATTGTTGAGCAATGACAATAATCGTCGGCATTTAAATTAGGATTTTGTTCTAATGACTTTTTATCGAGGAAAATATGCGGCCTAAATTTTCTCGTGAATAAAATTTTTTAATTAAGAAATTCATTTAGTAAATCAGTTCAAACCAAAATATAAGTCCTCGTAAAGGTTAACTACATTTATGGTTTCAATTTATTATTGTTTAACTCAAATGTAATTTTTTAATTTACAAAACAAAAACACTTTTTTATTAAGTGTGTTAATTAATCAGGATATTTTTTTATACGACGAAAACTTCACTAAATTTTCCATTTGCACAAATTTAGTTTTTAACCTATTCATTACTTAATTTTGAAACTTTCCCAAAAACTAAGAAAAGAAAAATAATAATCTTTTATATTTTGTAAAGTTACTTTTTTATGTAATTTTGTAAATTTTGAGAAAGTCGAGAAAAACTTGTTGCATGATTTATGTACGTCAATGATATAATTTGTATATATAGTAATTAATTTTATTGAAGGGATCAAAAGTTACGAAAATGCGGTTAAAAACAAAAAAAAAAATATTCATGTTACGTGGAGCGAAAAATATAAGAAAAGTAACCATACGACAACACTGGTTACTAGAGAAAAAGAAACAAATAAATATCATACTCAATGCAAAACCACAAATAACTTTTACTATTTTTATGATTAGTGTGAGTGTATTTAAAAAGAAAATCGTACCATATCAGTTACACTCATATTCTCATTTTTTCCAATAATCACAACAGGGATGGAAAAGATGATACGATAGTAGTTTTAAGATACTATTTGATATTCAAAAGTACGGTAGTACTCCCGAGGTTAATTTGATACTCTCAAACGATTTTCAAGTCACTTAGCACTTTTTATAAACAATCTTCATTGAATAAAAACATAGACAGCGGGAAAAACCTGTCGTTTAAAAGAAGACTAGTAGTATAGTAACAAAAAATATTGATTTGGATTTCTAATCTATTGAAGCTTTTTCATAAAATAAATACATACATGATTTTATTTATACACTAATTCTTTTCAAAACTACAGACGCTTTAAATATACTTATTGTATTCTGTATTTTGTTTACAAATTTCAAGCATGTTTGAAAAAACGAAAATTCAAAATAAATTAATCTATAAACTGAATTTAAAATTGTTTGAAAAATTTAAATATATTTTTGATGCCGAATAATAATGCTCATTCAAGGCCGTCTGGCAACCCAAGGATCACACAAAGCGCACAAATCTTTGTTCAAAACTTTTTTGGATTAACGTTTTTTTTTAATTTTTCGTAAATTAAATTTCAGGTGAATAAAAAAATCGTTGTGCCAAACTTCATCTTTCTAAAATGATCGGTTCATGAGATATCGACGGAAATGTATTTACCGGAGATACGACAGACATCCAATTTTTCTAGTTATTGTGCATAACTTTTTTAGAACCGATGTAGACCATTTTCAATACCAAACAAACCTTATCAAGGGTAACTATGTGAGCCATATTGGGTCAGGGGCTCCCTCAATAATTCACCTCGCGGACCTTTTCAGGAATTTTTCATTTTCCCGCGGACCCCTGGACATTTTTAAATTCTTTAATAATACAAATGTAAAACCATTAAAAAGTTTTTTGCGGTGACACCTAAAAAATATATTGGTAATACATTAATGCCCATTGTTTTTTAATAAAAATGAATGTTTATTTCAATCCAAAGGTACAATGTATTTTAAATCAAAGTATTGATCTCATTAAATACAGTGCATTACCCGAACGCCATTGTTATTCGGCTTTCGTGTCGATTTTGCTGGCTAGCCGGGCATTGGATTATCATACTGGATCTACTTTTCTTCGCCCGTAATTATCTGATGCAGAAACTATTTCATTTTGTGGCGCTGAAACAGCATCCAAAATCGCCTTTCGACGTCTCTTATCTTCAGTTCGTGTGGTATCCATGAATTCAAGTCCTTTAAAAACCTGTAAATCTTTGCTTGAACTACTTTCAATGATTATGTAAGCATTTCTTGCACGTGTCTTGATCGGAAAAAGCCTTTAATTCTACATCTTGAAGTTTTTCCGCACCACTCACGACAATTTGCTAAAGTACCAAAATACGATGGTTTCCGTATTGGTTATCTTAAAATAATAATAACAATAATAATAACAAAGTAAATCTTCCCAATCAGACTTCTATTCTACGGAAAACACTCATGAGTACTGGACAATAGACACAAGACTTAGTGACTACTAGATATTTTAATACTACAATTTATACATTATTTTTTTACCTCTTCGCAGACGCCCTAAAACGTTACTAAATACGCCCATCTGAGAACCCCTGTCCTAGGTGACACTCCCCGAGCCCTATCGGACATAGCTAGATCGTCTTAGAATTTCACAAGGAAGCAGAATGTACACTTTATGTGGTCTTATATGAATAGTTCGATATGTTACAAACGGAATGGTAAAATATACTTTCATATTTTTGGATGGCGGGTGCAAAAATATGTATCAAAAATATTTCGGAAGTAAAAAAATAAATGAAAAGAATAAATATCATTTCAGTTCGGAAAGTTTTGAAGTACTTACCCTGATGTTAGAAAATAATATGCACATAGCTATGGGTTTCTAAAGTATGCGTCCGAATAAATTTTTGTTTCTAAATTTGTCTGCTGATAACTTATTTTTCTTTTTGTGATCAATATATCTTTGAAAAATACTCTAGATTGTATAATGATACGAATTTTCAAAATATTTTGTGTGCTTGCTTGGAGAGTCAAAGGGAAAATTAGTTTCTAGATTGTAAGAAATTTAAATAATAACCTGGAACAGGAAAGAATAAAGGGCAACGAAACGAACACTCAGCCAAAAATTTGGAGCAGTTTTTAAGAAATATTAAATACATTTTCGGATGCAAAAAAATTGTTATTAATATTTTCCTCAAAATTTCAAATTCTATCAAACTTTTAAAATTTTGTGGAAGGAATATTGAATTCTTATAATTTAAAAATAATTTATACCAGGAGAAAACAAAAAATATAGTGACCAATGGTTTTTTGTTATATTAATTGTACCATTATATTGTGATATTTAGTATCTCTCATTGCAAACATTCTCTTAGAGTGTATTCTTTAATTTAATCGCTAATTTAAATTTAAAATACTATTTAATTTGGTTTAAATTAAATTTTATTCATATATTAACTTTAATCTTAAATTTTAAAACCGCGTGTATTCATCTCAGTTTCTGTTTCATCTTAATTTTCTTCGTTACTTGAACTCAATACACACTCATAATATTCTAATACTCTACATACACACAACATACATTCATAAACACATTAGTAACACATACACACATAGAAGTTTAACTTCTACATCTAGATATTGTGAAAGTCCAAAAAGCTACTTTATCTTTTTATCAATATATTTTCGTTATATTTATTACATGTTACATTTACGTTAAGAAGGGGAGATTGTCCCAATCTTACAATTGATAATACACAAATCCCCAAAAAAAGATTGTGTCAAATACTTCGGAATGCATATGGATCGCTCATTAACATGGAAGAAACATATCAAAAATAAACGTCTACATTTAAACAAGCAAAAACTTTATTGGCAGCTCTCTCCAAAATCCCAACTTAATATAAACAATAAACTAAAACTTTACAAAGCAATATTAAAACCAGTGTGGATTACTGTATATTACTAACGAAGCAATACATACCAACCCACAGTGGGGTCAAACGCAAATTTTTTGGTAATAAATCTGAATCTCCTAAACTACTTATCGAATCAAATTGAAATGTATGGAAGAGTTGTAGAGGAGGACCTAAGCTTTCAGAAAAATCATCTTGTAGTCACCCTGTGATAACACGAGATAAGCTACAGGGTGTCAAAGTTGACTACCTCGAGTATGTAAAAGTTAAAAAAAATCGTAACTTGTACAAATGAATTCCGATTTTAAAGATTTTTATATTTCTGGAAAGTGCTTAGCAAGATAAAGAAAAAATAAGCTTACTCATCTAAGTTATCTCTTACAGTTAAAAAGATATTTACGCTTGAATTTTGAATTTTTGATTTTTTGGCTCGACTTTCTTTCGTTTTTCGGGAATAAGTCCGGAGATATATGAGGCAAAAATTTTTTAAAAATATTCTGTAATTTGCTACATATTTCAAAATAATATGCTGAAAGAATTTTTGGATTATCTCAATTCGTCTAGACGTGAAAAATATTCAAAGTCAGCACTCTGAAATTGGCATGAAAAATGGCTATTTTTTTACAAAAATATAGTACAATTCATTCACTTTTTTCTCAAAGTTCCGTTAATAAAAAAATTGTTTCCTTATCAATTTCAAAAGATAAGGCTTCATAAATGGTTAATAAAGAAATTTTGAATTGATTTAAGTTTGCACCCTACATCCAGCATTGGCCGAAAATTGTCAATTTTAAAAAATAGTTTCATTTTTATCGATTAATAAAAAAAATGTCACGCGAGCTTTTTTAAATTTGGTACCCATATTTTTTATAGAAATAGATTTAGAATGATTTAACACTAAACTGCTTCCCGCCCGGCCAAAAACGAATGCAGGAGTGGAGATTTTATGTTAAAAGTCAGTTTTTTTAACGACTATTTTTAAAAGCATATTAAAAGCATATTAGCATAATATTTTTAATATTATTTCTTATGTAATGTATAAAACACAAATCAAGCTTTCATTCCTAAAAAAATCAATAAAATAGCTCCAATAACCTATTTTTGGTAATTTTTCAAAAATAAATTTTTTTTCAAAAAATAGCTGAAAATCCAAAAAAATTTAATTTTTTTAACACAACTCCACTAATTTTGCAAATACTTTAAAAATGTTAAAAGAATATAAAAATAGACTTATTTACCAATTCAACGATATATAAAATGTTGATATAGGTCATTTAATAATAGTAATATAAAGGTCTCAAAACTCCAAGTCACGTCAAAAGTTGCAAAATTCACTATTTTGTTCCGTATTTCCATATGTGTGTATACGTAACACTCAACTGCATTGCTTATTTTTGTTACGAGATAATAATATTTATTAATGAATTTATTTAAAGTATTCATAATTTTTTTCTACTGAAAAGGTTTTTAAAATTACCTAAGTACATAAATAAGTATATTTTCCTTCGTTTTTTATTACATTTTTTTAAGTTTTTAAATAATTTACCCAGCTACTTAATTAATGAATTATAACAAAAATGATTTTTTTACAATCGCATAGGTACATTTTTTGACTTACCTGTTTAACACTACAGGTCATAAAAATAAACTGAATGAAATTGGGGGTTTTGAGCAAAAATTTAAATTTTTTAATTCATTTTTGCCTGTCACCATTTACCTGATATAAATATTCTTTTTCTATATATAAGTATCCTTATAAATATGCAGATTTATTAGTGAATTTGCCATTATGGAGATTACATTAAAACACTTTTCTATTTGCAAAGTAATCTGGGATAATCTATCTGATATTATAAATCGTCCAGAAAAAATAAGAAAACTCATTGATACAGTAGTATCTTTTGGTTTAACTCTTACTGCAGAAGACAGTTTAAAGCTCGAAAATTTTTATAAATCATACGAAAAAAGGATGCAAGCTTCAGATTGGTCAATACCAAAGTTCAAGAAGAAAAATGAAGAGTGGTTGGAAGGAGAAATACCAATTTTCATCGGAAAGCAGAAAAAGGGTCGACCAAAAAAAAGTTGCGATGAAGTTCAGCTAAGAACAAAGAGGACCAAACAGGAATCTATTCTAAATTCACATACGAATGCCGAAATAAAAGATACATTTAAAGCTTTAGTAACACGTACGCAACCAAAGGAAGTAGAAAAAGTTATAGATGTGTTACCAACAGCTTCTCCCAATCGATTACATCGGATAATCCAAAGCATAGTGACAGCGAAATCAACATCGTCCTTTACCTCTGAAGATGCTTTAGCTCTAATATTAAATTTAGGATTATCAAGAAACCAATACGAGATTTTGAGGAAATCTGTTAGCGAAAAAGGATATGATATCTTTCCCAGTAGCAAATCAGTGAGAGAAGCGAAAAGTAATATTTTACAGCCTATGGAGCACCCGGTTAATGCTTCTGTTAAAAGTGCTAAAGTTAATATATTTGCAATTACTTGAAAATACTGCCTCTAGAATTATATCTACCTTCAGCAATGATAACATTGAAAAATGCAAAGACTCTGAACTTATTTTAATATTCAAATGGGGCTGCGATGGAACATCAGGATTTTCGGAATACAAACAACTGGATGGAAGTAATTCTGGAAATAATTTTCCTCGCTGTTTATAGCGTCTCTGGTACCACTTCGAATGCGCTTAAATAAGCCTTCCTCATCGACAAGAAATGACTCGCTTTTTGATGATATATGGATAAATTTAACTCCAGGATCCAAATTTTTGTGCCGTCCAATCCTTTTTGATTACACAAAAGAAACCACGGTTACAATAAACAGCATTGTCAACCAATTGGAAGAAGAAATTAAAGCATTGCCCCCAATATATGTAAAAGTGTCAAACAGAACTATTAAAGTTACATTTCAACAACAATTAACGATGATTGATGGAAAAGTTGCAAACGCTATAACAGATACAACATCTACATGGAAATGTAATATAAGTGGAAAAATAAGTTCACAATTTCAGGATAATTCTGAAGTCCTTGTTAATAAAAATTCTTTAAAATTTTGAATATCACATATGATATGAAGTACAGAAATATTCCCGGGCAGGAAAATGCTACAGTAAAAAACAATTTGGAATTTCACGAATTACGAAAAGAGGAGAAGGAAAGAATTAAATTTCAATTCAAAGAACAACTCGGATTAATAATTGATAAACCTCTACATGGCTATGGAATCTCAAATGATGGAAATACAGCAAGACGTTTCTTTGAAAATCCGGAACCCACATCTTCAAACACAGGCATTGACTTAAATATTTTGAAGCGTTTTAAGATTATATTGGCAGCCATTAATAGCAAAAAACAAATTAATGCGGACAAATTTAAAATTTTTGCTTACGAAACTAAAGAACTACTTAACATTACATACCCCTGGAAATCAATGACTCCAACAATTCACAAAGTATTGGCTCATGGTAAAGAAATAATAGAAAATAGTATTTTTCCATTGGGAGAGCTAACAGAGGAAGCACAGGAAGCCCGAAATAAAGATGTTAAACATTTCCGACTCTTCAATACCCGAAAATGTTCGAAAATAGCGCAAAATATGGACTTAATGGAATATTTATTAATATCATCAGATCCAGTTATATATTCTATAAGAACACGATGGCTACCAAAAATCACTCTTGAAATAGAAAAAGAGGATTCCGAAGCTAAGGAAGTTAAAAATTTGCTAACGTTTGATGTTTCTGATTATTTTCAAGAAAATATCTAATAATATCTTCGATAATATATGTATATGTATAATAAGTATGTAAATATGTAGAACAAATTAAATAAACATTACTCAAATAAAGAATTTACTACTTTATAATAACAAATATATACCTACATAATACATTAGAAAACTAAAATGTTACGTATACACACATATGGAAATACGGAACAAAATAGTGAATTTTACAACTTTTGACGTGACTTGGTAGTTTTGAGGCCATTATATTACTATTATTAAATGACCTATATCAACATTTTATATATCGTTGAATTGGTAAATAAGTCTATTTTTATATTCTTTTAATATTTTTAAAGAATTTGCAAAATTAGTGGAGTTGTGTTAAAAAAATTAAATTTTTTTGGATTTTCAGCTATTTTTTGAAAAAAAATTTATTTTTGAAAAATTACCAAAAATAGGTTATTGGAGCTATTTTATTGATTTTTTTAGGAATGAAAGCTTGATTTGTGTTTTATATATTACATAAGAAATAATATTAAAAATATTATGCTAATATGCTTTTAATATGCTTTTAAAAATAGTCGTTAAAAAAACTGACTTTTAACATAAAATCTCCTCTCCTGCATTCGTTTTTGGCCGGGCGGGAAGCAGTTTAGTGTTAAATCATTCTAAATCTATTTCTATAAAAAATATGGGTACCAAATTTAAGAAAGCTCGCGTGACATTTTTTTTATTAATCGATAAAAATGAAACTAATTTTTAAAATTGACAATTTTCGGCCAATGCTGGATGTAGGGTGCAAGCTTAAATCAATTCATAATTTCTTTATTTACCATTTATGAAGCCTTATCTTTTGAAATTAATAAGGAGAAAATTTTTTTATTAACGGAACTTTGAGAAAAAAGTGAATGAATTGTACTATATTTTTGTAAAAAAATAGCCATTTTTCATGCCAATTTCAGAGTGCTGACTTTGAATATTTTTCACGTCTAGACGAATTGAGATAATCCAAAAATTCTTTCAGCATATTATTTTGAAATATGTAGCAAATTGCAGAATATTTTTAAAAAATTTTAGCTCATATATCTCCGGACTTATTCCCGAAAAACGAAAGAAAGTTGAGCCAAAAAATCAAAAATTCAAAATTCAAGCGTAAATATCTTTTTAACTGCAAGAGATAACTTAGATGAGAAAGCTTATTTTTTCTTTATCTTGCAAAGCACTTTTCAGAAATATAAAAATCTTTAAAATCGGACTTCATTTGTACAAGTTACGATTTTTTTTAACTTTTACATACTCGAGGTAGTCAACTTTGACACCCTGTAGCTTATCTCATGTTATCGCAGGGTGACTACAAGATAATTTTTCTGAAAGCTTAGGTCCTCCTCTATAACTCCTCCATACATTTCAATTTGATCCGACCAGTAGTTCAGGAGATTCAGATTTATTACCAAAAAATTTACGTTTGACCCCACTGTGCGACCTCAAAATTCAAACAGTCAAAGAAGTGATAAATGTTTACAGCGAAAAATACATAAATAGGCTTAATAACCACGTGAATCCCTTAGATATATCTCTTTTACATGAAACGAACGAAATTAATAGATTATCATATCCAAGATCTTCCTTTCCGCAGCTAGTTCTTATTATATTAATTGTAATAACACATACGAATTTTCTTTTGGTTTCCTTTTTGTAATTAATTATTAGCTTGGCTAACTCTATATTGTAAATAATTAATGAAATTTTATAAAATTTGGAAATAATAATTTAAATTTATGGCTAAATTTTTAAAATTAATTATTTATTGTATAAATATGATTTTGTTTTTGTTAAACCAAATCTTATGTAAACTTTTAGTTATAATCTTATATGAGTACATCTACAACCGAGTTATTGACAAATCTATTTTTTACTTAATATCTGCTTCCCTTATAGTTGTAGTTTTTATGGGTACTGAAAAACAACAACAATAAGTTAAGGCATATTTGGTTTTTTCAACTTTTCGTAGCACCTATGTAAGCTAGAAACTTTATTCTCTCATAGAAAAATCGGAATTTTTTTTTAAGAATTTTTGTGTTGAACTAAGTAGATCCAGTATTAACCGAGTTATAGGCCAAAACGCGTTATTGATTTTTTGAAGCTCATATATAAGCTATGGGCCTCACTCTTGAATAAATTTATCACAAATACTAATTGCAAATTTCGGGTTTTTTAATCAGTCAAATCGATCCATAAATTTTTCATCATATCGTTTTTTAATTTAATATTGTCTTACATTTATAAAATATATGTTTTGCACCGAAATGATTATATGTATCTTCCTTAAATAATTGCGAAGCTTTGTAAAATTTAAAGGTATTAAATTTGTTATTTACTAGCTTTTGCCGGTGCGCTTCGCTATCCTATTTGTTGAGAAAGCTATTATTTACTTTATATGGGAGCTACTGTTCCCCCTGGACCTATTCGAAATTGGATATGAAAATTATTTTTAAATTTTTTAAGCCTTTCACTGCAGATGAGAAAATTTATATTTATATTTTAAGCTAATTGGTTCATCCGTTTGAGAGTTTCAAAAAGTGGGCGTAATATATAGGCGTAACATCCGATCAAGACCCAACATAACCTACAACATTCTACAATACAATCACTGCCTGTGCATCAAATTTTATGTAAATAGCTTCACTACAAAAAATCAATTCAGCCGTTGAAACCTGATTGATACACAAAAAAAAAAAAAAAAAAAAAAAAAACGAATTATACAACAAACTTACACCTCATTTTTATAATATATTTAAGAATAAAAGTATTTATAAAATCTTGATTCTATTTCAACTTTATATGAAAATGCAAATTATTTAAAGTTTTTGGTGTTTACATGGATATAGTATAGGAAAATATATTTGTAATTATATACAACATATATATAACATATCTCAACACGGATGAAGGGTTGAAAAGATTCCGCACAGCTTATTTTTACATAATTTCAGTTAATAATAGCTTTGCTTACTTGTAAAAAGTAAGAAATTGAAAGAAAATCATCAAAGTTGTCAAAGGCGAAAAACTAAAAAATTTTCAAAAATTCCAAATACCCTGTAAATTTTGAGATATTTCGAAAAAAAAACTTTTGATGATACCAAATTTTAAGTCAACTTTGAATTTAATTGAATGAAGAAAGCAAAAGAACGTAGCTTTTGAACTTTATTTAAATCTTTTATATTTACTGAAAATAAGAAATAATGTATTAATTTGTTTTAACTAAATTTGCTTTTCTATTTTAAAATAACAAAATAAAAGTTTTAAATGATATTTCATTTATAATAAAATGAGACGTCAATCTTTTAAATCGTTCAAATACTCAAACAATTACGAGTATTAAAAACTTCAAAACTTTATCAAATTATTCTTAACACATTTTTAAGCAAATCAGATTATGCTTTATTTGAAACATACTTGGGGCAAAAATAAAAAAGTTCTATACAAAATCGAATTTGTCCAATTTAAAAGAAAACAAGTCTTTAAAAAATAATACATCGTTGCTTACAAATTTATACTTTTTTGCAGACAAATTTATACTAAATTGTTTATAACTTGTAAAGTTTAATTTTTTTTAATGTTATTTAAAAATTTTCTTTCAATATTTAACCAAAATATATACAAATGTGTACGGATAACAAGCTTTATTCTTCTACTTTCCAAAAAATCTTAAAAAGAAGAAATTAGCAAAACAATAACAGAATTTATCCAAGACATTACAAATATATATATATATATATATATATTTAAAAGAAAAATTTTAAAAAATAATTTCTAATGATTTTATGCCACAAATTTATGAATATTTCCAATCAATCTTTTTCTTAAGATTTTACTTGAAAAATTACCATTTTTAGACATTTATGGTTGATAATTATGTGTAAATAAAATTGTAAATATACGCAAAATTTTCATTATGTATAATACAATAATATATAGGAAAAATAATATATTTTGCATGTAACAATTTGGGGGAAACTTTTTCTGTGTTGTTACTTAAGCGCTTTTTGTAAATTTTTGGGCTGGCAATCTATTTGTACGTGAAGGGAAAAAAGCGCATTATTCATAACAAATGACACTTTTAATAGTGAAATGTACGCAAATAAGTGCTCTTGGAAAACAATCCTTCCTATCATTAGAAAACGCAACGAATTCCAATTTGTTTGGCCTCATCTCTCTTATTATTACAACAAAAAGAAACTGAGTGGTACCAAGTAAATAGTGCTACTATGTAATAAGGAAGATCAATCCAATAAATTGTTCAAAACTCAGTCCATATAAAATGTATTTGGTCGTAGTAAAACATATCTAAAGAACACTTAAAACTCAGTAAAAAAATAGAATAGAGTTTAAAAAGTAGTTAACACATTCCAACAATTAAGTAACCGAAAACACAATAAAACTTTTATTTGGAGTATTCCAGAAAATATTAAATATTTTATTAAAAGCGAATGAAAAATGAAATTTTCTTTTAAATTTAGAACTAAAATGTAACAGTCTTAAAAAAAAAACAAAATTTCAAAAAAATTGACCCATTGTTTTCGTTTTTATAAACTGAATTATATGTATGGATTTTTTCGTGCGCAGTCCTTATGTAACCAGTTAGTAGAATGAATGATATAGTTTCTATTCGGGAAACAATTTCTGGCAAATTTGGTATTATTGAAACCACAAGAAATAAGAGAAAACATTTGTAATATTTGACCTGTTACCATTAGACCAACATTTTTATAAAGTGAGAGTGTATTTTTGTTGCTGACGATGTATAAAGAAATATTGAGAACATTGCATTTTACGAAACTCGAATGCTTTAAACAGTAATGGAAATTTTAAATGTTTGTCGACAAGTTTTCCAAGTAATAGGCAAATTGTTAACCTTTAGAGTACTTAAATTAAAATTTTTGTTATCTATTTTTTACTTCGGCTATAATAAATTATAAACAAAAATTACATAAAATTCGCAAATCTTTACACTTTTGATCCTTCATTATTATTTTTTATTTATTTATTTAGTAGTATTTTAAATACTTTCTTACGACTATAATACATTAAATTTCTTATCGAATTTTATATTTTAAAATGCTCTGATAAAGATTATTTTTTATATTTATTACACAATTTCTTTTAAAAGCATTAATATTTGTTTCATTTTTAATATAATTTGGGAGTTGATTAAATAATTGCAGTCCTTTGTACAGCAAACATCTCTTCATTTTTACATATGTACTCTATATGATCATTAAAATTCATGTTTTTGTCGATTATAAACCCTAAATAATTTATTTTGTCTACTTTTTCTATTATTTTGTTATTAATTTTAAATTCTGTATTGTTATTCATATTTATTTCCATAATTTTTGTCTTATTTTCGTTCAGTTTTAGTTTATTAATTTTTAACCAGTTATCGTATACTAAGTTTTCCAGGCACTGTTCACCTGTATCCGCTATATTAAATATTAGGGTATCGTCCGCATAAAGTACTATTTCATTTCTATCTATTACAGTTGTCATATCATTTATATAGTTTATAAATAGTAAAGCTCCAAGAATTGATCCTTGTGGTACTCCATATTCATTATTAATTGTCTCTGATTTTTTATAATTCACTTTAGTTATTTGCTTTCTATTTGTTAGATATGATTCAAACCAATTTAATTCTACATTTTATATTCCGTAGAAGTATAATTTCTGTAATAATATTTTTCTGTCTATTGCTTCAAACGCTCTTTTAAAATCGAGAAAAATTGCCATTATTTTTTATTTCTGACGTTACTTTTCCATCTATTTAAGACGTAATTTACTGCCGTTGCACATGAAAATGTTTTCCGAAATCCAGATTGATGATTGATAAAATATTGTTTGATTCTAGATAGTTTTCAAGTGGTATTTTAACGGTTTTTTTCAAGAATTTTTTCACATAATTTTAGTGAGTTTATTGGCCTAAATTCTTCACATTTATTTGTTTTATTAACCTTTTCCAGTATATTCTATATATTATATTCTATACTTGTAAATATCACAGATTTTATCACTTTTTTTGTTTTCTTTAGTCTAAGTCTTTGATGCTATTCCACATTTGCTTTTGATGTTTGGTATTACTTATTGTTCTATTAATATATGTACTTTTTTCATTTTTAAGTATTTGTATATATAAATTTCTGGCTTTTTTATAATCATTCCATTTTGCATAATTATTTGTTGTTTTCGCTATATTATATTTTAATATTTTGTCTGCAAATGCCTGTTAATCTATTTGTTTGCAATATTTTTTTCATTTATTTTCTTTTTTTATTGAGAGATTTTCAATTGTTCTTTCTATAGCTATATCAAAAAATTTATGTTATAATTCACGTCTTGATTTTCATTGAAAGTGATTAATGCACTAATTTCCCTTTGAAAACGGTATTTTTTTATATTTAAAGATTTTTATTTCACTTTCATGTAGAAAACAGCTGAAATAATTTTTCTTATATATCTTAGAAAGTGTAATACAAAAATATAATTAAAAATAAACTTAGCGAAAAATAGACTACCGATATAAAAACAAGTAAGAATGATATAGAATGTGAAGCCCAACCATTTGATACCCTACATATTGTTCAGAATGATAAACCGTATCGAAATTCGGGGTCTAATGACCAATTGTGGACCGATACTTGTAATAAGTGAAAAACATTTTTCTATTCTATTAAACGTACATATTAGGGTTCGGGTCCGGGAAATGCCGGGATTTCGCGGAAAAATGTCGTCGGGAAATCCAGGGAATTTTTCCTATTTTTTTCGGAAAAACGGAAAATTTTTTATTAATTTAATATGTAGTTTTAAAATCCTATAGCAAAAATATTACTATTTTTAAAGCCTCAATGAAAAATTTACATTATTATACACACACTAAATATTTATGTGAGAGAAAAAAACGTGATTCAATTTTCAAAAAATAATTCATGCAACAACAAAATACATGTAGTCACATATATATTTTGTTCTTATGTTTTGAAAAAAATGAGCAATTTTTTTCGAAATTCGATACAAAGAGTGTGTGCCCGTATGGTATTTTGATGTTTATTTTATAAAATTGTTATTTTTCCATAAAAACAAATAATTATTTAAAAATGTGTTGAATTTCCTAAAAATTTTGGGAAAATTTGTTAACTAATTTGTCAAAATTTATCATGGAAAAAAGTATAACATTTTTTCAGCATAGGAAAATTTAAATTTTCCATAGAACTTTGCTACCCCAAAATAAAATAATTTAAAATCGTTGCGCAATTTAAATTTTCTAAAAGTTTGTGAAGTTTTATTCAAAAAATATGTCAGAATTTAACATGGGAAAAATTTTCATTTGGCACAGAAAAAGTGTAAAATTTCTTCACCATAGTAAAATTGAAATTTTCCACAATTTTCCACGCACACGGCCAAAGTAATATTTTAAAATATTCAAAAACATTTGATTTTCATATATATCAATAAGGTATTTTGACTGCATTATGAAAAATACAAAAGTTTTCTAAAAAAAAGTTAGAAAAAATATTGAAAGAAAAATTAAATTAAATATAAAAGTTTTGGACAATTTAGTGAAGAGAGATGAGGCCAAACAAAATAGAATTCGTTGCGTTTTCTAATGATGGGAAGGAATATATTCCAAAGGAACTTATTTGCGTACATTTCTCTAAAGTGTCATTTGTTATGAATAAAGTGAATAAAGTGCTTTTTCCCCTCACGTTTAAATAGCTTGCCAGATCAAAAATTTGTTTTATTTTGATTATTTTACACGATATTTATCTGCTAAATTTGGAATTCCTGACCATTATGCTGTAAAAAAATTCGACAGTACGTATAGCGAGCGCTCTTTAGACGCTTTCGTGTTGGGTCTTCCTTTTTTGAACATTTCTAATAAAAGATGCAGAGCAGTTTAGATCCTGCAGTCTGTAAACTAACTTTTTCTTCGGTTATCAGAGTTCATTTCGGTAATCATGAACTCTTTTTATTTTTTATGACTCAAAAAAATTGAATTTCGCAACACACCTCCATTCCTAGCAAATGCTTTATATGGTCGACATGTGTTTTAATTATAAAATTTAATATCGTAAAATTTTAAGAAAAGCTAATTATGCTATTATAACAAAATTTAGCACATTGTTACTGAGGATAACAACAAATATAAGGAAGTTAACAGCACTGATTTTTTCGTGCACAGTCCTTACTTTTGTATAAAACAAGGAAATGCGCTATTTTTTCTTTGTTTGTAGATTGTTGGTAATGAATCAAAGTATCATAAAAATAGAACAAATTTAAAAATATTTTAAGAAAATCATAACAAAAACTTACTACCATATTTATGCAACTAAGTGTATTTACGATTAAAGTAGAGTAAACAATACTCACCATCATTAGTTTCACCATTTTCATTCACAAATGTGGGATTATCTTTTCCATTCGCCTCCTTCCATTTGTCACGACCATCGATAAGAAACTGTTGAATTGTTACAGGACCCTCGTAGAAGTGCTTGTCGCCAAAGGTGACATCACTTGAATTGCTCAGTGCTATACTACCAATTTGTGGACGTTGGGCAACTGCTGAGAATGATGTCACTGGACCTAAAGCTTGAGCTGCACCTATGCTATCGCCAATAGCTGCTAATGCAGCTAACGGAGAGGATGGAACTTGATTCTCATTCGATATAACTTTTTGATTCAGAACAGTATGACCACTGTTGATATTTGGAATATTGGGATGATTAGGTGGGTAACTCATCTGTGTTCCAAGCTTTTTTATCACATAATTTTCATGCACACCCTCTATATCGTCATTGAGATCCGAATCCGAATCGGAGTCTGATGTTATGACAGTGGAGGAGTTGATACTGCGTATTGAAACAACAGGCGATCCACTGCTGTGGTGCATTTTTGACAACGGGTTGTGGTCGTAATTATTTGTATTAGATGATGACATAGATAATGATGATGATGTTGATGCAGACCGCTGCGGTCGGCTAATGAACTCATTGTGTTGCAACGTTGTTGCTGTATCGTTGTTATTTGTTGCTAGAGTAACGGTCGGTGTTGCCGTTGTCAAAATCTTTTGCTGACTAATATTTATTACATTCTCACTTTCAATGATATTTTGATTTGGTTGATATCGAGTGTTATTACCTCCATTACTACTTTTTAAAATTTGTTGTTGCGATAAATGTTGTAGTTGTTTTCGATGTTGTTCAACTTTTAATTTATTATCAAAGGAATTGTTGCTACCTCTGTCGTCATAATCATCATCATTGTCACAATTAAAATTATAATTATTATACTCGTTATCTTTGTTATTGTTTTTATTGTTATCTCGGTTTGTGTTTTTATAGTTTTTGTGAAATTGTTTATTTAGCAGATTCAAAGTTGTTGTTTCACTTGATGATGAAGTCGTTGAGGGGAACGAATGCAGGTTTGAAGATGTGGGGGAGGGCGGTATTTCGTCGCTGTCACTTATATTGACACCAGAGTCTGTCGAAGATGTCGAACTTGTTGTTGTTTCTTTATATGTTTCAATATCAGATGCTCCATTATGCTGTTTTGTTGTATTCCTATCCCTCGTATTTACTTCAAATGATAAAGTTGTTTCACAGTTGGCATTTCTTTTAGCGTCAGTTGTTGTTAGTACAAAATTTTCAGAATTTTTATCATTTATTTCACTTTGAATTAAATCATTACATTGTTTATAGTAATGCATTTTTTCATGTAATCATATAAATTTCAAAGCTTTTTGCATAAAACTTAACATGAATGAACAGATTTTCTCAGTTTTGATTTTAAGTTTTCATTATATTTATTGGTTCTTGGAAATCTTTTCTGTAAGAAAAAAAAGGTAAAAGAAATTAAGAAGATAAATAACTACACATACATACATATATATGAGGAATTTCAAAAATGTTGAAGATTTTTAGTAAAAATATTTCAAAAAAAAAAACAAAGAAAAAAAAAGATTCTGACACGTAAAGTCGATTTGTGCTTTTATGAAGCGGTATTTATCCATTCAAAGTACACAGAAAAAATTGTAGTACATTTTTCTAAATAAAATATTATTTGATTAAAATTTTATTTCAATTGAAATAAATATTTGGTGTTATAATTTTGTTTCAATTAAAGTAAATATATATTTGGTTTTATAATTTATAATATTCGGCTTTTCTTATATGGTTTTTAAAATAAACGGGTGTACAAATTTTCTTCTACGGACAATGAAAGTTTTTATACAGATCAAAGAAATACAAAATTAAAAGTTTGTGTTCATTATTGTGACCATAATGGCTTAAATTTATTAGTAATTTGAGTTTCACCAAGCGAAATCCCTATAGAGATTACAATGCTATGTTTACATATATGATATAACATTATACTATAACAGTGGATTTGGGTCAGTATAATTGTGAGTTAGTTAGTTGCAATTTTCATTACACCAAACAAATTATCAGTTCACCACTTCAAAATATTTTTCCAGGTAGTCTGTGTATATAAACTTGGTTTTTCATACGCAAGTTTTATATGTTTTAAAACTTTGCAAGAATCAGATCAAAATTGATCACAGGTATTCTGTAGTCTATATAATAATTTACCTGAATACAGCTTTTAAAGGACATTCACAATGCACAATAAGGCAGAATCGAAATTTTTTGGAAATAAATCTGTAACTTCTGCTCGGCTGGTTGGATTTTCATGAAATTTGGTATAGGCGTAGCAGAGGAGTATACAATGTTAAGTTCGGAAGGGGGGCACAAGAACCCCTCAGGGGCTGAACTAAGGGGGCTCAAAGTTAGGTACCTCTCACATAAAAAATTTTTAATCGCTTGCAAAATTTTTGTTCTCTTGCGATTTCAAATATTTATATATATTGTTATAAGCCCTGATAAGACATATAAAAAACATGCTTACGCGTCCTATTTATCTCTTATAGCTTTCGAGTTATTTGCGTTTGAATTTTTAAGCACCATAATTTTGCATGTTCTTGGTCCAGTTTTTTTTCATATATATCCTAGTATATACGACCGACTTTATTTTTTGTTAACTAGTTAAAAAACAAAATTATCTATTGAATAAAAAAATTTAAGTCGATATCTTTACCGAGTTCAAAAATAAACGATTTTGTATTAGAAAATTGCAAAAAAGACATTTTGTGTTTTTTTAGCCGAAAAAGTATCTACACTCTTTTTTATCTAAAATAAAATTTTCTTTAGCAATATATAACAATTTTGCTTTTTTCTGAAAGGTAACTTCACAGAGATGACTCTGAGATAAAAAACAAGCCCAATAACTTAATTGGTCATGGTACACACACTCCCGAATTCGACCCATTTTATATGAAAGTTTTAATTTTGGACCATTTTTTTCTGAAATCCCAAAGCACAAGCGCAATATATTTTAATAATCTTCGATATGTTGTTAAAAGTTTTAAATCAAAATATACGGGACTTCGGAAAAATGTGGATTCTATAGCCAAAAATGTAAAAAATCCCATTTTTGGGAATTTTGATTAGTTTATTTGGGAATTCAGGAAAACCTTACCCTGATTGAAATTTGGTTAACGCGCTTTTATTTATATTAATAAGATCTATATTTTCTGCAAATTTCATTAAGATATCTTTATACACAAATATGTTATTACAATTAAAAAATTTGTATTTTCTCTTAAAAACCCCAAATTGGGCCTTTTGTTTGGTTTATTTCTAAATAGCGAAAGAAATTTTAAAAATATGTATTCCAACTTAAGCTTATCCTTTAGCATATATAATTTCCGATCTTTTGCAAAACGATTCAAGTCAATATCATGACTCATTTCATAAAATATGCGCCATTAAACTTTTATATTTGCAATTTATTATATATATGACTATATTTTTACAAACTTGCAATATTTTCCTTTAGCTTTGCTTGAATAATTACATAGAAAATTATGAATATTTCTGTATACTTGTAAAATTATTTTATAAAAATAATTAATAAATATTTTTTATTTTTAATAGGGTTGCCACATTTCCCAAATTTAAGTAAATCTTTATCCTTTTCTAAGCATTCATATATTTCTATTAAGGAATTTAAAATAACAAAACAAACAAAAAATGTATATTTTAACTTAATCAATAAGTATTTTATTAGTTTACATTTATGGTGTTTATGTTTTATGGTGAAGGTTACAAATTTATATAACAAAATATATAAAATATTTTGTGTATAGATATTAGTAAAAGTATACAGAAATATTAATAATTTTCTAAGTAATTACTCACAAAAATTGCAAGTTTGTAAAAACATAGTCGTATATACAATAAATTGGAAATATAAAAGTTTAAAGGCGCATATTTCTGAAATGAAGCATGATATTGACTTGAATCTTTTTGCAAAAGTTCGGAAATTATATATGCTAAAGGACAAGCTTAATGCGGAATACATATTTTTAAAATTTCTTTCGATATTTAGAAAAAACCAAACAAAAGGCCCAATTTGGGGTTTTTGGAGAAAATACAAATTTTTTAATTGAAATTTGTAGGAAATGTGGATCTTATTAATATAAATAAAAGCGCGTTAACCAAATTTCAATCAGGGTAGGGTTTTCCTGAATTCCCAAATAAACTAAATTCCCAAAAATGGGATTTTTTACATTTTTGGCTATAGAATCCACATTTTTCCGAAGTCCCGCAGATTTTGATTTAAAACTTTTAACAACATATGAAAGATTCTTAAAATATATTCCGCTTGTCGATTCGTGCTTTGGGATTTGAGAAAATATGGTCTAAAATCAAAACTTTTATATAAAATGGGTCGAATTCGGGAGAGTGTGTACCATGACCAAATGAGATGTTGGGATTGTTTTTTATCTTAAAGTCATCTCTGTTAAGTTACCTTTCAGAAAAGTGCAAAATTATTATATGTTGCTAAAGAAAATTTTATTTTAGATAAAAAAGAGTGGATACTTTTTCGGCTAAAAAACACAAAAGTCGTCTTTATTTGCAATTTTCAAATTCAAAATCGTTTATTTTTTTACTCGGTAAAGATATCGACTTCAAATTTTTTTATTCAATAGAAAATTTTGTTCTTTAACTAGTTAAGAAAAAACCTAATAAAATCGGTCGGAAATAATAGGATATATATGAAAAAAAACTGGACCAAGAACATGCAAAATTATGGTGCTTAAAAATTCAAACGCAAATAACTCGAAAACTATAAGAGATATATAGGACATGAAAGCATGTTTTTTATAGGTCTTATCAGGGCCGCCCTTCCAAACATAACATTGTACACTCCTCTGCTACGCCTATACCAAATTTCATGAAAATCCAACCGGCCGATCAGAAGTTACAGATTTATTTCCAATAAATTTCGATTCTGCCCCACTGTGCAATGGTGAATAGAATCATATAGTCGTCATATGGTTTAACTTACTGCCTGCTCTTCGATATCGAATGAAAGTGAGTCGAAAATTGACAGTTAATATATATATAAATAACTTCTTACTTGTTTTGCTTGAATATGGAGATTGTGAACATAGAAGCATAACTCAGTCCATTTAAAAGGTATGTAATAATTATTTTGTGACTCTTTCGTATAGGCTTTTTATTTAGTATTCTTCTAAGTTGATTTTATTCGATTTTTTTATATTATATGCCTTACATTACGATTTTATTATTTTATTTTATAACATCAATATTAATAAGGGTGTGAATATAAATTCGACAGTTAAATACGTCCCACATAAATGTTAAATACGCTCCACACGCTGTGAATCGATTTGTTAAAATGAACAAAATTACTTTTTAATAAAAAAACTATATCAAAATTAAATTTTAAATAAAAAAATCAAAATATATATATAAAACACATTAAAATATAAAATTGTAAAAAAAAAAAATTCAAATATGTCACTCTATACATAAAATTTCTTTGAACAAAAATCGAAAATTTTAAGTGGTCCTAATGGCCATAAGGAGCAGACATGAATCGGGTAAGCGGAAGAGTGAAAGTAGCCTAGGACTAGTAGATTCCAGAAATGTATGTTCTACGTCCAGATTCCATCTGTGATCAGAGATATATAATTTTGAAAAATGTGTTTTTTCACTATGGTCATATGGAAAAATGTGGAATTTTCAATTAGCTCCAGTGGACATAAGGAGCAGACATGAATCGGCTAAGCGCAGGCGCAGGTCCACGGGGAGGAAAGGGAAATCTGCCTCCCAAAATTAATTTTCCCACTATGAAAATTAAACACGAATAAAAATTTGTAACAGAAAATGGAAAAAAAATATAAAAATTATTTTGGAAAAAATTAGTTTGTCATAAGTAGAAACAAGAATAATGAATTTATCTCTAATATTGTCGATCCAAAAATTTGCATCCTCTTACGAAAATTTTAAAGTAAATCAGTAGGTTTTAAAAATTGGCACTTATTTGATAAAAAAAATGTAGGAAATGCACATTTTTAAGTATTTTTATTTAACTAACTACATAATATATATATATTAATTTTAGTAAAATATTAAATACTTCTAATAATAAATAATTTTGTAATTTCATTTATTTTTCCTGGGTTTCCGAAATTCTAAATTTCCTAATTTGGTTAAAATTGGGCTTCAGTTAATGAAAAATATTTTATAAATCAAAAGTTATCAAAAACTTTTTACAAAAAGCGCTTAAGTAACAACACAGAAAAGATTTTCTGCATACACAATGTTATATTTATTAAATTATAGATATAGAAAATTTTGCCCATTTTGAGACAATTTTATTTGGAAGCTAAATAAAAATATTATTTACATATCAATTGGCAACGACAAATTTTTAAAAATTATAATTTTTTTTAAGCCAAATTTAAAAAAAGGTAATTTTGTAACTGAAAATCCTTAAAAATTTTGAATTATGCTCAAAAAAAAAATACAGTTTTTTGGTAACTTCCTAGATAAATTCTGTTATGGTTTTGTTAATTTCTTTTTTTAAAATTTTTTGGAAAGTAGAAGAATCAAGCTTATTACTCAAATACTTTTGTATATATATGTTTTGGTGAAATATTGAAAGAAAATTTTTAAACAACATTTAACAAAAATGAAAATTTTCAAATTTTAATAATTTGACAATGTTTTGAAATTTTTAAATAATTGTTTGAGTATTTAAACGATTTGAAAGATTGACGTCTCATTTTATTGTAAATGAAATAGCGCTTAAAATTTTATATCTTTAGTATTATTTTGAAATAGGAAACAAATTTAATTAAAAAAAATATAATAAATTATTTCTTTTTTATAGTAAATATAAAAGATTTAAATAGAGTTTAAAAGCTAAATTCTTTTGCTTTTTTCATTCAAATAAATTCAAAATTGACTTAAAATTTAAGCAGCAACGAGATCTTTAGTGCACTAATTATCATTAAAACGTTTTTTTTTTTTTGCGAAATATCTGAAAATTTACAGTATATTTCGAATTTTGTTGTTTTTCTGACAATTTCTTACTTTTTAGAAGTAATGAAAAGTAAGGGAGCAAAGCCATTATTAGTGAAATCGAATTAAAAATAAAATAATGAAGTAAAATATTTATTTTATTTTTGTAAAAAAATATAGATTTTCGGTACTGTTCCCTTTGTCAGATTAGTACCAAACATTTGTATCAGTAAGTTCATGATATAAAGGGATATAATTTGATCTATTTAAGTAATATTGATATTCTAAGTATAAAAATCTACATAGCTCAACCTTTCGTGTTTTTCAGGTTATACACTTTTATTATTTTCATTGAAATGCATTTATTTATTTGAAATGCTTTAGAGGGTAACAATTAAATAAAAATACACATATTCAATATTCCCCGAAATTTATGAAGCACGGATTTATTAATTTTTTTTTTTTGTATTTCAAAAACTAAAAAGAAATAATGAAGAAAAATATAAACATTTTCGGTGTCACAAAAAAAAAAAAAAAAAATAATAATAAATAAATAAATAAATATATATATATATATATATATATATATATATATATATATATATATATATATAGTTCAGAAGTTATTATAAAAATATTGTATAAAATTTTACGCCACTTATCAACTTAAATTTTTAGCTACTAAAGTCTTGTACATAATTTCGAATTAAAAAAATCAAAATTATATATCTCTGATCACAGATGGAATCTGGACGTAGAACATACATTTCTGGAATCTACTAGTCCCAGACTACTTCCACTCTTCCGCTTACCCGATTCATGTCTGCTCCTTATGTCCACTGGAGCCACTTGAAAATTCCACATTTTTTCATATGACCATAGTGAAAAAACACATTTTTCAAAATTATATATCTCTGATCACAGATGGAATCTGGACGTAGAACATACATTTCTGGAATCTACTAGTCCTAGGCTACTTTACCCTTCCGCTTACCCGATTCATGTCTGCTCCTTATGTCCACTGGAGCCACTTGAAAATTCCACATTTTTCCATATGACCATAGTGAAAAAACACATTTTTCAAAATTATATATCTCTGATCACAGATGGAATCTGGACGTAGAACATACATTTCTGGAATCTACTAGTCCTAGGCTACTTTACTCTTCCGCTTACCCGATTCATGTCTGCTCCTTATGGCCATTAGGACCACTTAAAATTTTCGATTTTTGTTCAAAGAAATTTTATGTATAGAGTCACATATTTGAATTTTTTTTTTTTACAATTTTATATTTTAATGTGTTTTATAAATATGTTCTGATTTTTTTATTTAAAATTTAATTTTGATATAGTTTTTTATTAAAAAGTAATTTTGTTAATTTTAACAAATCGTTAGTAGAACTTCTAAAGTGCTATGTAAAGCACATGTCAAGATTATTACTGCATCCTTAATATTTATCGAAGTACACTGAAAAGAAACATTTTTAATTTTATTTTTCGCACAATTTTTTAAATAGCAAAACATTTTTATTTGCTAAAAATCTCTAAAAATAGTAGGTAATTATTATGGTTTGGGGTTTCCCGGATTTTTTTCAATGGGAAAAAATCGTGTTCCCGGGAATTCACGGAAAATAATATTTGTATAAATAAATTATAATTATTAAATTCAAACACGAGATCTGGTTTAAAATCTATAGCTTCATTAAAAACAAACAAGTACAACAAAACAAAAAATAACCAACTAAAAAACAAGTAAAACTAAAAAAAAATAATCAAATGTAACTAAAGAACAATTCAATTCAAAGTAGTTAACATATCAAGCACAAACATATTAAATACGTATGTAAATATTATAAATATTACATATATTATATATGTATCAAATATACACATATATACAAATTATTTGCTTAAAAAATGAGAATTTGGAACTGTTAGGGTGTTTAATAGTTCATTTGACATCCTGTTTCTTGTTTTTGTTCCAAAACTTCCAGCAATAGAAAACTCACGTTCGCTTTCTACTGTGGTCGGCTTAAATGTTAATAATGCATTTAAAAGTTTTTCCAGATTTTTGAAACTCTTTTTTTAATAGACAAAATTTTTTTTGAAAATTTAATTTACACAAAAACATTAACCTACATATAATGTCGTAAGAATTTTGTTGCATTTCATTTCCGCTTCCATCAGTTTCACATTCTTCTGATTCTTCTGGTATAAATAGCATCAATCCAGCAATAAAATCCATCTATTGGGCTCTATGAAACAATTTTTTTTCATGACGTTAGATCCATCAGTCAAAATTGTAACAATATGCTCAATTAATCATTTAGTTTACATTCCATCATTGTTATAATAGTATCTGCATATATATATAGATATATAGATATATATAAACGGTGAATAAATAAAGTTACAATTTAAATTTGTTGGAAAATTATACAAAATTTAAACATGGAAGTAGTTTAATTTTGTTTAGTGCTTGTGTTAAATTTTTCTAAAATCCACTGGTAAACAGGTTAAATTTTAAAAAATCTCGTTCAAACGAGATTTGAAGTACAAGTGTAACATTAGTAACATTAAAAAGTATTTTAATTTTAATGGTTCTGGTAATCTTGATTTGTTCCATTTTTACATTTCTGGGATGTATATCAACATAAACTATATTAGTTGAACATACAAATTTATTCCCAAAATTTTTTCACTTTGAGTATGAAATAGTTCATTCGTACAATAAAATTTGACATTACATTTTTTTATTGAAATTTT
Organism: Protocalliphora azurea; assembly: GCA_932274085.1. Classification (NCBI taxonomy): domain Eukaryota; kingdom Metazoa; phylum Arthropoda; class Insecta; order Diptera; family Calliphoridae; genus Protocalliphora; species Protocalliphora azurea. Next base: position 62,668,202 of record OW026522.1, read on the forward strand.
TTTGTACTAGAAATCGGTATGATTTCAACATAAACATATACATTATTGAATCGTACCAATTTATTACCTGAAACAGCAATATAATTAAAGTAGAATTTAACATTTTTTGTGCCTAAAAATACCATGTCTTTAATTTTTTTCGATTACTAAGATTTTATACTTTCCTTGGGTCCGAATTTGGTTTATTTATCTAAGAACTATACTTAGTGCTTTTCAACACCATTTGACACATTTACGATCCCATTTTTGGCACTAAATAAAAAGTTTCAAATCATTCACTGATATCAATCCCAAGTTATAATGTCGTGCAAACAGATGTTTAAATATCTTTTTGGGGCAACACTAGTCTAGTATAAGTCGGAAATTTGGTTTGATATATTTTTATCATTGTTTCTTTTACTCCATTGTAGGTAGTACTAACAATTTTTTTACTTGGTTTCGTATTTCGACAATGTAAAGTTTCAATTGCAAAAACTTTCACGAATGAACGAATTTTGGGTAAAGGTTCGAATGGACATTTCATCGACTGCTGCTAATTTTGATAAAATTTCCGACAACGATTGACTCACAAAAAAGTTGTTTAATATTTGTTTTATTTTGTTTTTTTGTTGTTTATGTTATCCGCAGAAGTGGGCGATTCCCTTTCAAGCTTTACTTTATGAACTAATAGTAGGTGCCGTATGAGACCACTGGTACTACACCTTTATACTTAAGCCTCTTCGGACAAACGATACACTATGCCACGTTAGTTATGTTAATTCCAAACTTCATATTAATTAAATTAAATTGACTGGTATTTGCAACAAACAATATATTTATTTTTTCGCAAAAAAGCAAGGACAGAAAATAACCATTATTCTTGAAATTTTAAACAAAAAAATCAGATACAAGGGACGACTCGGAACAGGTTCTATTGAAATCCGCAATCATTTTTGTCTTTTTGATTTTTGTTAAAAAAATACATTTTAATGATTATTTTTGATTTTTATTATTATTATTACTATTATTTTTTCAATTTATGATGATTATTTTCGATTTTTATTTTTTGTTCAAAAATAATGATCATTTTTGATTTTTATTTTTTCGCTCAACTTATAACGATTAATTTGTGATTTTTATTTTATTGCTAAAAAATAAAACTTATTCCCAATTCTTCACAGAGAAAAAAGATACATATATTTGAAAATTTTTTCATAAATATTATGAACCGGGTATGACTTTTTTCCCAAAGTTCAGTTTTCTTTCATTTGAAAAAATATAAAAAAGTTTTAATGCTTAAGAAATTATTCTTAAATATTATGAACTGAAATCAATGAAAGTAAATTTTTATATTTATGTACAAACGTTTTTCTGTGGTAGTAAAAAATTTTTTTTGTTATAAATTCGATTTAATACCAAAATTCAGACAAAAGCCTTTTGATTTGTAAGAAAAATCAAAATTTTTGCTAAAAATCAAAATTTTTACGAAAAATCAAAATTTGCAAAAAATCAAAATTTGTACAAAAAATAAAAATTTTTACAAAAAATCAAAATTTTTAGAAAAAATCAAAAGTAATCATTATTTTTGAGCAAAAAAATAAAAATCAAAAATAATTATTATGTTGAGCAAAAAATTAAAACGCAAAAATAATCATTAAAAGTTGAGCGAAAAAATAAAAATCAAAAATAATCATTATTTGTTGAGTTTTATTTTAATAGGTCCATTATGCATTGCAACGAGCTTTTGTTGTGTTACCTACTGGCAAAGCAATCTACAAGTAAATTTCTTTTATTCAGTTTCCAAAAAGTAATCGAAATTTCAGCAACTGAAATAAATGTATATAAACAAATAACGTAAAAAAATAGTAGTTGCCTGTGTGGCAACTGAAGTTGAGAGATTTCACTTGCTAGATGCCATCTGTAATATAATTTCGTCAACGCGCAACACAACTTCAGTTCGGTTGCCATACATAATCGACTTCAGTTGCGAAAAACATATATTTTACTAATATTTACGCCAATTAAATGATGATGCTCTCCCATGCCTTGTTTCCTGATATCAACGAGAAATACTCCTTTAAAGAAAAATATGATGACTAGATGGACTAATATCCAATTTTGGATAAATAAAACCCCAATTGATGCCGACTAAAATTACCTTCATGTTGTAAGCAACAATTTTCCACTATTGCATGAAAAATTATTTTTTTTCCACTAATTTCCGAATAACATCGAAACTATTTAGTGGATCTATTGGAGTTTTATGAAAAACCGTTCTCCAGTTATACTAAAATAGGGTTTGTATTTAAACGCATTATCGCGATTACGATTGAAAGATATGCAATTAATCGTGATTAAGTGTTGGCCTAGAATAACAGAGACAGCAAAATTTTCATACAAATTTGACAAATAACTACGTTGCTCATTGTCGCTGTGGAATAAAATTTATTTTATTTTCAGAGCGACATTTTATATTTTCTTGACTTTCTTTCACAAACACTCACTATTTTTTTTTTTAACAAAAAAGTGTTAAGTGTTGCATACACTAAAAAATAAAATCGTAATTGAAGCTTCTAAAAACGTTAATAAACAAAAAAGTTCAATGTTATAAAACTACTGCACATTTAAAAGCTGTTTAATTTAATAATAATGTTAAAAAATCATTATTTATATAAATAAAAAATCAAAAAACAACAATATCATAACTAGTATAAATTAAAAAAATAGTATTCTTTTATTTTGCCTTTTAATAGTTTCAAACTGTAAATTTTTTGGCATAATGTAAAATATTTTTAGAATAAAATATATAGAATTTCAAAAGTTTGCACTTAATTTCTTGCATAATTTACTACATTTCTTAAAAGTAGCGCGCTGCTGCGTGCGCTGTTATTCTGTATCAAATTTTTTGGGAGAGAAAAATTAGTGCCACTGCGCTGGTATTCTGATCTGATACTAACGATTATCGCATTTTATTAAAATATAGATAAAGCAGATTTATTTTTACCAGTAAAACAGATTCTATTATATAAATAATAATTTTAATTTAAATATTAATATAATAAATATAATAATTTTAAATTAAAATATTAATAAGAGATTCTAAAGCTTACAATAATTTTCCATTACTTGTGTGCTCAAGAACTAAATTTTCTAATATTTTTACTACATTAATAAGTTTAACTTCAATAAATATTGGATTTAATTGGATTTTAGTTCTTTCTAGGTGTGGAATTGAAAGTGATTTTTTACTTATCTTTTGAAATATATAGTAATGCAAGCAGTGAGAAAACACACTACTATTTTTAATCTTCACCTTAATATTAGTTAATTTAAAAATCAAACAAATTAGAATTTAGGATCTTTCCAAGATTGTATGCCCAAAATCTCTACAACTAGAATAAATCGTATAAACATATGTAAATATTGTTATATAGACTCAAATTGGCCGTGTAAATATGATTTATACAACAACTAAAAGTTAATCCCTGAAATCTAATATTCCCAGAAATACATACTCTTTTAGAGTATTATATGGTCGCGCTTTGCCGACTACTTTATTTATAATAAGAATTTTAATTTTATAAAAATTTTATTAATCAAATTTTTCTTATAAAGCTTCGATAAATTTAAACATTTTGTTATGAATAAAGCAGTATACCTCTCTTTTAGTTGTTTTTAATACCTTGTTAAACTCATGTCAAAGAATGAAACAAGTTTAAACTCTTAAATTCAAAACTTCAAAAATGTTCAAATTATACTTGTTTTATGACTTGTTTAATGACGTAAAGGAATTTCAAAACATGCTTTAATATTTATTTAAAACTATAATCGTTCAAAAAAATATACCAGTGTTAGATTTCGATTCGAAACATTTTATAAATAGTTTCATACAGAGGTTAAAACAAAAAGAACTACAGTTGGTAACAACTACAATTACGAGCATAAAAATGTGATGTCCCTATGTAACAGTACTGTTGTAATTTTATCATTTGTAGCCATAGACTCTTATTGCATATAATTTTGTCAAATATTTTTGTACGTAAGGAAAATTATTAAACGTTTAGTAAAAGTAGTAGTAAATTTGAGCGAGCAAAAAAAAGGTGCAATTCTAAACAAATCAATATGATTTTTTTTTTAAATTTTGATAAAAATCCTTATTGGAAACTATAATATTGCTAAACGCCATGATTATCTATGTACATGTAGACTAAAACACATGAAATCTAAAGATAATATTATTGGCAATGGTTGCCTCGATTGCCTAGTTGGTAGTGAGCTAGTCTGTCAGTCTGGGGTTTGTGGGTTCGATTCCCACCAGAGACTCTGGTATGTTTCACTACAACGAGCAATAGTCTTCGTTACTCTGCTTTGTTAGAATTAGAATATAATTTGTAATTGTATTGTAAATGTTCAATAAATAAATAAATAATTATTGGCAAATAATTTCATTTTCTATTAAATTTTAAAATTTTTCTATACTATTTTGAAAATTTTTCCACAAAGATTAATATTTTTGAAATTATTTATTAGCAAGCAAGCTATCCGAAGTTATATAACACTTTACGCTTTTATTGAGAAATAATGCAAAAATATAAGTTTAAATTTTTGTGTCATACGATTCCTTTTGAAAAAATATGAAATAAATAAAAAATTAATTAATTAAAAGGAACTTTTTATTCTATAATCCAGCTCACGAAATGATAAGGGAAAGATAATTCGAATAAGAAATTTTTAAATTGTTCGAAAATTTAAAAGTTATTTTATAGTCAAGTATCTATAAAAGGTAATGTGAGAGCAGGGAATAAGTTACAATATGTGTAAAAAGGTTAATGTACCTGTTAAAATTGAAGTAAGCTTTTTGCTGGTCCCTCTAAAAATTCTGGGCATTTCATAATATATCATGGTAATAAATAAATTTAAGCAAAAACAGCATTTCACTTAACTTTATTATATTAAAATTATTTATTTCAGTATTTAAACTCAAGCCTATTTCTCTGAAAAAGTTAATAATACACAGCCTCTTGTTAAATATAAAAAGATAATGTTTGATGGCAATTTAAATAAAGTATTTACAAATATTACTTAAATGAATCACTCGGAAATTATTTAACAAACATTATAATTCTACTCGTAAGTAGATTTTTAAGGAAAAAATGATAAGAATTTAATATTTCCTTTTTAGTGATTTACTTATTTGGAAAAACATGATTTTCTATTTGTTTGAATTGATTTTTTATTATAATTTTGGGTCATAAAATGTTGCCTCAATGATTCCAACGCAAAATGAATGTCATCAGATTGATAAAATCTCGGAAGGGTTTTGCAAAGTTAGTTCGAATTTCCATTTTATGGACTCTTAAACTTAAGATAATTTGGAACACATTTTTCATTAAGTGTGTAAATAAAAAAAATTTAAATCGGTAAACTTCAATGTATTCTGGATATTTATTATATTATAGATTTCTAATCTTCGCTTAGTTATGATGTAAGATTTTTATTAAAAGCCCCTCAATTTTTGCGCCCACTTTTAATTACAAGTTTATATGCAATATATGAGTAGTATCATTTTTCAACCGATTTAACTGATATTTTGCTTATATATATATCGAGCATCCTCCGAAAAGTAACATAGGATATAAAATTAATAAAAATTCCACGCCCATTTTTTGTAAACAATTAATTTTTGAAAGTTCAAATGAAATTTAGCACATATATCAAGTATTTTGTGGAGAAAACTTTGGGCTATAATATAAGTTGGATGTCACTATAATATAAGTTGGATGTCTAGTTTTTAACCAACTTTCAGTAAAAATCAATTTTGTTGCTTTTTTGATGCTACTAAGGTAAATCATAAAAAACTTGACATACATAAGGAATAGAAAATATTATAAATTATAAAATTTAATCTGTATGGGTGCCACACCTCTTTCTTCCCACTTTTATTATACTGTCACATTGTTTTACCACTGTTAGCAGAATTTTTATGAAATTTTAAATTTGCTTACTAAGAAAAGCAATATTTTTTTTGAAAACAGTGGGCGTAGCATCTAGTCAGTATCTCCTTCAATGATATACATATGTGCCATGTTTCATTTTAATCGTTTCAGTATTATAGACATAAAATCAGATCAGATTTCAACAATATTATGACAAAAATAGGCGTAAAAAGAGCAAAAAGCACGGATTATAATTTATTAAAATAAAGGGAAACTAAACAATGGGAAACTCGTTTTGATTTCAAATCTTTCTGATAATTTTATTATGAATAATCACTAGATCCCAAATTCTTTAAAACAAAGCAAAAAGAATTGAGTTTCTTTATTTAAACTAAACAATTTCAAAGAAATGTGAAATATACATTTTTCAAGCGAGATAAAACTAAAGCACATTTTCGATTTGTTAAATACAAATGTTAACTTCTTTAAGATTTAGTACCATAGACATAATTTTTTTAACTTTTACATATCCGCATAGTGGAACAAATAACTATGATACATAAGTTAATATACTGTTGTCCAGTAAGTGTAAACGTCAAAATCATTATTTATTTCATGTTTTTTCAGACCTGGTTTTATTTTATTCACATCAAAAGCTGCAAATCAGTATCGTTCTATTTCCAAATGTACACAACAAATGTTTAATCCCGAAAATTTTCGTTTTTGGTGAAAAAATGCTTGGCATCTCAAACAAAAAAAAAAAAAAAAAAAAAAAAAAAAAAAAAATCACCAATAATTTAAAGAGACCACCGCCAGAATACTAACATTCTGTGAAGTCACTATCGTTGAAGATCCCGTTTTTAACAAAGACAAAAGTAAGGTTGGAAAATACAAAGCTTAACCAATAACATTATTTAATAAAAACAAATATTGATTTATTCAATGAGCTTGTTGGTTGATTTAATAATTAAAAATTATTTTACATTCATAATTATAATTTTATGATTGTTTAAAAAATTTATTTTTTCGAATTTTTTTTTTTTTTTTTTGTTATTTAAAGTTTTTAATTGGAAAAAATCGTATTTTGGAATTTTTATATTTTTTTTAATTCATATAATTATTATGATTAAATTAATTATTTTGATGATTAAAATCATTTTGTACTTTTTTCTGTGTAGATGAAATAGCAAGAATTGAAATTTCTGAGCAGACTTTTCAAATTGAAGAGTCCATAAACTGACAAAAATAATAATAATAGATTTTAATTACGAAATTGCGTACTTCAATTAATATTTTTGAGCAAAACCAACTACAGAAATCAAAATGATAATTAATTAAGTGAAAATAATTCATTGAAAATGAATTTTAATTAATTTTTCTAATCAAATAAATTTTTCTAATCAAATAAATTAATTAAATTGATGATTGAAATGTTGGTTAAAATTAATTAAAACGTTAATTAATACTTAATATATAATATTATTTATTACTTAACTACAAACATTATCTGATAAATGTTTAATAATAAAATACAAAAATGAAAATTAAATGCATGTAAATTACACTTAATACATAGTTATAGGTCGTAGTCCTAATATTAAATATTCTTGTACTTGGGGATCCATAGGAAGATTAGAAACACTGATCATTTTTTCGGAACGTTCCAATAAAGGGCAAACATGCCTCTAATGTAAAACGTAGGAGATTGATGTACAAGGCTTAGAAGTAATACCAAATAATAAAAGAAGTGCATTTACCAATACAATTTTTCACAACTAATGCCAAGAAGACAAAAATTGTTATTATTATTATCGAATATTTTTTTCTGTTTATGCCACGCAGAAGTGTAAAAGTTTAAAAAAATTCGTTCTATGGTAATAAATATTAGTGAATTTAACATTTATATTTAAAAAATTGAAAATGGTCCAGCATGAAAAATGTATATTTCATATTTCTTTGAAATTTTTTAGTTTAAATAAAGAAACTCTATTCTTTTTGCTTTGTTTTAAAGAATTTGGGGTCTAGTGAAAATAAGTTAACAAAAATAATTAAAATCAAAATCATTTTCCCATCGCTATTCACCTATATTTTTAAAAAATGCTAATCTGTGCTTTAGTGTTGTCGGCCGCTGTATATTTGGAATTTTTAAAGTGTTTACTATTAAATTAAGACAATAAGACACAAAAGGAAAATATGGCAAAAATTTAATTTTGGACAACAAAAGTGGTCGGTGAAACCATAGTGCGCAGGTGGTGTCAAAACAATTTTTCGATGTTTCTAACTAAAATGCAAGTTCATTTAACCGAAAAATATGAATTATTTTAAAAAATTTAAGTTTTGGCGTTACCCACTATTGGATTTATTTTTTTTTTATTTTTTTTTTTTACAAGAACCGACAAATTTATTTTATCCAGCTTTTCAGCTTCGGTTCAGTTCTCTTGGGTCTATTATTTAAAGTTGATGTAAATGATAAAAACCTACTTTTTACATGTTTTTCTTTAGCATGAATTTCGAAATAAGAATATCATATATTTTCCTACCTTTTTTTGGACACTAACGGCCAGTCCCACCATGTCGAACGAAAAATTCGTTCGGCAAAATGAAAGGAAAACAATAATAAAATATTAAATTTATTTGTTCTTTTCCATATAAATTGTCGAAACGATTTTTTCGTTCGACATCCTAGGACAGGCCGTAAATTTAATTTAGATCTTTATATTGGTACCAAATATAAAAACCATTTTATTCTAATATGCATACTCTGTAAGAAATTGTTTAATTAAACAATTATTTTGTAAATTAGCATTAAATCTTTTAACTATTAGAATAACAATTAATAAATAATTTAACTAACTACACGGTGATCTCATTAAAAGGGTGGCAAATTATTATTATTATTTGAAGCTAAATATTTGATGATGATAAGATATAATTTAAAACAAATAAGAAAGTAAGAAGGTCCGACCATATGTATGTGCGTTAAAGTGATTTTTAGACTGGTTCTTGTAATACGTATGCAATTATGTATCCCGGAAGTGGCTTTATATTAGAGCTATGATTATGGACCGATCCTCATATAATTTGGAACTTTGCTATCTACTAATATAAAACTTCTTTATGTCAATTATAATCTTGATACTTACATTTGTGTGGGTTTTAAATAAATTCAACTCAATAAATATATATATATATATATATATAGATATAGATATAGATATAGATATAGATATAGATATAGATATAGATATAGATATAGATATAGATATAGATATAGATATAGATATAGATATAGATATAGATATAGATATAGATATAGATATAGATATAGATATAGATACAGATATAGATATAGATATAGATATAGATATAGATATAGATATAGATATAGATATAGATATAGATATAGATATAGATATAGATATAGATATAGATATAGATATAGATATAGATATAGATATAGATATAGATATAGATATAGATATAGATACAGATATAGATATAGATATAGATATAGATATAGATATAGATATAGATATAGATATAGATATAGATATAGATATAGATATAGATATAGATATAGATATAGATATAGATATAGATATAGATATAGATATAGATATAGATATAGATATAGATATAGATATAGATATAGATATAGATATAGATATAGATATAGATATAGATATAGATATAGATATAGATATAGATATAGATATAGATATAGATATAGATATAGATATAGATATAGATATAGATATAGATATAGATATAGATATAGATATAGATATAGATATAGATATAGATATAGATATAGATATAGATATAGATATAGATATAGATATAGATATAGATATAGATATAGATATAGATATAGATATAGATATAGATATAGATATAGATATAGATATAGATATAGATATAGATATAGATATAGATATAGATATAGATATAGATATAGATATAGATATAGATATAGATATAGATATAGATATAGATATAGATATAGATATAGATATAGATATAGATATAGATATAGATATAGATATAGATATAGATATAGATATAGATATAGATATAGATATAGATATAGATATAGATATAGATATAGATATAGATATAGATATAGATATAGATATAGATATAGACATAGATATAGATATAGATATAGATATAGATATAGATATAGATATAGATATAGATATAGATATAGATATAGATATAGATATAGATATAGATATAGATATGGATATAGATATAGATATAGAGCGTACTAAAAAAAAGTACATGTGCTCGAAGAAGTCCTGTAACAGGGCGAGTGGATATCGCCCTAAACTATGTATCCAACCACAAGGGTACCCTCAAGAGAGGCGTAGTTAGAAGCTTGACTACTTCGTGGTTTCCCTAGACCACACTTGGGAGTTTAGACCGATTTTACGGTAACCTCGTGCACCTGACACCCCTGCCGAAAGGCATCAAGACTAAGCCCAGTACTGTCTTGATTATGGCATTTCTGGAAACAAGGATATGAATTGACAGAACCCCCGGGCTGACAGTTGTAGTATTCTGTTACCTTAGTATGCAGAAGTGAAATTCTGCAGAAATGGCTTCCAGGCTAGTGCTACAACTGCCTCCGTCCCATTAAAGCTTGGCAAATCTCAAAGTTCGTTCAAGGCTCGTCACCGTTAGGTTGGTGGTGCAGGATCGGATGTTAAATTCCCGACTTACACTGATCTGGCTCTGGCGAAAGGTCTTATAAGGGTCATTCGTCAACCTTCGCATGGACCTCACTGCTGGCATAGGGACCCATGGGATCATACAAGTGACTGCACAACGAGCGGAGATAGCGGCTTTGAGTTGGGACCACGAAGCTAAATGTTGGAATCAGAAGAAAGAACAAGGATGAATATATGAGTTGAAGAGACACCAGTTGGAAAATGTTCGATTATCGGACAACCATTGGGTAATAAGAGAGGAGATGAACTCGGAGTTGTTGAATCTCCATTTAAAAGAAGCACGGTTATAATGAGATCACCTCCATTGAACGTAGCAAGTGGCAGCAATAAACAAACTGATAATGTAACCAAGCTTGGAGGAAAAATTTCGCAGTTGATGGAATTTATATCAACTCGTACGAATATTCACAAAGATATTCACTCGATGACAAGGGAGATACATGCATTATTTTTGCTAGTATCAAATGAGTTAAAGTGCACGTCAAGCAATTTAGTAGATAAACAACCTATAAACAGAGAAACTCAGACGGAAGCATGGCCCAAAATCACGGTCCATGAAACACCAACAACACCAGCTGTCAAGAGAGGCCCCAAAACGCAAAGTCCCAAGGGAAATAAAACCAAGAAGAAGAAAGATTCGAATCATAAGAACTCGGAAAGTAATAAACCCAAACCCACCGCAACAGCTACCAATAAAGATGCCGAAAGTGTAGATTTGGAAGCTCCAAATTCTGAATGGAAGGAAGTGCACCCAAAAACCAAAATGAAAAAGAAAATAATTAAGCCAGATACTCTTATTATTACAGCTTGCGGAGATACATCATACCCCGATATCCTCAAGCAGGTTAAACGTGATCCGAAACTGAACATTTTAGGAAAAAATTTTAAAAATATAAGGAAAACAGAGAAAGGTGAATTACTTTTAGAGTTAATTAAACCGGCTCATCAGAACACAGTGGAATTTAGAACTGCGGTCAAAAGCGTTCTTGGTCCAGAAGCAGCAGTGCGTGCACTAACTCAAGAAGTACTTCTGGAAATAAAAGACATCGATGAGGTTACGACAAGAGAGAAAGTTTATGAAGCTCTCCTAAATGTTTCAGAAGAGTTTAATATATTGCAACCATCAGCAATAAAGTCAATGAGAACTGCATATGGATGTACCCAAACTGCCACAATTGGAGTAAACCCTGTATTGGCCAATATACTTATGGAGACGTCTAAGATACGTATAGGATGGCTGTTATGTCGCATACTTGAGAAAATAAGTCCAAGAAGATGTTACCAATGCTTGAATTTTGGTCATACAGCTTCTGGATGTAAAAGTACTAATAACTACTCTGGCTTGTGCATTCGCTGTGGAGAAGGTGGACACAAAAATTCTGCACTAACAATGCAATGTGTCTTCTTTGTAGAGAAAATGGATCTGACACTAATCATATTACCGGAGCAGCTGTCTGTCCGCAATGCAGGAAGGCGTTTAACAAACTTAAATCAAAATGAGACTATTACAACTGAACATGAACCATTGCGAAACTGCCCAAGACTTATTGGCACAAACCGTCCGTGAATTAAATGTAGATATATGTATTATTAGTGAGCAATATAGAAACTTAACTCCACCATGTTGGTTCAGTGATACCTCTGGCACATGCGCAATTTGGTCTACAAATAGTCACATTTTGAGGAAAGTAAGATTTGAGTGTTGTTTTGTCCGTCCTATGGTCTCCGGAATACACTTGTACAGCTGCTATATTCCCCCAAGATTTGACATTGGTGAATACAAGAAGATCATCCATGCTTTAACAACTGATGCGATCGGAAAGAGCCCTATCCTGGGGATTTTAACGCCTGGGCTACGGAATGGGGCTGCCCAAAGACAAATGCAAGAGGCAGAATCTTGCTTGAAGCATTTGCGTTGCTTGATGTGGTTTTGATAAATAGTGGAAATGTGCAGACATTTAACAGAAATGGTAGAGGATCAATAATAGATATTGCGTTTGCTAGCTCTAATATCCATAACGGGATATATTGGCATATTTCCGACATATACACCCAAAGTGATCACACTGCAATCATTATGGACTTAGGCATGTCTACATCGTCGTCCGAAGCAGGCTCCAGAAGAGAAATAAGCGGTTGGAAATCTAATATTTTTGATAGGCAATTGTTCTCTATATTTATGGAAGACGTAGAATTATGTGGTACTCCTGAAAATATGGCTGAATAGTTTATAAGTCATATAAGTCTCTATGACGAGAAGGAAACCTGAATTTAAGAAAACTCCTGTATACTGGTGGAATGAAGAAATAACTCAGCTTCGAAAGGATTGCATCAAAGCCAGAAGACGCTATGTAAGAACTCGATGTAGAATAGAAAATGAACTTTGTCACGAGATTTTTAAGCAAAAGAAAAAGGCCTTTAAGCTAGCCTTTAATATGATCTAGAGCATAACCCCTTTGGCTTAGCGTACAAACTTGTGAGAAAAAAGCTTAAATGTCTGAGCTCACAATCACCCAAGGAAGCTAAAATTCTTACTGAAATAGTGACTCATCTGTTTCCAGAGCAACGTACTACAACATGGAATACTCAGAACATCCGAGAGATTTTCTACTTTCCAGAAATTACGTTATTGGAAATCCAAAAGGCTGTTACAAAATTCGAAGATAAAAAAGCCCCGGGACCAGATGGTATCCCAAACTTCGTCCTAAAAGAGGCTGTAAAGTGCTGTCCAAACCAAATGCTGCAGCTGATGAACTCATGCCTAAGGCATGGTTCATTCCCATCAATGTGGAAAAGGCAAAAACTTGTGCTCCTACCCAAGGATAAGAAGCCTTTAGAGGAACCGTCATCGTACAGACCACTGTGCATGATAGATACCAGCGGAAAGCTATTGGAGAGAATCATTTGCAATAGACTCGAAGAATGCATTGAAACATTGGATGGTCTGTCAAAAATGCAATATGGTTTTAGAAAACATAGGTCGACAATTGATGCAATTGCAATGGTTGTAAGCATTGCAAAAGATGCAATAGATGGTAGCAGCTGGAGAAAAGGATCCAAAGAATATTGTGTACTCGTGACTCTAGATGTCAAAAATGCATTTAACACGGCAAATTGGGAGAATATAGTCAATGCTCTTGTACGAATAAATGTTCCAGCTTATCTTGTGGCAATAATAAAGGATTACTTCCGGCAAAGAGTTCTTATATATGAAACAGACAAGGGAATGAAGGAATATAATGTCACAGGCGGAGTACCACAAGGATCGGTGCTTGGACCATTGTTGTGGAATGTGATGTATGATGGTATCTTGAGATTAAGTCTTCCAAGAAGAGCAAAAGTTATTGGCTTCGCTGATGATATAGCCCTGGTGATAGTGGCAAAAACTATTAACGAAGCTAAAACAGTTTCCGAGAGTAGTATCCATGTGGTACGGTCATGGCTCATTGAAATGGGTCTATCGTTAGCTGAGCATAAGACGGAAGCGGTATTGATATCCAGTCGTAGAACGATGGAATATATAAATCTTCAAGTTGGAGACTGTGAAATAGGTACAAAGGATTGTCTCAAATACCTGGGTGTGGTGATAGATAATCGTTTATCATTTAAACACCACCTAAATTACGTGAGATATAAAGCCATAGGTATATGTACAGCGCTGTGCAGGGTAATGCCGAATACACGAGGTCCAAAATATTTAAGAAGGAAAGTGTTAGCTGGGGTTGTCGAGAGTGTAATTCTCTATGCTGCTCCAATATGGGCAGAATCTACCAGGCTAAGTACCTACAGTGGTAAAATTAGATCTGTCTACAGACTAGCAGCACTGCGAGTATCTTCTGCATATAGAACTGTATCGGATGAAGCAGCCTTTGTAATTGCTGCCATGATACCAATCGATATATTGGCAAGAGATGTCAAATATGAATTCGAAGCACGGTCCATACCGGAAAATGGTAGAGATGTTAGTGTTATTAGAAGAGGCAGCATTGCGGAGTGGCAAATGAAATGGTCATCATCTTCGAAAGGTAGATGGACATATAAGCTTATCCCAAATGTATAAGTATGGTGTGGAAGACGGCATGGTTATCTGAATTACTACCTGACCCAATTCCTTAGTGGACACGGTTGTTTCCGCTCATACCTATACCGCTTTGGACTTGATAGCTCTCAATATTGTCCGCGTTGCGTAGAGGATGAAGAGGATTCGAATCATGTGTTTTTTGTGTGTCCACGTTTTGAATCTGAGAGAACGAACTTGGAAAGGCAAATAGGCGGTGAGATATGTTCAAGTAACATAGTACAAATTATGCTTGTATCACTCGAGAACTGGGAGAACGTTTGCAAATATGTGAAAATAGTCCTTTTAGAGGAAGCAAGAGGAAGTTAGAAGAGAAAATTTTGATTAGTTAGGGTTTTGATACCTTTCCCCCCTGCGAGAAAATACTTTTGCGGTGGTTCCGCAGGGAATGGGGGTTAGAGAAAACGAGGTTGTTTTAGCGTGTTAAAGTCTCGCACACCTGGCATCATGAACGACCAGAGTCTTTCGATGATTTTTTCCTCGTCAAAAAAAAAAAATATAGATATAGATATAGATTTAGATATAGATATAAATATAGATATAGATATAGATATAGATATAGATATAGATATAGATATAGATATAGATATAGATATAGATATAGATATAGATATAGATATAGATATAGATATAGATATAGATATAGATATAGATATAGATATAGATATAGATATAGATATGTATAAATGCATGTTTGTAGCTAGCAACAAAGATCTTTGTTCGTAGGCTATTTTTAAATGAAAAAAATTTAAAATTCGTAACAGATTGAATAACTTGAAAAAAACTTCTTTGTTTCAAAAATAAGAAAGTATTCATAAATGCCCTCGGTATGCTAAGGAAAAGTTCTATGTGTTACTTTTAAATTTTTTGATTTTTATAGGACTATCTGGAAGCTTTATAGATCGTTCATTTTCAATTTTAATCTAATTTTAAATATCTATATGGATTAGTTTCAATAAAAACTAAATAGTTTATTAAAAAATAAATAGGTTTTCCGCTTTCCGCAAAAGTTGTTTAACAACACATATGACAATATGAATATAAAAATAAAAATAATAATTTAAAAAATTCTCACAAAAAAAAACTATGACAATAAAGTAGGTTTGAATTTCTTCAAATGAACGAATTTTAAAATTTATGTTATGAAATTTGTTAAACTTATTTTTACCTTTTATTTTCTAATTTCAACTAAGGAAAAAAATTAATTTTAGAATTAATATACATTGGAGTCTAAAGATCCTATTTTTCAAATTAAATATTAATAAAACGTCAATAAAAGCATGAGAAAACATAATTACTTTTTTGAGTTTCCTTTATTTTCCTTTCTGTAGCGAAGACATACGCCCCAAAATTGGTTTGGAATAATTGTTTTGTTTATTTAACAATTTTAACCAGAATTTTAATCATAGAGGTAACTTATTTATTTAGAAATTTTCAGATTGTGTCTTAAGATCGACTGTCCCAACATACTTCATGAAGGCTTTTGGTCTTTATAAAACTAAAACTTCCACAAAAGTTATATGTAAGGATCACTATATTGCAGCATAACCCTTTTCAATAAATCTCTGAACAATTTTTGGAACTCCGGGACCTTTTTTGGATAATGCAAGATGTTCCAAATAGGAGGAAACAACATATTTAGACCCATAAGTTATGATAGGAACAATATAATATATAAAAAATTAAAAATGTAATTTTATGAAAAATGTAATGAAAAAAATGTAAAAGGCGATTAAATATGATATTGTATGAACAAAAGTAAAATATTCTCGATGAGAGTTTGAAAGGATAACAACGTGAATCGTTAGTTATATATTTTCTGTTTTGTGCGAATTGGATCCATTTTCAAAATAAAAATGGGCTAATGGTATTCCAAAAAATTACAAAATAGTGTGCGATTGTGTAAAAATCCTTAACAATTCAAATATTTGTAGATAAAATTTCTGTGTTTTTTCTTTGTATTAGTTCTCTCACAATTCACATGGCACCCGTATATGAGAGAGATATATTACCAAAAGTAAGTTGGACTACTTGTATATACTCGTACTTTGTAATATATTATAAAAGTTAAAAGTTGAATAACTATATTTTCATAAATTTTTAACTTAAATGAAAACTTTTTAAATAAACTGCAATCTTTTAATATAACATTTTTTTTTTGAGTGTATACTAAAAAAAAGTCTATTAAAATGTATCAAACACACGGCGTATATGCAATACATAAATATAAAGAGTTTTAATGTACATACATACATTCATACATACATACATACATCTATACATAGGGGTTTTTATTTAATTATGAATAGTTGATTATCAAGCTTTATGATTAAAGACAAAATACATAAATTTTTGCCGTTTTTAATTTTTGCAAAAGTTTTTAAATGCAGTTTTTCCAATTTTGCACGAAAAATGTATTTTTTCGACACTAATTTCTAAATAACATAAAAAAATGCGTTAGGACAACTTAAAGGTAATTTAAGTCAACATCTTTTGGTGTTTTATTTATAAAATACGTAATAGAAGAAACCTATTATAAAATTTTATGAATTGGTACAAAGCCTAATGCAGTATATTTATAAGATTTTTTTAATTTATATATATATTTTTTTTTTTTTTGTAACTTTATTACTACTAAAAAAATTCTGTAACTGGTAATAACATTTACATTTTATTATATTCCCGGCAAAACACGATATCAAATGTTTGAAATATGATGACTTTAACATTTGATATCAAACGTGTTTTTCAAACTTGATCCAAATGTAGGTAGAGGTTTGAATTTTCAGTTTGATTTCAAATTGAAAATCATTTGAGCATTCTCAACATGATATTAAATGTTATTATTGAAACATTCTCAAACCTAAAGATAACTTTAAAAATATTTGAAAATTTGTATTTTCTTAACTTGATATTAAATGTTATTGTCAAATCACTCATAAATCTAAAAACAAGTTAACAAATATTTGAATAGTTATATTTCCTCAATTTGATATCAAATGTTATTATCAAATCATTCTTAAAGATATTTGAAAGAATATATTTAAAAAAAAGGATTTGAAAAATTATATACAAATAAACAAATAAATAAATTTCTAAATAAAATTACTTAATCAAACATTTTTCAATTAATGAATATATTGATAAAAAAAAAATTACAAAACTATACAACAGAAAACTTCACAAAAAATTATAAATGCAAATTACTTTTACTTATGTCCCACATGTGATCACAATCCATATTTGAAAAAGTTTGAGAATTACATTTAACACTGATTTGATAATAACAGCATTTCTCATTTTGATAATTAATTCCCCTTTTTGTTTAGAAAGCTATTATTTTCAAAAAGATATAAAATATGTTTTCAAGTTATTTTCAAATAAATGTCAAACGTTTGACATTTGAGAAAGGACATGATTTCAAATCACTCTTAATATGATATCAAGCCTTTGTGTTTGCTGGGTTAATGTGTTTAACATATTCACACATGGACAATAAAATAGTTTTGAATTTCTTCAAATTAAAAAAAATTTTAATTTTATGTTTTAAAATTTGTTAAACTTATATGTATGTTTTATTTATTAAATACAACTATCTAAGGAATAAAAACTTACTTTTGGAATTTACCTACGTTGAGGTTTGGAGATCGGAAGAGGTTGTTATGAAGAAAACCGATATTTTTTGTGGACAATAAAATAGGTGTGCTCGCAATAATTTTAAAATTACAAAATTATTTTCTATTTTTAAAACTAAATATTAATTAAATGCAATAATATGATAAAATGGCTTAAATATTTTTTTGCATTTCCTTGATTATCCCTAGCATAGCGGAGACACACAAAGTCCTCGATATGCTTCTTAAATTATTGATTTAAATCTATTTAAGGATTTTAGGTAGAATTTATGCCAGAGGGTGTACTGGATTGTTTTACAACTTATATATTATGTTCCCAGATCCACATTCCCATCGCACAAAACAGAAAATATATATTTTTTAATTCATTTTTGACAATTTGTTTTAGAAATTAAAATGTTCAATAGAGTATCAATTTTTAGTATTGAAAATTCAAACAAATTGAATTTTAAATCATTTTTATAGAACTCTGTGTGAATGGGAAAAATAAAAAAGCGCCAACACAATTAAATTTTTGTTATTAAAACATATTTACAGTCACATATTTACAGACTACTTGATCTATTTTGGTACGTTATTTTAAAAAAAGATATAAAATATGTTTAATAAATGAAATTATGAAAAGTCCTCTATTGCAGATTTCCTCAAAATTAACAAAATGAGGAAAATGGCTTTGAAAGTATCTATTATATTTATTATATTTAAATAAATTTGTATATAATAAGTTGCAATAAGCAGTAAATACATAACAGAGTTATTTAAGTTTTTTATGAATCCTTTATATAAGTTAACAGTAGTTAACACTATCATCAACAATTTCTTTCATTGTCCAAGCGCACATGCTGGTGTGAAGTGCAACGTCAGCCACACGACACATGATTCCAGCGGGCTTTTCTTAAACATATCTTTAGTAAATAAATCATTATCTTAGTTTTTAAGTCCAGTTTTGAATAAAATCTCAACGAGTAAAGATGTGTTTCTAATTTGCGCCCAACGTGGTGCAAAATCAAAAATAAAATATAATAATTAATTAGAAAAATATAAGCAAAATTTAAAATTGTTTACGCAAGTTAACAAAAAAATGTTAACGTTAATTTATTGTATGTATAAACTGCAATATTTAGATTTCCATATAACTTTGCATGTTGTTTTCCGCTCCCATTAAAACTGCTGACACTATGTCCAGTAATAATAATTAAACAGGTGATTTCTCAGTAATTAGGTAAACATAAAAAAATAATAATTTAACAAATAATGTATTTGTTACTTTTTAAGTTCAGTTTATAATTATTACTCAATAAAGAAGGAGGGATACTCCTAAATAAAAATATAAAAATTAATTTTTTTATATAATGTAATAAAAGTTACATTAACTGGCGCCCAACATTCGAGGGTTTGTTCAGTGTCGTGACGCGCAAAAACGGTGTGAAAAAACAAATTATAAAAAAAAAATATAATTTTTTTGACATCATAGTGAAAAAAGTTTGACATTGCAACAGCCCAGGACATCTACACGAATACGTCTGGAGAGGGTCCCTAGTGGCGGAAACTTAAAGCAAAAAAAAGGAAAAAATCCAAACCAGCTGTGAGATGAGGCACATCATATTTATTTTGTAAGATATATATTTAAGAGAAAAGTGTTAAAATTAAGGAAATAAATTAAAAAAAAAAAAAATAAAAAGAAATTTAAAAAATACAAAATAAGTTATGAAAAAAAGGAAAGAATAAAAAAGTTATGAAAAAAAAGAAAGAATAAAATGTGAAAATATATTAAATATATATATTAATTTGAAATCTAAATGAATTAAAGATTAAATAAAGTAAATTCTGTTCTTATAAAAATTTAAATTAGAAAAAATATATATAATAAATTTAGAATTAATTACAAGAAAAGAAAAATTTCAAAATCTAAACGAATTAAAGATGAAAAGTGAATTAAAAATAATTTTTTTCTTTTTTCTCTACCAATTAAATATAGAATGAAAAGAAAAAGTGTAAAAATATATAATAAATTAACAACTTTCGTATTTTTTTTTTATAAAGAATTCCTCAAAATCCAATTAATTAAAATCACTAAAAGTGAAATAAATAAATTTTAAACATTTTGTAAAATTAAAATTTAAACTAATTACATACATTAGGTGCAAAATTAAAATTCTTTTTTCCCAAATATCCTTTAAAATCCATCATGTCCAATCCAAATAACCTATTTCGTCCACCTTTAATAAATCCGCCTGAAAATAGACAAGAACGACAAGAAATTTCATGTCAGTGGAACTTAGAAATGCAATAACAGGTATAGTTACACAAGCTCTTAGAACAGAGGGAGTTCAGATTCTTAATTCAATTATAAACACTAATTTTGATCAGGTAATAAATCAGGAACATAGGGCAAACATAGGTGATCTGGATAAGATTCCAGATATAGTTAAAAGCTTGAGAGAGTTTTCGGGAAATAATATGGAATTCATCTCGTAGAAAAAAAGTGTGGAGAGAATTCTCCAAAAAACCAATTAAAGGTACTGCCAAATATTACGGGATTATCGGCGTCATACGGAATAAAATTGTAGGACAAGCGGACAATGTTTTGGAATCATAAAATACACCACTGAACTGGAATTGTATCTCACGCTGCCTTGTTACCCACTACACGGATAAAAGAGATGTTTCATCCCTAGAATACCAACTAACGTCACTCGTACAAGGAAGACAAAGTATTCAGGAATTCTACCACGAAGTTTATGGATGCCTTTCACTGATACTTAACAAATTGTCATCGTTAGAAATAGAAAATGAAGCTATCAACGTCCTTACCAAAACCTACCACGAGACACATTCGTTAGGGGATTGAATGGCGATATGCCGAGATTACTAGCTATAAAAGAACCGAGAGATCTGCCACAAGCACTTGCTTTGTGTCAAAAATTAGACAAATAAGAGTTTAGAACCTACTATGTTCAAAATACGCGTTCAAGTGCAAAAAATACGTGACCCCACCACAACTTCCACCAAGGTACAACACTCATTCAAATAGACCAACGACAAATTATCTACACCTTGCATACCAACCACAACCAAATTTTTTTCTCTACCCCTCCGCCATACCAGTCTAGGTTTGACCAACGAAATCAGTTTTTATAACCAAAAAACAGTCAATTACAATTTAGCCCATTCCAAAATAAGCAACAGCCCCCACCGAGACCTTTCGCTCCCAAACCAAGTCAACGTGCGTAACCAATGGAAGTTGACGAAAATATAAGAACTCGTAACGTAAACTATATGACCAGGCCTATGCATCAGTTCCAAGGAAAGAGACCACCACAATCTTCTCTTCAAGTAAGACCACCTCCAAAAGTACAGCGGAATTTCCATACTCTGGCAGAAGAAGAAAAATACGACCTTGCTAAAATGGAAGAAGATAGAAACCACCATGAAACCTTACAATAATACATGAACGGATTTTCTGAATATCAAGAAGAAAACCTTGAAACCCCCCAAGAAAGAAAGTTTTACAGATAACCATTTTTTAGATTAACCCAATCCTCGTTACCCTATATTAGTTGTAGGACTAACGACGGAAAATTTCTAAAAATTCTTTTAGATACCAAGAATTTTCTAGTGATGTTAACACAATTGGAGTTAGAACCCAACATATGACTACAGACCAGAAAGATGCCATCAGAAAATTAACAGCCAAATACACCAAATTTTTTTTGGACCAAGACGAAAAATTGACTTACACAACAATGGTGGAAGGTGAAATCAGAACAACTTCAGACAAACCGGTTTATTCCAGAAGCTACCCTTATCCTGCTTTACTAAAGGAAGAAGTAGAAAAACAGATTAATGAACTACTCTCAAACGGTATAATCAGGCCATCCAGATCTCCATATAACGTACCTGTATGGATAGTGCCTAAAAAACCAAGATGCTTCTGGAAAGGGAAAATTTCGGACGGTAGTGGATTATCGTAAACTTAACCAAATAACAACAGCAGATAGATATCCCATCCCTGAAATATCTGATATCTTGATGCAGTTAAGTAGTATGTTTATGTACCTTTGGGACCACTTTTTTCATACAAAATTCGGCTCATGCATAGCTGGGGTTGTGGTTTTTTGAAATGTGAAATGTGTATGTGTTGTGGTATGATTGTATGTTGTTTATGTTTTCCATCCCTGGTTGGTGTGTGGTATTGAGGTATTGGAATGTGTGTGTTGTGAGAGTGAGAGAGAATAGTTATTTGGTGTGAGAGAGTATTGTCAGGTGAATTTGTGTGTGTTAAGGTTTTGAGGATTGATTTTGTGTGTGATGGAAGAAAACCAGTTTTAGTCAAGGTGGTTGAAATGTGTATTTTCCTCGTTCGTGATTGATGGTTGGTTTTATGTTGGCTATGGCGGAGATATATATTTATATTTTTGTTGGTGTTTTGTTGTGTTAATTTTTCTATGATTGTTTACTATCTATAGATCATCCTGGATGGGATTTTGTAACCTAAAATATTTGTATTTGTTGTGAGAAAGAGAGGAAGTGTGGGTTGTGAGAGAGAGGGGAAGTGTGGGGTTGTGAGACATGAGAGAGAGGGAATAGTTATTTGGTGTGAGACAGTGTTGCCAGATAGATTTGTGTGTGTTAGGTTTTGAGTTTTGATTTTGTGGATGATGGAAGAAACCCAGTTTTAGTGTAGAGAGAAAATGCTTGCCTGTTATGTTTTTAAAGATCAGTATGATTGAAATGTATGTTGTTTATGTTTTGCATCCCTGATTAGTAATGTGTTTGTAAGAGAAATGAATAGCATTTGCAGAAAGAGTTTTGTAACTTAAAAAAAAGACAATGAGTTTTAGTTTTATTTATTTATTTTATTGATAAAAAATTTGTAATATGTTTCTATTAGATGTATTACATTATCTTTTTTTAATTCAAATTTAATACAATCACACAAAATGTTTGATCTACAATCGCAAATGTTGCATATCGTAGGGCAGTTGATAAAATGTTTTCCATGAACAGAGGTAATTAACTCCATATTTTCATATTCGTCTAGCATTCCTTTAAAATAGCTTATCATGTATAAATGTTCATCAAATATGCTCCCTTGAAAATCATATAAAAATTTCTCTATTATATTTCTATAAGTCATTTTCTTTAAAAAGATGTTTTTCCTCTTTATTCTTTCTTGTCTTCTCATTTTCAACTGCTTTCATTCGACTTGTATGCTACTATTTAAACAATATCCGTTTAGATTCTAAAACATGAATGATCATGATTTTTGATTTTATAAAATGAGCAAGTTTATGAGTGGAATAATTAATTCAAAGACCAAAAAACCAATCTTCTTTTTATTATTATTCTTTGTATTATTTGAAACATGTACATACATACATAAGTATTGATTATATAAAATATGTTGACATGACATTTCAAGACAGCAAACCAAAAACATAAAGGTGAACACAGGTAAATACTATTTTTTACAAGATTTATGAAAATTAAAAAAGGGTTTCATATTTAAAAATTTTATCTTGTATACCATAAAAAGCAAACCA
This sequence comes from Protocalliphora azurea, assembly GCA_932274085.1. Taxonomy (NCBI): domain Eukaryota; kingdom Metazoa; phylum Arthropoda; class Insecta; order Diptera; family Calliphoridae; genus Protocalliphora; species Protocalliphora azurea. The sequence goes on from OW026522.1 coordinate 62,692,109, forward strand.
CGAGACATTTATGACTTCCTTTGTTAAAAAAGTTAGTTTATTTTCTAACACTTTCCTTAGTGTCATACTGTTAACATTGAAGAAATGTATTTTAGTATTTTAGTCATTTGTAGTATTATTTAAGCGCTCTATGTAAACATTTTCTAACTTACCTAAGAATATTACTATTTTCCCCCAATTAGTATATTATACCATTTATATATCAACTTATTCTTATAATTTTGTTTGTTCTTTTGTATGTATGTATATATGTATATATTTAAATAATACATTTCCTTTTATGTGATAAGAATTGTAAATGCAATATAGTATAGTTATTAAAAAATGTAATTTTATAATTTAAAAAAATGTAACAAATTTTAGTATAAATACTATTGCATACATAAAATTAAAACAGTTTAAGTGTAAAGTCTTAATCGAATCAATCTGTTAATCAACAAAGAGAAAAAATGTTAAACTTTATTTGTGAAATCTGTGAAAAAAATTTCAAACTTAATTCTTCCTTAAGACGTCATATTAGATTAAATCACGATGGTCCCTCGTCATCATTTTATTGTTCAAAATGTAATTTACATTTTGGAACTCACCAAGATCTACAAAGACATTTACATTTAGTAGAACATCCTGAAAATAATAATGTTTTTTGTAACGTATGCAATAAACATATTTTAAAATCAATTTGGCATTATCACTTAAGAACAAATACTCACAAAAAAAAGAGTACTGAACAATTAGTCAATAATATAAAGTCTATAAACTCTTGTTTTAAAAATCGAATCTCCTCGTATTTGATTGAAAATGAAAATAAGATGAACTTAATACCTGAAAACTTTCTGAGTGATATTAAACGTAAAGCAATTGATTTATTAAAGAACCTGGTACAAAAACATTTAAGTATTAAATATAATTGTGAACTTTTTTGTGAGTATGTGCTAATGAAAGATGATGATGATTTGTGTAGAGTAGATATAAAATCACATCAAACCAAAATGATTACTATAAATTCATCATTAACAAATGCAGACATCGAACAATGTTATGTTAATCAATGTGAGAGTTTAATAGCAAAGATGAGCGAATTTCAAGAACGTGACAGCGGATGGACCTTAATAGAAATCTCACATCTTGAGATTAATATTAATAAATATGAGTGTCTTAAAGGTTCACAATATTTACCTTTACCATCAACAATATTTAAAAAAAAAGCATGTATTAATGTGCAAAATAAAGATCAGTACTGTTTTAAATGGGCGATAATATCAGCATTATATCCAGTCACCACCCATTCAAATAGATGTTCATCATATCAAATCAAAGATATTAATGCAGATATTGTTGTATTGGAAAACAATATGGTTTTAAATTTCAAAAATTTAAAATTTCCGTTAGCCGTTAATATGATAAAGATATTTGAAGAAAATAATCCCGACATCAGCGTCAATGTTTTCGGATTAGAAGGGGACAATGTTGTGGGTCCGTACTACTTCACACAAATGGAAAAGAATATTCACATTAATTTGTTGTTATTAGAGGAAGATGAACGGGTTCATTATGTGTGGATAAAAAGTATATCAAGGTAAACATATTTATAACAATATAAAAAAAAAATCTTTACTAATGTTTCTTCTTTCTTTTATATAATTCCAGATTGGTGAAAAGTCAATTAACAAAACACAGAAGACAAATACATGTATGTAATACATGTCTCATCCACTTTCATAATGAAGCGGCCTTAATTAAACATAAAAACGAATGTAACAAATTGGTTACCACAATGCCGAATTCAGGTGATAATATTCTCAACTTCAAAAATTTTAAGAAGCAAATGGAAGTACCATTTGTCGTTTATGCTGACTTTGAATGTATTTTAGAATCAACAAATGTTCAGAATTCTACTAATGTAAAGTCAGTACAAAAGCATATTCCATATGCATATAGTTACTATATTAAGTGTTCATTTGACTCTAGTTTAGACAAGTTTAGAATATATAGTGGTGAAGATTCTCCAAAACATTTTTTTAAAAGTTTAGTAGATGACACTTTAAATATTTATAATAATTACTTAAGTGTAGTTAAACCAATGAATTCTTTAACACCACTTCAAAAAAAGATTCAAAATGAAGATCCAATATGTCACATTTGTAAGAAATTTTTAGATGATAATAGAGTGGCAGATCATTGTCATTTAACGGGTGAATATAGAGGTCCTGCTCACAATAACTGTAATTTAGAATATCAAATTGCTAACTTCATCCCTATATTTTTCCACAATCTTTCGGCATATGATTGTCATTTGTTTGTTAGAGAACTTTCATCTATTGAAGCTGATATAAATATTATTCCTTTAAATAAGGAATTATATGTATCAATATCTAAAAGAATTTCAGTAAATGAAAAAGAAACATTTGAATTGCGTTTTCTCGACTCATTTCGATTCATGTCATCAAGTTTAGAAAAGTTAGCCAGTTACTTGACTGATGATGATTTAAAAATCGTTAAAACATTTTATAACAATAGTAATGAATTCAGTTTAATGAAACGTAAAGGAGTTTTTCCCTATGATTATATAGATTCAGAAAATCGTCTTCAGGAAACACAATTACCTTCTCGTGAAGTCTTCTTCAATAAACTGACTAATGAGTTGTGTAGTGAAGAAGAATATCAACATGCAGAAAAAGTTTGGAGTACATTCCAGTGTAATATTTTATTAGATTATTTACTTTTATACCTCAAAGCAGATGTTCTTCTACTTTGTGATATATTTGAAAATTTTAGAAAAGTTTGTAAAAACATTTACAACTTAGATCCTTGTCAATATTATACTTCACCTGGTCTGTCTTGGGATGCAATGTTGAAAACTACACAAATAGAATTAGAACTATTAACAGACATTAATATGTATAATTTTATCGTTCGAGGTATAAGGGGAGGTATTGTTCAATGCAGTAACCGTCATTCCATAGCCAATAATAAATATGTTAGTGATTATGATTCTACGAAGAAATCAAATTATCTTATATATTTAGATGTAAATAATTTATACGGTTATGCAATGTCTCAATACCTTCCTTTTAAAAATTTTGAATGGGTTGAAAACATTGAAGATTTTAACTTAAATGATATTAAAGACGATTCTCCAATAGGATATATATTAGAAGTAGACTTAGATTACCCTTGTACATTACATGACTATCATAATGACTTACCATTTTGTGTAGAAAATAAAAAATTGAATCAATGAAACAGAAAAAATTAATTACAGATTTAAACAATAAAACAAATTATGTAATTCACTATAAAAATCTTCAACAATGTATTGAAAATGGTTTAATTTTAAAGAAAATCCATAGAATTCTTAAATTTAATCAATCAGATTGGTTGAAAAAATATATTGATTTAAACAATCATCATAGAACTTTAGCAAAAAATTCTTTTGAACAAAACTTGTTTAAATTGCTAAATAATGCTGTATATGGTAAGACTATGGAAAATGTTGACAAGAGAAAAGATATAAAAATAGTTTGTGAATGGGAGAATAGAAAAAAACGGTTAGGAGCTAGATCTCTTATAGCTAAACCAAACTTTCATAGTGCTCTTCAAATTAATGAAAATATGATTGCAATCGAAATGAGAAGAGTAAAAACAGTGTATAATAAACCGATATATATTGGGTTTTCAGTTTTAGAGTTATCAAAATGGAAAATGTATAATTTTCATTACGATTACATGAAACCTAAATATCTTGATAATATTAATCTAAATTACATGGATACAGATTCGTTTATATATGATATCAGAACAAATGACTTGTATGATGATATTCGAAATGATATTACTACTCATTTCGATACATCTGCATATCCAAAAGATAATATATATAATATTCCACTTGTAAATAAAAAAGTTTTGGGAATGATGAAAGATGAATGTAATGGTAAGGTTATTAAAGAATTCATTGGTTTAAGAGCAAAAATGTATTCAGTTAAAATTGATAGAGATGAAAAAGAAATTAAAAAAATTAAAGGTGTTAAACAATGTGTAACAGCTAAACTATCAATTAATGATTTTAGAAAATGTCTATTAGAGAAAAAACTATATTATGACTCTATGTATATATTTAGATCTAAGATACATCAAATTTATACACAACATATAAGTAAGTTAGTATTAAGCTATTTAGATGATAAGAGATTTATAAGAGAAAATAATATTAATACTTATGCATGGGGGACATTATAAAATAAAATGTCTACCATCCTCATCATCAAATTTCCAAGAAATTATGGAGGAAGATGATGATATTCTTCTTAATATAGAAATAGATATAGATATGTAAATTAAATATAATGTATGAAAAAAATAAAAAAAAAAATAAAAATAATAAAAAAAAATACAAATATTTTATTATTTCAAGAAGGATTTTATTTTTATTATTTCAAAAAGAATTTTCTTTTTCAAGTAAAATAGCATTTCTTAATGCACAAACTCCATGGTTATGATAACTACAACAAATGGTTTCGGGGTATTTCATCTCCAATTGTCGAAAATTAATACATTCATAATCTTCTATGTTAAATACTTCTTGCTCTAGTATTTTTTCCAACCAGATTTTCTTTTCTACACCTTTAACGTATACATCAGAATATTTTGCATTCGATCTTAAAAATTTACGAACACTTTTAAATGATATGAATCCATCATTCCAATTAAGATGATGGAAATGCTTCATTAACCAGTTAGCTTGCTTTTGTTTCTTTGGTGAGAGAGACTTAAAAGGGAATGGCGGTTTTATAATGAAATTAATGTACTCCGTAGAATTGAAAACCATTGCAATTTCTTTTGCAATAAAATTGTTAGAATTGAATTTGAATCCTTGCAAGTCAATGAAAATTGTGTTTGTCATTATTTATATTTTATATGAATTTTCGAATTTCTCCTCGAAGTGGTGTGTATTCAATTATTCTATCATGAATAAGAATACAATAAGCTGATGTGTTTGCTGGAATATTTGTAGCAGTTTCAAATTCAATTTTTATATCAATTGGTCCGCTATTGACACTTTCGTTTTGATGACTAACATCAACTACTATTATGGGAGCATTATTTTTAAACTCTTGTGCATTGAGAAGAGGTTGAGGATCTTTCATATAATAGTTTTGTTGAAATCTTACATACATATCATATAGAATAGCATAACGTTCATTTTTGAATTTTATATTAAGGTCGTCATATGGATAAGATTCTGAGTTTAAATGCACTTTTAAATTAGTTAGATCACAATGAACAAATTTCTTTTCATTTTGAAAAGCAATCAAAACGAAGCGAGGGCGCTCTCGATTTGCAGCTAGTTTAACATTCCATACATGATTACTTCCTGTATTTAGTTGTGGATTAATATGACAATCCCAACTTCGAAATGCTATTGGTATAGAAGCACCACTGTTTATTATTTTTATCATATTCAATTTACTAAAATCAGATAGTTGGACATGAGGAATTCTCCAAGATATATTGGAAATTGTCATTTTCGCCTTTTCAGTAGAAACAGTTGAATAAACAAGATTTTCATCATTCTTATTGCGCAACAGTATCAGCTCATGTTTTCCATTTAATATGATTTTATTATAGTCCTCAGCAAATCCCAAAAATATTTTAAGTGGTACATAAAAGTTAAAATAACCATTCACGAGATCTATGTCATCAATTTTGTGCCAACCGGCATTTTGCATTACACTACTATCAGTTGGTGATAAAGAAATAAAATTTTTTATAGTACTTGAGATTCCTAAGTGTCTTGTATGATCAATTTCAATGCCATTTAGTTCATAACGAATTTCATCAAATAGGTTTGCAACAAAATTATTTTTTAATTTGAAGTTGGATGTAGAAGGAACTAATTTTGTGTTATTGGCATCTTTCACGAATCCTTCAACATAAATGAAACTTTCAGCGGGTAATACATACAAATCCTGGTTTTGTATTGAAATTCGAATTTCATCGTTGTTGTTGTAGGATTGTAGATATGGAGTGTATGTGTGGTAATCTTTTTTAATTATATTCTCATCTGATACAGGTTTTTCCAGAACATCTATTATTGAACTCATGGTCTCTTCAATTTAAAATTCAATGATTTTAGAAATTCTTTATTTGCTGGTGTTAATTTTAAATGTTGAAACGTTTTACTCTTGTTTACTTTAGTTTTCTCCGATGTGTTGGAATTATGTGATATTTTATTTTTAGATATATTATTGCTATAAATTATCATTATTTGGACGGTTTCAAATGTATTCGAATTGTAATTTCCTCTCCTCGGAAATTGATTAAATCTCCGTGCTGATCAACTACTCTTAGAGTGAGAGAACTTATCTCTCGACAGTTGATTGGTAAATAAATGAGATTTCTAGGAATCTCATCAATTTTATACCCTGGAGGGACATTAATTGCAAACTCATGCAAGGTGTGAGATTGGGAATTATTCATATAAGTGTTGACTGCAATATTACTTTCAACTCGCAAAATATTTACTTTGAAAATATTGACGGGGAGATCAGAATAATGATCTGTATTAGGTGATAGAGTCTTTTTATTAAACCCTAAAAGTGTTCCAATTGTATTTTCCCTATTAAAATGGATTGGATCTTTTGAGCTATTTATTTTCACTTGCATTGTATTATTATTAGCTTCAATATTAATTGTATTTTTTGGACTGAATCGTTTATATTGTTCCTTGATATAATCAACTATATCATTTAATTCATATGATCCTATTGGTATTTCAAATATGTAGTCTCCAATATGGAATATATTATTATATACATCTACATTAGGTATGCTATTGTATGTATGAAAATCTGTAAGAGCACACTCATATTCTCCATTTAGTTCGATGGGAGGAAAATAATTAGCAGACAACTCAGATGTGTTAGCGCTTAAGGTTAGTGTTATTGACATTTCGGATGTCGACTTATAAATAAATTAAATTTGACAAAAGTTGTGTATTAAAATGTTTTATTTATTTTAGACCATATTATACATGTAAAAGTTTATCTTAATAGCTATAATATTTCACTTTTGTTAATCCAAGAATTATGTTGATTAGGAAATCCTAGCCATTTTACAAATGCCTTCTCTCCTTTGGTTTTTAAGATTTTTTCAACCAGGTATGTATTAGGAAATTTAGTTTTGGAAAGTTCTTCATCGTAGAATCCACCTTTAATTGGATTTCCATGATAGTCCTCCAATGTGTATGTTGTAGGATAGGTATTTTTTACGGTTTTGATTTTAAAAATCTCTGTTGTCCAATTAGGAGTATATCCTTTCTCAAATATATGTTTATATTTACTTATACGTACATAATCTCCAACATTAAATTTAGATACTTTATATATTTTCAAATGACTATAAACTGTATTTAATAATTTTTTCTCATTTGAGGAGTTAACATTAATTGGAGCCATTTTTATTGTACGATGAACTTTTCTATTATACGAATCAATAAGATCTTTGTAAATATTCAGCCAGCGATATGAACCATTCAAGCTAAATTCTTTCCACATCATCCCTTTTAAAGTTCGATTGAAACGTTCTATTATAGATGCTTTCATTCTACTACAAGTTGAGTAATGATTGATGCTATATTTCTGCATGAGGTTTTCAAAATATTTGTTAAAAAATTCTTTGCCATCGTCAGTTTGTAAATTTTTGGGAACTCTACCCAATTTTAAAATACTATCCATTGCTTTTGCAACTTCAAGTGCAGTTTTATTTTTAAGTGCTACAGCCCAAGCAAACTTAGAAAATGTGTCAATGATATTTAATAAATATCTGTAATTTTTATTAGATTTTGAATAATTTCCCATCTCAACCAAATCTGCTTGCCAAAGGTCATCGACTCCTTTCATTACAACTCTTCTACGATTGAAATTTTTTCTGGCTTGCTTATGTAGTTCATTTACTAAGTCTCTTTTTGTAGTCATTATTATTAATTTTTATGATCACTTCCGCTGGATGTTAACAGTTGAAGCACCTTTATCTATTGTTACTACATTGAAATGTTCAAATTTATAAATTTTTTCACGTATCATTCTTATTTCTTCTTCAAATATTATTTTCATATTTATTAATATTTCACGAATTTCTTTAATATTCTCTTCTAAAAGATCTATTATCTCCTTCTTTGATTTCTCAATGTAAGATTGCAAAAACATTTTATTGACAACATCATTCGCTTCCAAAGCATTTGAAACATTTCTAATTCTCTTGTTCTGGACGTCAATGTGATTATCTCCATCCATAAAGAAGCCCAACAATTTAGGTGCATTTTTTATTGAAATTATATCACTTGTATCGTTAAGATAGTGACCAAATTTATCAACAGACATCGTTTTGATTGATATTATTCTATAATATTAGCTTCATGTAATTCTTCAATGATTGATACAATCTCGTTATTATGGTTGGTATGACCAGCAGCTTGTGATGCGATCAGTAGTCTAAGTCGATCTACCAACTCATTTGGATCATCCCAATATATATAGTTGGGTTTATTAAAGTTTAAATTCATCACTCCACTACCCATATAATTATTTTTTTCAGTATTTGAATATGATGTTGCTAATATTGTGGAATTTGTTTGAGATTTTTCCTTGAACAGTTTTCCAATAATATTTCTATATTTATATGCTCTGGTTCCCTTTACTTGACCATCAGATTTATAATCTCTTTTGTACGCATTTGTGTTAATGAGAATGTTTTTATAAATTTGTAATTCTGATTTATCATAGTTCTTTGGTATTTTATGGAACATCAGTGAAAATAGACCTGGTGTTAGGGCCCATATTTGATTTCCAATAAGAATCTTATCTTCATAGAATTTAATGTTACTATTTCCAAACCGCCATTCATTATTAGAATCTTTATGTGGACCATAAAGGGTATCTAATTCATTTTTAATTTTCAAAAGTGATAAATTAGGATAACTTTCATTACTATTAAAATTCTCTAGAGTATCTGACTGAGAGTAAAAATCATCATCTTCATCATCGTGAAATGATTTGTTTTTGTTAAACAATGCTTCTTCTACAAACTTCTTAGGAGTGCTGGCTTCTAAATTCTTCGGTGGGTTGTTCGTAAAAGTATTAATTTCGTTTTCTACTTTAGGTTCATATTTTCCAATTTGTTTGTTATTTTTTGTTCTATTAATAAAATCTTTCAAAGGTTCTGTTATAGGTTTAAATGTCTCCTTCAGTTGCTCACGTGTATCTGATTCACCAATTTTTATACTACGTATTTTTTTCTTTAAAACATTTCTTGCCTTCACCAAATCTTTTAAAATTTTCTCATTCATTTTAGTTAGATTTAGTTTTCTAACAACAACAGGATCTATTATCAGGTCTGATATCAGCTATCAGGTCTGATATCAGCTATCAGGTCTGGTATCAGTTATCATGTCTGGTATCAGCTATCAGGTCTGGTATCAGCTATCAGGTCGGATATCAGCTATCAGGTCTGGTATCAGCTATCAGGTCTGGTATCAGCTATCAGGTCTGGTATCAGCTATCAGGTCTGGTATCAGCTATCAGGTCTGATATCAGCTATCAGGTCGGATATCAGCTATCAGGTCTGGTATCAGGTATCAGATCGGTTCTTAGTTATCAGGTCTGGTATCAGATAATTTTTGTAATGGATAAAGTGTATACTGATCTAATACGTTTAATATCTGATAGTATACTGATAATGAAATATAATATGATAATAATTTATATTGTTATGAAATAATCAAATAGCTTTCTGTACCGTCCTTTGTTTAAGTTATCATCTTTACTTATAACCAGAAATCCATACTTCTCTTTCCAACATTCTCGACAAATTTCATGAAACTTTTCATAACTCATATCACTGCCAACATGATCTCCATATATATGTCTCAAATTCATTTCATCTTGCTTAAATACAATAATCATATTAGCATTATCTCTTACCAAATGTTTTGGGATTCTTGTATAAGTTTGACTTAAATAGAAAGAATCAACATTACTATGTCTACCCATACAAAAATATGCGCGTATATTGTTTTGTTTTTCACATGCAACATCATCGAAAATCATAATTGAATTATTTTTAGTTTCTTCAGGAGATATAACAGATTCATTATCTGAAAAAGTATAATAGCCCATTTCTTTAATCGATGATAACAGACTCTTCAAGTATTCATATTTTGGTTGATGTAAGGATTTTGAGTATAAATAGACGTTTTCAAATTTTAGTCCATTAGGACTTTCTAACAATCCAATCATAACGTTAGTCTTTCCACAATTTGATGGACCTACAATAAGCGCTCGAATAGAATTCGGTAATAAGGAACTGTGCCTCATTTTCATATTTGTATTCGTTGAAGAATCAATATTGCGAATTAAAATATTTTTATGTTGTTTTATTAAACGCATTTTTATAACTGAAAATAATAATAATTTAATATTGCTTTTTATTACATAGTAAAATAAGATGGTAATACAATACAATAAAAAAGTTATTCATCAAAGAGATGTCAATGGAAGAGGTTTGTTAAATAAAATAATTAACTCCCTGCCAATTGAACTACATCTTCCTGGTTATCAGTTTTGCGGTCCTGGAACAAAATTACAAAAACGTTTAGAACGAGGAGATAAAGGAATAAACCCTTTGGACGCTGCATGTAAAGATCACGATATTGCTTATTCTAAAAGTAAAGATTTGTATAATAGACATCAAGCCGATAAAATTCTTGAAAATAAAGCCTGGCAACGAGTAATTTCAAAAGATAGTGACCTTTCAGAAAAATCCTTTGCATACCTGGTTACTAACGCCATGAAAACCAAAAGAAAACTCGGTATGGGGTTGCAGAAGAAAAAGAAGAAAAATGTAAATTCAAAATCTAATGGAAGAAAACTCTTCAACACAACAATAAAAATGGCAACAAAAGTTTTAAATAAAGAAAAACCTCAAGATATTAACTCGGCAATTAAGATCGCGCGTAAGATCGTCAACAATTCGTTTAAAGGAAAAAAGTCTCAAATTGTAGTACCACGTGTAATAAATGTTCCGAAAATTGGTGGAGTTTTACCTTTGATACCAATTTTAACAGCTTTAAGTGCTATTGGAACCTTATCCAGTGGAGGAGCTGCCATTGCAAAGGCAGTAAATGCAGCAAAAAGTGCTAAACAGCAACTCGATGAGGCAAATAGACATAACAAAACAATGGAAGCTATAGCAATGGGAAAAGGTCTTTTTCTTAAACCGTATAAAAAAGGATATGGATTAATTTTTGAAGAAAAGTCAAAAAACTTGTAGAAATGCTACCTAACAGACCGCTCACTGACGTTGACTTGATAAAGTTTTCACAAAATATTCCAAATTTTAGAGGAGTTTTCATGTTAGATTCATTACCAAAACGTTCAAGAAAAAAGGAAAGTGGAATAGTAAATTTGGATTCTTCTATGGGAAGTGGAACTCATTGGGTAGCATATTATAAAGACAATAAACAAGTTGAATACTTCGACAGTTTTGGAAATTTACAACCACCAATAGAATTAATTAAGTATCTTGGAAAAAATATTAAATATAATTATACTCAACATCAAAATTATAATTCATTTAATTGTGGACATTTATGTATTAAATTTTTACACCAAATAGCTGAAAATAAAAATAAATAAAAGGACAATTTTTTTTTCTTTTTCTAAATCAAGATCAAATTCATATTTTTTATTTATTACTCTATTGTTTACATTATTACTATTACTATAAATGTTTATCCTAAACATTTTCACTTAATGTCCAGATGGGGTATTGAGCGTTGGGTATAAAATCTCCCATTTCATTGAGGGTGTTTAAAATCAGATTCTTTTCCCCTTCTCTGCACAGTCGATATATACCAGTTGATAATTCGATTATATCTTCATCGCTCAAATTATTATATCTGTTGGGTAGAAATATTATGTTTTCCTGCAGCTCAATGAGGATTGTCGACCCGAATTTCGTGTTCACCCTCTTCGCCTTGAATATTGGATACTTTGTCCCTTTTTTCAAATCTTTCACATGGATTGCTGACTTCTGATTCAAAGCGTTAAATTTATTGATTAGGAGTGTAGCGCTATCCATTTTTTACTTCTCTCGTTAAGTGTTTTTAATAAATTGAAATTAATAATATTTTATTATGATTATTAGACCCCTAACAAAATTACTATTAAAAGTATTTTGTATTAAGTAAAATTATTCTAAAAAGTTGACATTATAAAAAGAAATGAAAGAAAAAATATATGCTATATTTCCATTCTCCTTACTCCACGTTAAATATCAAATAGAATTGAATATTAATTATGCTCTATTACTTGAGAATGAAGTGATAAAGGATAGATAGATATACCCTTCACCCTATCTTCAATCGTATTATCAAATCGATATGATCATGAAGCCGTTTATAAACAAAGAAAAAAACAAAAAAAGATAGGTGAAATATTTAATGCAGAATATTTAAAATTGAGTGAAAGAGAAAGTAATGTTAATTATAATAAATAAATTATGGAAAACATTTATTATAAACTTCGGATATATCCAAATAATAAGTAAACATTTCAAAATAAATATCACTCTAATAATTGATCCAGACGGGGAAAGTAACTAAACAAAAAAAAAAAAAAAAAATTAAAAATAAAAGAAGAAAAAATGGCTAGCATCAAGGAAGCTATTTTAAATTTTTTATCCATCTACAAAGATGTTATTTTGGTGGATCATTTGGTGATGATTAATATGTTTATGGCGATGCTAAATGATAATGAAGAAATGGGGATAGGATATGGTGACAGAGAAGAGGAATTAAATAGAGGTCATTTTGTATGCTGTCCTTGGTTCTATGACGACTGCGAGGAAGGACCGGATACTTGCTATTGCACTATTTTTCATTTAAGAAAATATAATATAATTCAAATAATGGACAATTATTATGTAGTCTTTAGTGAAAATAAAAATTAAAATAAAATAGAAAATATGTGTTTTTATTTTTAAAGTAATGATAGAGTATAAAATTTCTCGTCTAATTTGAATTGGTAGGGGTGTGATATTTACAAAACCATGTAGAAAAATTAATAAATAAATAAACATTTTCTTTTCATAAATAATATTTGTTTTTATTTTATTTTCTTATTTCAATTAAAATGATACACATATTCCAACACATACAAAAGAATAAACAAAATTATAAGAATAAGTTGATATATAAATGATATAATATACTAATTGGGGGGAAAATAGTAATATTCTTAGGTAAGTTAGAAAACATAGAGCGCTTAAATAATACTACAAATGACTAAAATACTAAAATACATTTCTTCAATGTTAACAGTATGACACTAAGGAAAGTGTTAGAAAATAAACTAACTTTTTTAAAAAAGGAAGTCATAAATGTCTCGTGGTTTGCTTTTTATTGTATACAAGATAAAATTTTTAAATATGAAACCCTTTTTTAATTTTCATAAATCTTGTAAAAAATAGTATTTACCTGTTTTCACCTTTAGGTTTTTGGTTTGCTATCTTGAAATGTCATGTCAACATATTTTATATGATCAATACTTATGTATGTATGTACATGTTTCAAATAATACAAAGAATAATAATAAAAAAGAAGAATGGTTTTTTGGTCTTTGAATTAATTATTCCACTCATAAACTTGCTCATTTTATAAAATCAAAAATCATGATCATTCATGTTTTAGAATCTAAACGGATATTGTTTAAATAGTAGCATACAAGTCGAATGAAAGCAGTTGAAAATGAGAAGACAAGAAAGAATAAAGAGGAAAAACATCTTTTTAAAGAAAATGACTTATAGAAATATAATAGAGAAATTTTTATATGATTTTCAAGGGAGCATATTTGATGAACATTTATACATGATAAGCTATTTTAAAGGAATGCTAGACGAATATGAAAATATGGAGTTAATTACCTCTGTTCATGGAAAACATTTTATCAACTCCCCTACGATATGCAACATTTGCGATTGTAGATCAAACATTTTGTGTGATTGTATTAAATTTGAATTAAAAAAAGATAATGTAATACATCTAATAGAAACATATTACAAATTTTTTATCAATAAAATAAATAAATAAAACTAAAACTCATTGTCTTTTTTTTAAGTTACAAAACTCTTTCTGCAAATGCTATTCATTTCTCTTACAAACACATTACTAATCAGGGATGCAAAACATAAACAACATACATTTCAATCATACTGATCTTTAAAAACATAACAGGCAAGCATTTTCTCTCTACACTAAAACTGGGTTTCTTCCATCATCCACAAAATCAAAACTCAAAACCTAACACACACAAATCTATCTGGCAACACTGTCTCACACCAAATAACTATTCCCTCTCTCTCATGTCTCACAACCCCACACTTCCCCTCTCTCTCACAACCCACACTTCCTCTCTTTCTCACAACAAATACAAATATTTTAGGTTACAAAATCCCATCCAGGATGATCTATAGATAGTAAACAATCATAGAAAAATTAACACAACAAAACACCAACAAAAATATAAATATATATCTCCGCCATAGCCAACATAAAACCAACCATCAATCACGAACGAGGAAAATACACATTTCAACCACCTTGACTAAAACTGGTTTTCTTCCATCACACACAAAATCAATCCTCAAAACCTTAACACACACAAATTCACCTGACAATACTCTCTCACACCAAATAACTATTCTCTCTCACTCTCACAACACACACATTCCAATACCTCAATACCACACACCAACCAGGGATGGAAAACATAAACAACATACAATCATACCACAACACATACACATTTCACATTTCAAAAAACCACAACCCCAGCTATGCATGAGCCGAATTTTGTATGAAAAAAGTGGTCCCGAAGGTACATAAACATACTACTCAGTTAGGTAATAAAAAATGGTTTTCGGTTATAGATCTCAAAAGCGGATTCCATCAGATCCCATTGAGACAGCAGGATATCGAAAAGACTGCATTTTCGGAGAACAACAGCAAATATGGGTTCACGAGACTCCTCTTTGGATTAAAGAATGCACCCGCAATTTTCCAGAGTACACTGGACGATATATTACGCCAGCATATTGGAAAAATATGTTTCGTGTATGTAGATAATATTTTAATTTTCAGCGAAACCGAAAAAGAACATCTCGAAAACGTTGAGACAATTTTCCGAACACTACAGAATGCAAATATGAAGGTACAGCTCGATAAGAGCGAGTTTATAAAAAACGAAGTCGAGTTTCTGGGATTCATTGTCTCAAGCGATGGAATAAAAATAAATCCGAAAAAACTGGAGGCCGTAAAAAAGTTCCCACAACCTAGGATGGTAAAAGAACTTAGATCCTTTTTAGATCTGTCCGGTTATTACCGCCGTTTCATTAGAGACTACGCGAAAATAGCAAAACCCCTGACAGCCCTTTAAAGGGGGGAGGAAGGCAACCTGCCAAAAACTCAATCAGGTAAAAAATTAAAATGTAGTAGAAGCCTTTCATAAGCTTAAGAACGCCTTAGTTGGCCAGGACGTTGTACTAGCATTAGGGACGGTTGGTTATAATTCCAAATAAAAAAAATATAAATAATATCGGATTAAAAGAAAATTGCTCCCTGTATTGTTCTTTTTTTCGATCTCGTGTTAAGTTTAAAGAGTTTTTTAATTTGTTTATGGCAAATGAAAACTAAATTTTGTCTTTATTACTCTCATGACAAAAATTCGTGAAAGGCCTTAAGTATAATAGTAAACTATTTTTAGCTTACAGTTTCTTGCTGATGCTCTTAAATCGACTAAGAAACTGATCATGTCGATTGATTATACTATTCTTGCGCCTTATAGAGAACTGCACAAACACATACACTGCCTGTCACTTGAATAAGGAATCACATTTTTTTAACTTTAGTTAAGTATATCTCCTAAGCTAAAGTTCAGAAAAAAATAATTTTTTGCGCAATCAAATTTCAAAGTGTGGGCTTTAGTTTCCTGAAGAAATAAGAAATATACATATTTTGTTATACTAAAATTATGCATTTATTTAAAGACATGTATTTCTGTGGTACTATTTCGTGTGTCACTTGAATAAGGAATATTTTAGAACTAAGCAAACTGTAATTTATTTTTAAATTTTAGATTATAAAAATGAAAGTTATTATCTTCTAGCATTAAATTAGTAATGAGTACTGCCACCATTTTTAGAAATAACCTCAAAAATTCGATTTGGCATCGACCTGTATAACGACTCTAAGTAATTTAGCGAAATTGAACTCCATGCTTCCGTTATGGCATAAGGATTCTATCGTCTCAAATTATTTTCCTCCTTCACAAACTTCTCTTGCAAGCCAACCCCAGACATTTTCCATTGGATTCAGGTCTGGTGAATATGAGGGCCAATCCAAAAGTTGAAACCTTATTGATTAATCCATTGTTTTACTGCTCTGGCGGTATGAATCGGAGCATTGTCGTGTTGGTACGTCCAAGGTATGAGTCCAAAGAAATCATTAAATTTTGGAAATGCTTCCTCCAGAATGTTTTTGTAAGTCGTTGCAGTCATTTTGTTGGATACAAAAACCAATTCTATGGTAAGATAATACGAAATGGCACCCCATACCATTATTCCGCCCACTCGGCTGTGTCTGCTGCTCAAAAATAATTCCTCCTTTTTTAGGTCATGGAAGTAATAGTTATACCCGTCGGGACCATCTATATTAAACTTTTTTCATCGGAAAATACAACTTTAAACCATTTGTCGGACCATGTCATTGTAATTTTGTCAAACTGTAGACGTTGTGATTTGCGTTTTTCATTAAGTAGTGGTTTTTTTGCAGTTTTCGTCGGACTATGTATGGGCATGACTTTAAAATACGGTGTACTGTTATTAGACTGGCACTGACTCCACTTTTTTTCACGTATCTTTGATACCGACATGGCAGAATTTTATGCAATTCTAAGAATTTTTCGTCTTTCTTTTGGAGTTGTTGCCATTTCCTTCCGCCCTTTCATATTTTTCCATATCTTTCCACGTTATTTAAATAATTGTACACAACTGTCTTTCCTTTATTAATGTTTTTGGCTATTTGGAACGGATTCTGACCCAGAGATTTCAAAATAAGAATTTTTTCGTTTTCAGAGTTATTAAAAGCCTTACCACTTCCCATTTTGAATAAAAACTATTTAAAAACTATCAAATTAAAAATTCTCTAGCCGTTTATATTGAAAGAAATTCAGATCATAGCCTTCCTGATTAATATTAAAAGAATTCCTTACTCAAGTGACACACGAAATAGTACTAGAGAAATACATGTCTTTAAATAAATGCATAATTTCAGTATATTTTTTATTTCTTCAGGAAACTAAAGCCAATACTTTGAAATTTGGTTGCGCAAAATATTATTTTTTCCTGAACTTTAGTTTAGGAGATATACTTAATTAAAGTTACAAAAATTTGATTCCTTATTCAAGTGGCAGGCAGTGTAATACTGCCTTCGATTATTTTAGTATGTTCTTAAATATTTGTCCGTAACACTCCTCAAAAATACATATATATATACACACACCCACACACACACATATATATATATATATATATATATATATATATATATGTGTGTGTGTGTGGGTGTGTGTATATATATATGTATTTTTGAGGAGTGTTACGGACAAATATTTAAGAACATACTAAAAAAAATCGAAGGCAGTATTACAATGCCTGCCACTTGAATAAAGAATCACATTTTTGTAACTTTAATTAAGTATATCTCCTAAACTAAAGTTCAGAAAAAATAATTTTTTATACATATGTTTTACGATTGCACTATATGTATATTCTTAAAAATCCTTTGATTACCGGAAATTTTATTTCAGCAGAAACAAAGAAATTGTTTTATAACCTCAATGAAAAGACCTTTGTAATATAAGTAATTAAAATGCATACCTGCATACATATATTATTTACAAACATTGCTGTTATATAGAAGAGTATTGATATTTTATATTAATTTTATATATAAACTGTATATATTGTCTTATATACACATGTACATACGTCTGTATTATTTGTTTTTATTTAGTTGGAATTTAGTACTCGCACAGAAAAGTTTGATTTCTTTTTTTTTTAATTTTCTCACAATAAAAAAATTCTCACTAATACACACATATGTGATTTGAATCAAAAGCTTTAATTCGTGCTCATAATAATGATGTGGTAAAAAGCTTAACTTATTAAATATTATATATATTTTCTGTTTGCTATTTATTATTCTTATTAATTATTTTATTTTCTTTTCTATTCAATATTATACTATATTATTCACTAATTCACATTGCTGTTTAATTTTCTTTAGAATTATTCAAATTAACACTTCATTATTTAATTATTAACTAAATACTCATTTTAATATTTATGCGTTTTGCTGAAGTTGCTGTTTTTTCTATACATATTTTTATTTTATTAATTAAATGCATTCGTTAGAATTGATTGTATTATTGATTCTTTCAAT
The DNA here is from genome assembly GCA_932274085.1 of Protocalliphora azurea. Classification (NCBI taxonomy): domain Eukaryota; kingdom Metazoa; phylum Arthropoda; class Insecta; order Diptera; family Calliphoridae; genus Protocalliphora; species Protocalliphora azurea. The sequence continues at coordinate 62,710,665 of OW026522.1, forward strand.
GTACGGATTTGCACTTGCATTTGTAAAGATTCAAGCCAACGCGCATTGGTCATACACAGAACGATCGCGAGTGTCGTCCATTATTTCGCTTTCCGTAACAGTTAACGATCAAAACGATTCGTTTAAAAGTTTCAGATCAACTGAAAACTCTCAACTGAAATGTGCGTGTTGAATATGTGTTCATTCGTGTTTATTGTAAGAGTATTCGTACAGTTATTCGTATTTATGACAAAATGGTATCTACAAACATATATAAGTAACAACCGCAACAACTCTTTAGCTATTCGATTTCAAACTTGATCATTTAGTCTATAGATTATCAACTGTTTAATTAAAATACAGAATTATCGTGACCACACAAGTGTTGCCAAGTATTAACATTCTAATTCCCAAAGCATATTGATCTAATTTACCTCCGAAATTTAGTAAAAATATTTGAAACCATGATGTTGCTAAATACGCTTAAAAATATTTAGTTTTTAAATTTTTTCTTCGACTTTATATAAAGTTCATTAACTAACGAATTGTTGTAAATTTTTTTAGAATTCATTTTGTTCATCATCACCTCAGTTCGTTGCCTAAGTAGAGACAACCTGAAAAGTGTAATTTCCCGCTTGACCAGAAATACGAAATTTGTGAATGTTCGCAATAACGCGGAATTTTCGATATGATTGTTCGTAACATCGCACCTTACCCGAATATTTCTTGAAAGTAATCATTCGATACATTTCAAAATATCGATTATCGCAATATTCAAGCTTCTCGAAAGTAAATGTTTCGAGAAATGATCTATTCTTTTTAATTTTTCGAGCGTTTGTTACTTTAATTAAACTCAACGCATTTTCTTGTTTGTTCATGCAAAAGATTAAAAAAATAAAACTTAGTATCATTCTTCAGTCATAGTACATAGCGATAGGTTGTAAAGATTGATTTCTTGAAATTTATTATGGTAATTAAATTTAAAACAAATAAAAATAATACAATAGTTATAGAAAAAACGGTAAATTATATTGACACTTATCTAAAAATATCATCAAAATAGCATATTTATTTAAATGATAATTATTTTTCTTGCGGATTAATTCAGAAAACTTTGCCCTAAAAGATGTGGGCTTGAAAAACAGACAAACTAATGTCAATATGTTTGCAATGCATTATGGCCCACTTATCGCGGAAAATTTACATATGGCCAAAATGTTTTAAATGAAAATGAAACATAATAGAAAACTATCGCTTTCGAACTATTGCCTACGATTCTTTTTGATCTTTCTCGATAACGAAAATAAAAATCTAATGAAAATATTACCGTTTCGCTATCAATATCGCTAAAAATATGATATTGACAGCATAAACAAACCTTCCATATCGATCTATTTTCTGTCATAAACTGAACGACAGATGATCTCTACGAGTTCATTCTCGAATTGGCTTCGATAGTCGATCTCGAAGGTTTTGTTAGATAAATGTTCGCGAATTATTCGAAGGCGATATCACTATTGAAATTTGTGGTCAAGCGGGTTGTTTTCCATCGCATACAGCAGAATCAGAAAGAACATCTGAATTTATCTACATACATACTATATGTAGACGGATATCAAAATAATCGTTGTTTAAATTACAAATATGTATATATTGTTACAAATTTCATAATCTATATACCATCGCAAATACATTTTTATATAGCAACAATGATTATTTTTCATTTTTTCTCAACACTCTTCAAATAGAGTGAAACTAATTTGTTTCATATTTTTATTTGTTTGTTTTTGCAAAATTTTAAATATTACAAAAAATAAAATAAAAAGTAGCAAAGAAACTAAATAATAAATTTAAATAAAACTACAGGCTGCTTTACCAGTTGAATCATAATTTTTTTAAAATTAATAATCCATTAAATCACAACAACTTTTTATTCAAAGGGTGTTTTTGTATAAAGGTAAAGAACTTTAAATCGAAATAAAACGCATGGAAATTGTATTAATTTCAATGTAGTTGAAAAATAATTTTTTGACGTTAAATTATATTTCTATGGTGACACACGCTGTGTGACATGTTGATCGTACATTTTGAAACATCAACTTCTGTGCAATTCAATTATTATACAATAAAACAATAAAAATTAATTGTTAAAAAGGACGAATTTAATCAAAAGTTATACACTTATAACTGTTTCATCGTACCAAATTTCTTTGTGAATATTGGGATGAATTTTAGCAATTTTGTTTAAGGGCTAATTACGTCGAGTCCGGTCTATTCATGATGAAATGGATAATTAAACATAAATCGCTATCTAAATTTAAAGTTGTATACCTCTGTAGAAACACCCTGTCCGAATAAGTAATTGTAAACAATTAATACGTATAAGTATTATACAACAAAAAATATACATATTCATTTGAAAATAATTTTCCATTAAACAAATATTTTTGTATTATTTTTGTTTTTATTACAGAACCACAGAATTTAAATCGCAGATAGGTTAATGTATAAGACGTATTAACTTAATACTTTTTTGCTTTTAATATTTTACCAACAATGTTTGAAGTAAGAAAATAGAACGTGAATAAAGAAAATTAAATTAGAAGTAAATTCAAGCTCCGATCTTGGGTAGTTTTGCAAAGAACACTGTTTACTTCACATTAGGCGATTTGCCATTACCGAGAATATTAAGATCAAAATTTTCAAATTATCTCCGGCGAGGGGATAAACAAAGTTTCTGCGCTAAGCGCTTTGAAGAAGTTTTTGATAAGGTAAGTTTTATGTAAGAGGTAGAGTGAAGATATTCTGTGATCTCACATGGTGAAAGGAAAGACGTTTTGTTTTTCGCCACAAATGAAATCGAATGGACTATTAACAAATCAAATAATACGTTGATTTCATTACTGAAGTATATGTTGGTTGTTTTGTTGGAATATCAAACATTTTTTACACATGTCATCATGTGTTTAAATCACATATCAAATCATTTCAGTTAGCAAAACATATAAACCAAAATCATTTGGCATCAGTTTGCCAATTTTCACGGGTATATAACAACCGTGATCATAATAATAACGCTTGAAAATGTTATTGTAATGATTCTTCTATATTTCCACATGATCCATAATAAAATACCTTTAGAGTTCAACTAAAATGAACCCTTTAGTGATGCCAGTAGTATATTTGTGGGCTATATGGCACTAAGGTGAAAACGTCCGGGCTGTCTAGCACAAAGGCAAAAAACGTATGTTTAATTCTAACTAATGCACAGTGGGGCAGAATCGAAATTTTTTGGAAATAAATCTGTAACTTCTGATCAGCTGGTTGGATTTTCATGAAATTAGGTACAGGCGTAGCAGAGGAGCGTACAATGTTATGTTTGGAAGGAGGGCATAAGGGGGCTCAAAGTTAGGTACCTCCGACATAAAAAATTTTTAATCGCTTGCAAAATTTTTGTTTCACGTCCGATTTCAAATATTTTTATATATTGCTGTAGGCCCTGATAAGACCTATAAAAAAATTGCTCACATATCCTATTTATCTCTTATAGTTTTCGAGTCATTTGCGTTTGAATTTTTAAGCACCATAATTTTGCATGTTCTTGGTCCAGTTTATTCATATATATCCTAGTATTACCGACCGATTTTATTAGCTTTTTTCTTAACTTGATAAAGAACAAAATTATCTATTGAATAAAAAAATTTAAGTCGATATCTTCACCGAGTCCAAAAATAAACGATTTTGAATTTGAAAATTGCAAAAAAAAACGATTTTTTGTGTTTTTTTAGCCGAAAAAGTATCTACACTCTTTATTATCTAAAATAAAATTTTCTTTACCAACATATAATAATTTTGCACTTTTCTGAAAGGTAACTTCACAGAGATGACTTTAAGATAAAAAATTAGTCCAACAACTCAATCGGTCATGGTACATATCCTCCCGAATTCGATCCATTTTATATGAAAGTTTTGATTTTAGACCATATTTTCTCAAATTCCAAAGCACGAATCGACAATCAGAATATATTTTAAGAATCTTCAATATGTTGTTAAAAGTTTTAAATCAAAATCTACGGGACTTCGGAAAAATGTGGATTCTATAGCCAAAAATGTAAAAAATCCCATTTTTGGGAATTTTGATTAGTTTATTTGAAAATTCAGGAAAACCCTACCCCTGATTAAAATTTCGTTAACGCGCTTTTATTTACATTAATAAGATCCACATTTCCTGCAAATTTCATTAAGATATATTTATAAACAAACATGTTATTAATATTAAAAAATTTTTATTTTCTCCAAAAATCCCAAATTGGGCCTTTTGTTTGGTTTATTTCTAAATAGCGAAAGAAATTTTGAAAATATTTATTCCAAAATAAGCTTATCCTTTAGCATATATAATTTCCGTTCTTCTACAAAAAGATTCAAGTCAATTTCATGCCTCATTTCAAAAATATGCGCCTTTAAACTGTTATATTTCCAATTTATTGTATATATGACTATATTTTTACAAATTTGCAACTTTTGCATTTAGCTTTGCGTGAATAATTACTAGACAATTATGAATATTTCTGTATACTTTCAATAATATCTATACACAAAATATTTTTATAAAAATAATTAATAAATATTTTTTATTTTTAATATGGTTGCCACATTTCCCAAATTTAAGTAAATCTTTATCCTTTTCTAAGCATTCATATATTTCTATTTATGAATTTAAAATAACAAAACAAACAAAAAATGTCTATTTTAACTTAAGCAATAAGTATTTTATTAGTTTACATTTATGGTGTTTACCTAAATTTAACAAATGTATTTTTCTATTGGTGATGGTTAAAAATTTATATATTTAAGATCTAGTGGCAATGTACAGGTATTGTTTCCGGTGATTCCTTGCTGCAGCATTTATCTATTACTGATGGTTCAAAATCTATATTTTTATGAGCTAGTGACAATGCACAGGTAATATCCTCTCTGGTGATACCTAACAGCAACATATAATATCAATGAATTCGGTATAGGTGCTCTTCCAAATTGACTCTTTCAGATATTTTACCTAATGAAAATTCACAGAATACCTGTAAATATATATACCTGTGTGATATATCTAATAGATATATATATAAATGCGCAGCTAATCCTTATCAACATCATAACGAAGTTGATTACCATGGTGATTACATTGAAACATGAACAATTGTGTTGTGTTCTGTGGAGTTTATCTAAAAATGATCTTAATCGCTTAGAAGCTATAGTGGAATTAATAAAAACTACATATCATGCAAAAGTCGATGTCATTGATAAATCTCAGATAGAGAGCTTTTTAAAGTTGTATGAAGTAAAAATGAAGTCCTTGAATCAGCGTATTAGCAGACTGAAAATTAAACATTCCGATTGGGTGGATACTGATATAGAAATATCGGCGTGCAAAATATCAACTGGAGCACCCTGCAAGATATATGATGATTTAAGTACAAGATCTAAGCAGAAAAGACTTGTCCATAAACTTTCTATAATTTTGAATGAAGAAGTTTCTGACACATTCAAAGAAATGTTAAAAAAGGAAAAGCAACCTAAGAGTGCAATTAATATTGCTGAAATACTGCCAACTGCATCATCAAAACGTCTTAAACGGATTGCCGAAAGTGTACCTACTCCAACATCACAATCGAATTTCACAGAGGAAGAAGCAATTGCTTTAATTCTTGAACTGGACCTCAGCCGAAACAAATATCAAATTTTAAGAAAAGCTCTGCTTAAAAAGGGACACTCAATTCTACCATCATACAAGGATATTCAAGCAAAAAAGCAAACTATCTTACCATCTATTTCGGTAGAATCCAGGATGAATTCAGAGAAGTGACGGGATTAAACATCGACAAACCTCTGCAGCCTGGTGGTAGTACAAATGATGGAAACATAGCAAGAAGGTTTTTCGGAAATTTTGAAGCTACATGAAAAATAACTGGTAATAATAAAGAATTACTTGAAATGACTAACGTACTATTATTAAATTGCAACAGAAATATCTAAACTATTTGTTTCTCTATATCCATGGAAAGAAATGACACCAATAGTACATAAAGTATTGTGCCATGGCGAAATTATAATTGAACGAAATATTCTTCCACTTGGAGAGCTTACAGTAGAGGCTCAAGAAGAAAGAAACAGAGATTTTAAGCACGTTCAATTATTCAGCTCTAGGAAATGCCCCAGAATGTCACAGAACGAGGATATTTTTAATAGCCTATTGTTACCATCAGACCCTGTACTATCATCAATGAAAAAACGTTGGATTTATTATGAGCCTTTATCAACTCAAAATACTGAAGACTTGAAGGACCTTTATTATCTTTTAGATATGTATACAGATACAATAGATTATCTTATAGAAAATAAGTAGTATAAAGTTGAAAATATTAGAAAAATTGTCTACATAAATTTATTGTAAATAAGCAATAAAAAATCGTATTAGAAATAGAATATTTATTAAGGAAGATGATAAATACCAAAAATAATAATATTGCTTAAGTTAAAATAGACATTTTTTGTTTGTTTTGTTATTTTAAATTCATTAATAGAAATATATGAATGCTTAGAAAAGGATAAAGATTTACTTAAATTTAGGAAATGTGGCAACCTTATTAAAAATAAAAAATATTTTTTAATTATTTTTATAAAAATATTTTGTGTGTAGCTATTATTAAAAGTATACAGAAATATTCATAATAGTCTAAGTAATTATTCACGCAAAGCTAAATGCAAAAGTTGGAAGTTTGTAAAAATATAGTCATATATACAATAAATTGGAAATATAAAAGTTTAAAGGCGCATATTTCTGAAATGAGGCATGATATTGACTTGAGTCGTTTTGCAAAAGATCGGAAATTATATAAGCTAAAGGATTAGCTTAATTTGTAATACATATTTTCAAAATTTCTTTCGCTATTTAGAAATAAACCAAACAAAAGGCCCAATTTCGGATTTTTGGAGAAAATACAATTTTTCTAAATGTAATAAGATATTTGTTTATAAAGATGTCTTAATGAAATTTTCAGGAAATATGGATCCTATTAATATAAAGAAAAGTACGTTAACCAAATTTCAATCAGGGGTAGGGTTTTCCTGAATTCCCTAATAAACTAATCAAAATTCCCAAAAATGGGATTTTTTAAATTTTTGGCTATAGAATCCAAATTTTTCCGAAGTCCCGTAGATTTTAACTTAAAACTTTTAACAACATATTGAAGATTCTTCAAAGATATTCCGCTTGTCGATTCGTGCTTTGGAATTTGAGAAAATATGGTCTAAAATCAAAACTTTCATATAAAATGGGTTGAATTCGGGAGGGTGTATTCCATGACCAATTGAGTTACTGGGCTTGTTTTTTTATCTTAAAGTCATCTCTGTGAAGTTACCTTTCAGAAAAGTGTAAAAGTATTATATATTGATAAAGAAAATTTTATTTTAGATAAAAAAGAGTGAAGATACTTTTGCGGCTAAAAATTTTGCAATTTTCAAATTGAAAATCGTTCATTTTAGGACTCGGTAAAGGTATCGACTTCAAAGTTTTTTTGTTCGATAGATAATTTTGTTCTTTTTCAAGTTAAGAAAAAAACTAACAAAATTGGTATGAAATACTAGGATATATATGAAAAAAACTAGACCAAGAACATGAAAAATTATGGTGCTAAAAAATTCAAACGCAAATAACTCAAAAACTATAAAAAATAAATAGCACACGTAAGCATGTTGTTTATAGGGCTTATCAGGGCCTACAACAGTGAATAAAAATATTTGAAATCGGATGAGAAACAAAAATTTGACAAGCGATTAAAAATTTTTTATGTCAGTGGTACCTAACTTTGAGCCCCCTTAGCTCCGCTCCTAAGGGGTTTGTTGTGCCCCCCCCCCTTTCCAAACTTAACATTGTGCACTCCTCTGCTACGCCTATACAAAATTTCATGAAAATCCAACCAGCCGATCAGAAGTTACCGATTTATTTCCAAAAATTTTCGATTCTTCCCCACTGTGCAGTGACAATAAACTCCAGATGTAAATGTGTGAGCGTTTTAATTAAAATTGGGTCATGCCAAGTAAAGGATCATAAAGTATACACTCATAGTATATAGATAATGTATTTAGATTTTTGTTATTGTTTGCATAATACTAAATAAATAAATAATACTAAATAAATAAATTTATGAGATATTGATAACTGATTTTTGCAAATAATTATGTAGTCCATACATTCGGTTATATGAAAAAATGTGAATAAGGTCTAAACTGTTATTATAGTTTTGCTTTTGTGTTGTGTTAATGCAATGATCTTTAGAGTTTTTTTTAATGTAGGTACATTGTTAGGTATTTATTAATAAGAAGCTCTTTTTTTGTGTCAGATTCATTTTTTTATAGTTAAAAAACATATGTCTACATCCACCAGTGTGAAAAGGATGAAAATCACCTCCAAAACAAAACTAATATAAGAAAAAATATACCTTCTAAACCATAAAAAAATCCAATAACCACGTACATTTTGTGTCAAAATATCAATGAACTGTAATTGAGTGTTATATAAATTAATTTTACCAACAAATATATAAATAAAAAATATATATTTTTAAACTAAAAATTAGTGTTTTATTTATTTATTCCTTTTTACTTATTTGATAGAGAAATTCAAGACATAAATGACCACAATTGAAAATATTATAACTTTGATGTTGATTGTAATTATATTTTATATTTTTTCCTAGGTATTCAACTAATTCCAAAGGAGGTTGTAAATTTTCAAAACTATCGAAATATTCTTTTTGTTTATCGTTTTTGTAATATGCTATCCAACGTGTTCCAAATCCATTCGAGGTATCCAAATTAACTATACCGCATTCTTTTTTTTCTCGGTCTTTTAGGTATTGAGTCTAACATGAAGATTCCTCTGAAATAGGGTATATTTTTTGTGAACTTTTTCAAATCAATATCAGTCAGCTGTTTTTTGGGTAGGATTTCTAATAGTTTTTGAGTTTTCCTTATAAACTAATTCATATTCCTTCTTAAAGGTAAAAATTTCCAATTTTTAGAACCTTTATTACTCGTGGCATTACAACTTGAGACTTTTTTCATTTAAACGAATTATTGACAATCTTACATGCAATCTTAATAGCAGAGTTAATATCTTAAGGTTTTTCTTTATTTAAAAATTTTGTTGCATTTTTATTGTCGTATTGAAGAGTTTTCTCAACATGCAATGACGTGGTATTTGCATGCAGCGTCTAAGGGGTTTATTCCTTTATCACTTCTATCTAAACGTTTTTGTAATTTTGTACCAGGACCGCAATATTGATAACAGGGAAGATGCAGTTCAATAGGTAGGCGAATTCAATTCGTGCTCTAATTATCGGTCCATCAAATTGTGGAAAGATTGGCTTACTAGAAAGTTCTAAAGGACAAAACATCTATTTATACTCTAAATCACTTTATCAACCATAATATGAATACTTGCAGAAACTAATATCACTAATTAAAGGAATGGGATATTATATGTTTCCAGATAATGAATCTATTATACCTCCTGATGAAGACAAAAACAATTCAGTCATGATATTCGATGACGTTGCATGTGAAAAACAAAACAATATGCGTACATATTTTTGTATGGGTAGATATAAAAATGTTGACTTATTTTACTTATGTCAAACCTATATGAGAATTACTAAGCATTTAATAAGGGATAATGCTAATATGACTATTATGGTTAAGCAAGATGAAATAAATATGAAACATATCTACAATAGTCATAAGTTCCAAGAAATTTGTCAAGAATGTTGGAGGGATAAATATAGATTTTTGGTTATAAGTATAAATGATGAATTAAGTAATGGAAGACACAGAAAGCTATTTGATTATTTTATAACACTAAAAATTCCTATCATACTAAATATGATTATCAGTATAATATCAAACTTTAAACCTAGTACATCAGTATTTATTTTCCACTATATTCCAAAATACTAATAACAAAACATTTTTTTCTTTAGAAAGAAAATCTTATAATTCATTAAATAGTTGATAAAAAATTATTGAAAAATTGAAAAAGTTTTAAAAGATTCGATGAAGGCGAGAAATTTTTTAAAGAAAAAATTATTTAGTATAAAAATTTGTGAAACCTACGAATTTAGAAACCAGTAGTCCAAAAAAAAAAACACTTTTTTTACTATGGAGAATACTGCCGAAAGTTATCCTAACGTATCGATCTTTGAAATGAAAAATGAGTTAGTCATAAAGATTCTAATAATGAATGGAAATTAAATTTAATGATGATAAGATTCTGATTGGAAATCAAATTTGGGCTCTTACACCCGATCTCCTTTCACTAATGTTCCATAAGATACCGGAAAATTATTATTTACAAGAAGATTCTAATTAACACAAATGCTTACAAAAGAGATTACAGACTCGATGATTATGTTATGTAAACGAATCCATCAATAATATCAACATCACATCCTAATAGAACAAAGAATAATTATACGGGAAGTGGATTGATTAAGTTAAACCTACATAATTTAAACTATATATACTGGGATAATCCCAATGAATTTGTAAATCGCCTCATACTACTGATCGCATCACAAGCTCTGGTCATTCTAATCACAATAATGAGATTATTTCAATTCTTGAAGAGTTATACGAAGAAAACATCATAGAATAAATTTAATATAAAGCAATTATGTCTGTTGATAAATTGGGATATTATATTAATGATACTAGCGCTGAACTAGAATAAATCAAAATGATGTGTGAAAAAAATATTAACTTAATAATTTAATAAAAATTACAGTTAAAGAAATTACGGCAGCAGAAAAAAATTAAAAATAAAAAAAGGTGACTACAAAAAAAGACTAAGTATATGAATTACATAAAGAACAATTTTATTCGTCGAAGAGTTGTAATGAAAGGAATAGTTGATCTTTGGCAAGCTGATTTGTTTGAAATTGGAGCCCATTCTCAAAATTTGCATGGACCCTACCACTTAAAACAAAAGCATCACTAAATTAGGACGAGTTCCTAAAAACTCGCAGACTGATGATGGTAAAGAATTTTTCAATAAACACTTTGAAAATTTCATGAATAATATCAATTACTAATCTACATATAGTAGTATAAAGGCTTTAATAATAGCACGATTCAATAGGACCTTGAAAGGAATGATGTGGAAAGAATTTAACTTAAATGGATCATATAACTGTCTTGATATTTACAGAGATCTAATTAATGCATACAACAGAAAAGTACACCGCAAAATCAAAATGCCTCCAGTTAAATTATGTGCGCAAATTATGTACGCATTTTCGAGAAAGGTTATACTCCCAATTGGACAACAGAAGCTTTTAAAATTAAAAATACCTATCTTACTACATACATATTGGAGGACTATCTTGGAAATCAAATTAACGGTGGATTCTATGATGAAGAACTTTCTAAAACTCAATTCCCCAATACATTCTTGTTTAAAAAAATTATTAAAACTAAAGGAGAGAAAGCATACGTAAAATGATCTGAGAATACCGATCATTTCAACATAATTCCTGAATTAACTAAAATGAAATATTGTAGTTAATAAGATAAATTTTTATATAGTTTATAATGTATAATATAAAATAAATAAAACATATAAATAAAAAATGTTTTGTCTTATTTATTTTATTTAACTAACTTTAAGCGCTAACATATCTGAGTTGCCTGCTGTTTATTTTCCACCCATTCAATTAAATGGGGAACATGAATGTGCTCTAACATATTTACATTCATATAATAGTATTCTTAATGTAGACATTTATAATATATTCTATATTGGAGACTACATATTCGAAATACCAATAGGATCATATGAATTGAATGATATTGTTTATTATATCAAAGAACAATATAAACGATGCAGTCAAAAAATACAATTAATATCGAAGCTAATAATACAGTGCAAGTAAAAATGAATAGCTCAAAAGACCCAATATATTTTAATAAGTAGAATACAATTGGAAAACTTTTGGGGTTTAATAATAAGACTCTATCACCAAATATAGATCATTACTCTGCTCTCCTTGTCAATATTTTTAAAGTAAATATTTTGCGAGTTGAAAGTAATATAGCAGTAAACACTTATATGAATAATTCCCAATCTCACATATTGCATGAGTTTGCAATCAATGTTCCTCCAGATATAAGATAGATGAGATCCCAAGAAAGCTTTTTTATTTGCCAGTCAACTCTCGAGAGTTCACTTATTTTGCGGGTAGCTGATCAACACGAAGACTTAATTAATTTCCGAGGAGAGGAAATTACAATTCGAATACATTTAAAACCTGCTAAATAATGATAATATATAATACAACAAAAGGAAAACTATCATTTACTCCTAACACAAAATTGAAAAATAATTAAAAGCTAAACCTCATGTACACCTATCAGATTTCAGTAAATTAAATATGATTAAAATAATAAACAGAGGAATGTCTATACCAGTAGCACTTCGTAGTATGGATTGTCATATAAATCCATAATTAAATATTGGTTCTAATCACATTTGGAATGTTGCTGCAAATAGAGAGCGGCCTCGATTTATTTTAATAGCTTTTCAACGTGAAAAAAGTTTATACATTCCCAGCAAAAACTTTTTGGTTTTCGGTAATAACAACTACTTATTAAAGTAGTTTCTTGGTTATGAGGCGTCATTATTATTTGCCTACTCTGTATTACATTAATAAGTACTCAATAGTATAATAGCGCAGTAATACTGCAATCACGTGGATGAGTTGGCTAGAGCGCCGGATTAACAACCAGAAGGTTGTTGGTTCAACCCCATTCTGGAGCTGTTAGTTTTTTATAACAAAATGTCTAAAAAGATATTTTAAACTAAATAGAGTTTTTGTCGCTTAGGATGCTATGTGCGAGATGGTATACTGAGTAAACGAATGGTTAGTGTGTGTCCAAGTTCGAGTCTCACTGACGGCAAAATTTTTTTGTTTTTTTGTTATTTTTGTTTTCGTTTAGGTACATATTTTTGAGTACCCCTAGAGTCAAAAAATATCTACATGAATTTGTGGACAAGTCGAACAGAAATAACTAGTTATTCAGGCAAAAAATAAGTAGTTTATTTTTGTTTCCAATTATACCTGCTAGCTTACCAGGAAAGCAAAGTTTTTGCTGGATTGTGATTCAACTAATTTAAAAGTACATTTAAATTCAGAATCTTATTCATATGATGATCTCAACATAAAATTAAAAAATTAACGTTATGAAATTTTATATGATACGTACGTAAGATTTCAACCAAACTATAATATCAGGGATGCTCAATCGCTTTTCACTTCTCAAGAATTTAAAAATAAAGCTCCCATAATGTAGCAGATGTTACCCATCAAAACGAATTTGTAAACAGCTGACCGATTGATATAAAAATTGAATTTGAAACAGCTACAAATGTTCCAACAAATGCATCAGCTTATTGTATTCTAACCTACGATCGAAGATATTAGAAAATTTTCGTCGATTTACAAAGCTTCAAATTTAATTCGAATGATTTTATTGCCAAAGAAGTAGCAGTTTCTTTCAATTCTAAATATTTCCATCACATAAATTTAAATTTTGGATTCGTACCATTTAAAAGTGTTTGCAGAATTTTAAAATCGAATCCAAGATATTCAAACATATACGTCAAAGGTGTTAAAAAGAAGAAATGGTTGGAAAAAATTTTGAAGCAGAAAGTTATTAATATTTAAGATTTCGGATGCATTAATTTTAGGAAATTGGAAATGAAATAGGGATACCCCATACATTGCATTTTTCACAACTACGGAGTTTGCGCATTAAGAAATGCTCTTTTACTTAAAAGAGAAAACCTTTTTTTAAATTAAGAAAGCAATTTCAATCATTTTGTCATTATAATTTATTATTTACATGTTCAGTTTCAATTTTGTTATTTATTATAAACATTTTTGAAATAACTAAGGTATTTACCTATGTTTAAATAAATAATTTTTAGACTTAACATAAACATTAATGTAATTTTAGTTATAATTAGTCATTATACAATAATTTATATATTTACTTATATTTAAATAAACAATACTTTAAACATAGACAACATTGTAATTTTAATTAATAATTTAACAATTTAATATAAAAACAAAATTAATATTGAATTTTCTTTAAAAACTCATCATCACTATCATAATTCTTAAATTTCTCTATATCATCTGTTTCTTTATATTCAATATTTTCAATTTCGAGCATAAAATGATCAGTACTATCATTAACAAAATTGAAAATACTGTTATTTTCTTTTTGATTAATATCAATGACATCATGTAGGAATTCCTCATTATCATTTTTGAAAAATGTTTCTTTATAATAACCCCAAGCTAGGGTATTAACATTGTTATCACATATACACTTATTATCTAAATAACTTAAATTAACTTTATTTATATGAGGTTTATATAATGTATGAAATTTAAATTTAATACATACGTATTTCCATAGTATATTTGTTTATTGTATAGACAATTATTATAGTCAGATATACTTAAATTTTTACACACATTAACCTTGACACCCTTAGCCTTTCTTTTAGATCTTCCGTTTAAAAAAAAATACATTTTTTCCCTTAAACCTACAAATTTGTTCATAACTAAACCATTATCCTTGTCCTTCATCATCCCTAAAACATTTTTATTTTTTTGGGGATACCAAGATTATTATTTATTCGATATTCTGAAGTATCAAATCTTATATCTATATCGTAAATTATGTCTTTATAGAAATCCTTTGTATCCATATAATTAAGTTGTGCCTTGATTTTATATTTCTGTACTATGTAGTCATAGTGGAAGTCACACATTTTCATACTTTACATTACATACTTTGAAAGTTCTAAAATCGTGAATCCTACATAAATTGGTTCATTGTAGTGAGAATGATTTTTATCTAATTCTATAGTCATCATGTTTTCTTCGAATATGCCATAGGAGTGAAATTGTGATTTAGCTATAGGAGCAAGAGCTCCCAGCCTTTTACCAACATTTTTCCAATTATTTACAATTTTAATAATTTTTCGTTTATCAACATTTTCTATTGTTCTGCCATATACTGTATTATTCAATAATTTAAAAAAGTTTTTCCCAAATGCATTTTTTGCATTTGTTCGATGGAAATTATTTAAAGATATATACTTCTTCAACCAAGATGACTGTTTGAATTTCAAAATTCTATGATTTTTTTTTTTTAAATTTTAACCCAAGCTTGAATGGACAAAAATAAAAATACAAGGAATAAAAATATAAAAGAGAATGAGAAAGACGGAAGGAAAACGGTAGGAGGTGGCAAGTCCACCAAATGAGCAAAACCGGCTTCCGATTCTGGAAGCAGAAGTAGCGAGGTGCCTCTGAGTTTCGCACCATAAGACCGGCGAAAACCCCTGCTTAGGGGACTGCATGCCCGAAACCAACTCGGGCGGCAGCAACCCCAGTGCCCACTGTAACGAAGGGAGCTGCGAACAAGTTTTCGAGCTCCCAAGCGTTACCTCCTCACGCCAGCGAAAGGAATGCGAACCAGTTTTCGGTTTGTGGAACTGAGCCTCCTGCCCGAAAGGGCAATAATTCGTGCCAAAGGCACATTAATGCCGCCAGAAGTGCCTTTCTAAGACGGCGTGCCGCCGAACGATATATGGCACCCCCGAGCAACTTATTTCCCTCAACTGGGCCAACTCACTGTTGGCCGAATTGCAGCGTAACCCTCCCCCCACGTCGAAGGATGAGCCTAAACGGTAACGTTCGGAGGAAGAGGCTCAGCCGCAAAACCAACAGCCCGGGACCAAGCGTCCAAAGCCCTACGATGAACAGATCGTACAGTGAAGATGCTAAAGGCCATGTCATGCCATGACCCGAGTACCGGACGTACCATATAAAAAGGAGGAGATATTGGAACTCATTTGGGTCGGAAACCCTAAAATCCCTACAAGCGACTGGAAGGTGGCCAGAATTTCCGAATCCGACGGAGCATCCAGGAAGGTTGTGATCGTTATGAACAAGGAGTCACTGCCATCCCTTCGTGAGACAAGGTTTACCGAGGGGATGACAGATACAGACCGATGATGATCAAACTTCGGAAGTAATGTCTTGTGAGGAGACGACTAGTTATCTTGCTCAAGAGGACATTTACTCAAATTCTGGATTTGTGGGTGAATTTTTTGAGCGGGTGGACGAAGTAGTTGAAGAGGACGCACTCTTGGATTCCGACCAAGATGACGTCAATGTCACAATCATCCCAAAGGACACACATGGTGAGGATAACGCAAGTTAATCTTCACCATTGTAAAACAGCTTCAGCTGCATTGCTCCTCCGAATGGTAGAAAGAGGGGAGGAGCTAGCACTAGTCCAGGAACCATGGATCGTTGGCGATAAGGTTTGTGGACTACGTGCGGACAAATTTAAGCTGCTACACGCTACGGGATCAGGTAAAATACGATCTTGTATAGTAGCAAGCAAGAAACTTCTTCATTCTTTCTGATTTCAGTGATAAGGACACTGTAGCAACGGCCTGGGAGACAACCTCTGGAATTATATACATTGTATCCAGTTATATGGCACATGAGCAATGCGAACCACCACCAACTAAGGTTCGCGAGATTACAAATGTGGCTAGAGCAAGAAATATACCGCTCATAATTGGTGCTGACGCCAATGCCCACCATGCCGTTTGGGGAAGCTTCGATACAAATACAAGGGGTAAGTCATTATATGATTTTATTCTTTGTAGTAGTTTAGATATTCTGAACACTGGTAAGGAACCGACCTTTGTAGTAACTAATAGAAGGGAAGTTCTCGACATTACGCTAGTTATTACTAGGCACTCTAATGTGATTAGGGATTGGAGGGTCTCCAATGACTGTTCATTCTCTGATCACTTGTATATTGACTTCAATCTGGAAGTCTGTTTACCGAGGGTTAAGCCCCTTCAGAACAGGGGGAAGACAAACTGGACATTACAACAAGATATCCTGTCTGGTTTATGACTTTTCCAAAAAAATGGGATTTGTAATGAATATGGAAATTATCTAGATTTGGTTTTTGAGAACGAACCCACTAACTGCACCATTACTCGAACATTACCAGTTATAAGACCAGAGGATCGCTACCGCCCTACTCTTGAAGTTAGTCATAATATTTTGCCTGATGACTTTTGTAATCAGGAGGATACAAACGATAAGAAGTTATGTTTTAAGAAAACAAATTACGATGACCTGAACTATTTTTTGACAAACACTAATTGGCTTGAACTGTTATCCATTCCGAATGGTATCCCACCTTCAATTGACTCCATGATTAATACATTTTGTGTGTGCCAAAACTTTTCGTGATTAAACATTCAGGTCCACCGTGGAATTCTCCGCATCTATCAAGATTAAAAGATGTAAAAAACAAATGCTATAAAAATATAAGCAATATCGAACAGCTTATGATTATAGCAAATACTGTGTATCTCGAGCGGAATATAATCTTCTCAACAGGAGACTGTATATAAATTACCTTGAGAAAATGAAAAGGAACTTTAAACGTGACCCAAAATCATTTTATAATTTTGTAAATTCGAAAAGAAAATCTATTGGCTATCCAAGAGTTATGAAGTATTTAATTAATGAATCTAATATTAATTCGATAAAAAGCAATATGTTTGTCGATTTTTTTGCAATAACATATTCCAAGCAACAGTACGATACATCAACTAAATACCCGTTTTCTCTGATGGAACATCAGGCAATACCATTTTCTTCTATTGATACTTCTCAGGTTGTTTTATCTTTAAAAACAATAAAATCATCATTGAGTAGTGGACCTGATGGCATCCCTGCTTGCGTTTTAAAATATTGTGCTCATGCCTTGGCCACTCCTTTGGCTATTATGTTTAATGTGTCATTAAGATACGGATATTTTCCCCAATTTTGGAGGAAATCCTTTATTATACCGATATTTAAATCAGGAAATGAGTCGGGCATAACGAATTATAGAGGCATTGCAAAATTGAGTGCGATTCCTAAACTTTTTGAAAAATGCTTAACAGACCCACTCAGCCACATTGTATCCTCAATGCTTTCACAATACCAGCATGGTTTCAGGAAAGGTTGTTCTGCAGTAGCAAATATTTTACAACTAACAACTCTAACAAATCAAGCTTTTAAGGATGGCCAACTTATGGACGTTATTTGTACTAACTTCAGCAAAGCTTTTGATAAAATCAACCATAACCTACTTCTCACTAAGCTGAATGTATTCGGGTTTACTAGCAACGCTTTGTGCTGGTTACGGTCGTATCTAACCTGCAGGACACAGTGTGTTCTTTTTGATAATACCATCTCCAAAGAAATTTTTGTTAGCTCCGGTGTCCCCCAACGAATTGCCGGTTGTAATGAAGCATTGTAATGCTTTAATATACGCTGATGATGTTAAGATGTTTCTCAGCTACAAATTATCTTCAGATGGGGCGTATTTGCAGCAGGATTTAAATAGCTTTTACGCATGGTGTAAATTATTATTAAATAATAAATTTAATTAAATTAATTAAACTACCTACCTTATAAAGCCGATTTTGTTCTTCGTAACATAAGTTTTAATATTCCACGACGTTTTACCCGACACCTAATATCTCTGCACCTTCTTGTTGTTCAAACAAATTATGCCGATGCTGATCCTTTGAGGAGAATATACAAAAATTTCAATGAATTGTATAGCTTAATCGATTTTTCTATTAATGTAAATGTAATTAAACGCAATATTATCGTGTTTTTAAATACTTAATATGTCTTAACAAAAAATTTTTTTTTCATTAATAATGCCTTTATATAAAATCTTGTAATATATAGTAGTCTGTAAGGATTCATATCCATAGATTTAATCAAATAAATAAATAAATATAAAAATAAATAAACTCCTCCCAAATCCTCCGACCATCAACGGTTGCGATGATATTGAGGTCTGTGTCAAGACGCTAACGGACGCTTTTGATATGGCGACTTCTGCTGCATGCAGACGTACAATCTGCAGGGGTAAGAGTAAACCACATTGGTGGAACTCTGAGATAGGCAAGACTCGTAAAGAATGTCGCCGTCTATTTAATGAGGCCTAAAGACTAGGAGACTGGTCTACCTACAAGTCCTCAGATAAAAACCAGATAAGAAATGCGAATCGTAAATCCTGGAGAGCTTTCTGTATCGGCGTAGAAAGCCACTCTGAGAGCAGTCGATTTCGCATAATTCTGACATCATCACCTACTACTCCAAGTTTCATCCAGAAACTATGTGGCAGTTGGACAATGAGCGGCCAAGAGACCTTAGATGTCTTAATGGACGCGCACTTACCTCTCTCTGCAATATCTTCAGAGGTCAGCAATGGTGTTCCTTTTCCCATAAGGGATAATGAACTGAGATGGGCTCTGAAGAGCTTCGCCCCTTTTAAGTCTCCGGGACCTGATGACATTATACCTGCGCACAAACTGGAATATAGTGCGTAAGAAGCTGATGGGAGTCTTCTGGAAGGTTCTGAAAGAGAACCCAGGACCCTCCCGCCAGTGTGATGGTGCAGGATAGTATCGTAACCATGTAAAGTTAATGGCCTGCTCAAACGAACGATTGGCACTGCTCCTGAAGCAGGCGATCGCTCTTTTGGATGGCCTACGGGAAGGTGCTAGACTGGTCATGGTTTCCATTAAAAAGATCCCACGTCGGTCTAGGGCCATGACCCGAGTACCGGACGTACCATATAAAAAGGAGGAGATATTGGAACTCATTTGGGTCGGAAACCCTAAAATCCCTACAAGCGACTGGAAGGTGGCCAGAATTTCCGAATCCGACGGAGCATCCAGGAAGGTTGTGATCGTTATGAACAAGGAGTCACTGCCATCCCTTCGTGAGACAAGGTTTACCGAGGGGATGACAGATACAGACCGATGATGATCAAACTTCGGAAGTAATGTCTTGTGAGGAGACGACTAGTTATCTTGCTCAAGAGGACATTTACTCAAACTCTGGATTTTTGGGTGAATTTTTTGAGCGGGTGGACGAAGTGGTTGAAGAGGACGCACTCTTGGATTCCGACCAAGATGACGTCAATGTCACAATCATCCCAAAGGACACACATAGTGAGGATAACGCAAGTTAATCTTCACCATTGTAAAACAGCTTCAGCTGCATTGCTCCTCCGAATGGTAGAAAGAGGGGAGGAGCTAGCACTAGTCCAGGAACCATGGATCGTTGGCGATAAGGTTTGTGGACTACGTGCGGACAAATTTAAGCTGCTACACGCTACGGGATCAGGTAAAATACGATCTTGTATAGTAGCAAGCAAGAAACTTCTTCATTCTTTCTGATTTCAGTGATAAGGACACTGTAGCAACGGCCTGGGAGACAACCTCTGGAATTATATACATTGTATCCAGTTATATGGCCCATGAGCAATGCGAACCACCACCAACTAAGGTTCGCGAGATTACAAATGTGGCTAGAGCAAGAAATATACCGCTCATAATTGGTGCTGACGCCAATGCCCACCATGCCGTTTGGGGAAGCTTCGATACAAATACAAGGGGTAAGTCATTATATGATTTTATTCTTTGTAGTAGTTTAGATATTCTGAACACTGGTAAGGAACCGACCTTTGTAGTAACTAATAGAAGGGAAGTTCTCGACATTACGCTAGTTATTACTAGGCACTCTAATGTGATAAGGGATTGGAGGGTCTCCAATGACTGTTCATTCTCTGATCACTTGTATATTGACTTCAATCTGGAAGTCTGTTTACCGAGGGTTAAGCCCCTTCAGAACAGGGGGAAGACAAACTGGACATTACAACAAGATATCCTGTCTGGTTTATGACTTTTCCAAAAAAATGGGATTTGTAATGAATATGGAAATTATCTAGATTTGGTTTTTGAGAACGAACCCACTAACTGCACCATTACTCGAACATTACCAGTTATAAGACCAGAGGATCGCTACCGCCCTACTCTTGAAGTTAGTCATAATATTTTGCCTGATGACTTTTGTAATCAGGAGGATACAAACGATAAGAAGTTATGTTTTAAGAAAACAAATTACGATGACCTGAACTATTTTTTGACAAACACTAATTGGCTTGAACTGTTATCCATTCCGAATGGTATCCCACCTTCAATTGACTCCATGATTAATACATTTTGTGTGTGCCAAAACTTTTCGTGATTAAACATTCAGGTCCACCGTGGAATTCTCCGCATCTATCAAGATTAAAAGATGTAAAAAACAAATGCTATAAAAATATAAGCAATATCGAACAGCTTATGATTATAGCAAATACTGTGTATCTCGAGCGGAATATAATCTTCTCAACAGGAGACTGTATATAAATTACCTTGAGAAAATGAAAAGGAACTTTAAACGTGACCCAAAATCATTTTATAATTTTGTAAATTCGAAAAGAAAATCTATTGGCTATCCAAGAGTTATGAAGTATTTAATTAATGAATCTAATATTAATTCGATAAAACGCAATATGTTTGTCGATTTTTTTGCAATAACATATTCCAAGCAACAGTACGATACATCAACTAAATACCCGTTTTCTCTGATGGAACATCAGGCAATATCATTTTCTTCTATTGATACTTCTCAGGTTGTTTTATCTTTAAAAACAATAAAATCATCATTGAGTAGTGGACCTGATGGCATCCCTGCTTGCGTTTTAAAATATTGTGCTCATGCCTTGGCCACTCCTTTGGCTATTATGTTTAATGTGTCATTAAGATACGGATATTTTCCCCAATTTTGGAGGAAATCCTTTATTATACCGATATTTAAATCAGGAAATGAGTCGGGCATAACGAATTATAGAGGCATTGCAAAATTGAGTGCGATTCCTAAACTTTTTGAAAAATGCTTAAGAGACCCACTCAGCCACATTGTATCCTCAATGCTATCACAATACCAGCATGGTTTCAGGAAAGGTTATTCTGCAGTAGCAAATATTTTACAACTAACAACTCTAACAAATCAAGCTTTTAAGGATGGCCAACTTATGGACGTTATTTTTACTGACTTCAGCAAAGCTTTTGATAAAATCAACCATAACCTACTTCTCACTAAGCTGAATTTATTCGGGTTTACTAGCAACGCTTTGTGCTGGTTACGGTCGTATCTAACCTGCAGGACACAGTGTGTTCTTTTTGATAATACCATCTCCAAAGAAATTTTTGTTAGCTCCGGTGTCCCCCAAGGAAGTCACCTAGGCCCTTTGCTATTTTCGCTTTTCATAAACGAATTGCCGGTTGTAATGAAGCATTGTAATGCTTTAATATACGCTGATGATGTTAAGATGTTTCTCAGCTACAAATTATCTTCAGATGGGGCGTATTTGCAGCAGGATTTAAATAGCTTTTACGCATGGTGTAAATTATTATTAAATAATAAATTTAATTAAATTAATTAAACTACCTACCTTAAAAAGCCGATTTTGTTCTTCGTAACATAAGTTTTAATATTCCACGACGTTTTACCCGACACCTAATATCTCTGCACCTTCTTGTTGTTCAAACAAATTATGCCGATGCTGATCCTTTGAGGAGAATATACAAAAATTTCAATGAATTGTATAGCTTAATCGATTTTTCTATTAATGTAAATGTAATTAAACGCAATATTATCGTGTTTTTAAATACTTAATATGTCTTAACAAAAAATTTTTTTTTTTCATTAATAATGCCTTTATATAAAATCTTGTAATATATAGTAGTCTGTAAGGATTCATATCCATAGATTTAATCAAATAAATAAATAAATATAAAAAATAAAAAAACTCCTCCCAAATCCTCCGACCATCAACGGTTGCGATGATATTGAGGTCTGTGTCAAGACGCTAACGGACGCTTTTGATATGGCGACTTCTGCTGCATGCAGACGTACAATCTGCAGGGGTAAGAGTAAACCACATTGGTGGAACTCTGAGATAGGCAAGACTCGTAAAGAATGTCGCCGTCTATTTAATGAGGCCTAAAGACTAGGAGACTGGTCTACCTACAAGTCCTCAGATAAAAACCAGATAAGAAATGCGAAACGTAAATCCTGGAGGGCTTTCTGTATCGGCGTAGAAAGCCACTCTGAGAGCAGTCGATTTCGCATAATTCTGACATCATCACCTACTACTCCAAGTTTCATCCAGAAACTATGTGGCAGTTGGACAATGAGCGGCCAAGAGACCTTAGATGTCTTAATGGACGCGCACTTACCTCTCTCTGCAACATCTTCAGAGGTCAGCAATGGTGTTCCTTTTCTCATAAGGGATAATGAACTGAGATGGGCTCTGAAGAGCTTCGCCCCTTTTAAGTCTCCGGGACCTGATGGCATTATACCCGCTGAACTGCAGTATAATGCGGATTTAATAGTCCATTGGCTAACTCGGATTTACTTAGCATGCTTGTCATGTGCGTATATCCCTGAGTCATGGACTACAGTGGTCTTTATCCCTAAAGAGGGTAAAACCTCACATATAAGACAGAAGGACTTCAGAACTATCAGTCTGTCGCACAGTGGGGTCAAACGCAAATTTTTTGGTAATAAATCTGAATCTCCTAAACTACTGGTCGGATCAAATTGAAATGTATGGAAGAGTTGTAGAGGAGGACCTAAGCTTTCAGAAAAATCATCTTGTAGTCACCCTGTGATAACACGAGATAAGCTACAGGGTGTCAAAGTTGACTACCTCGAGTATGTAAAAGTTAAAAAAAATCGTAACTTGTACAAATGAAGTCCGATTTTAAAGATTTTTATATTTCTGGAAAGTGCTTAGCAAGATAAAGAAAAAATAAGCTTACTCATCTAAGTTATCTCTTACAGCTAAAAAGATATTTACGCTTGAATTTTGAATTTTTGATTTTTTGGCTCGACTTTCTTTCGTTTTTCGGGAATAAGTCCGGAGATATATGAGGCAAAAATTTTTTAAAAATATTCTGTAATTTGCTACATATTTCAAAATAATATGCTGAAAGAATTTTTGGATTATCTCAATTCGTCTAGACGTGAAAAATATTCAAAGTCAGCACTCTGAAATTGGCATGAAAAATGGCTATTTTTTTACAAAAATATAGTACAATTCATTCACTTTTTTCTCAAAGTTCCGTTAATAAAAAAATTGTTTCCTTATCAATTTCAAAAGATAAGGCTTCATAAATGGTTAATAAAGAAATTTTGAATTGATTTAAGTTTGCACCCTACATCCAGCATTGGCCGAAAATTGTCAATGTTAAAAAATAGTTTCATTTTTATCGATTAATAAAAAAATGTCACGCGAGCTTTTTTAAATTTGGTACCCATATTTTTTATAGAAATAGATTTAGAATGATTTAACACTAAACTGCTTCCCGCCCGGCCAAAAACGAATGCAGGAGTGGAGATTTTATGTTAAAAGTCAGTTTTTTTAACGACTATTTTTAAAAGCGTATTAAAAGCATATTAGCATAATATTTTTAATATTATTTCTAATGTAATGTATAAAACACAAATCAAGCTTTCATTCCTAAAAAAAAACCAATAAAATAGCTCCAATAACCTATTTTTGGTAATTTTTCAAAAATAAATTTTTTTTCCAAAAATAGCTGAAAATCCAAAAAAATTTAATTTTTTTAATACAACTCCACTAATTTTGCAAATACTTTAAAAATGTTAAAAGAATATAAAAATAGACTTATTTACCAATTCAACGACATATAAAATGTTGATATAGGTCATTTAATAATAGTAATATAATGGCCTCAAAACTACCAAGTCACGTCAAAAGTTGCAAAATTCACTATTTTGTTCCGTATTTCCATATGTGTGTATACGTAACACTCAACTGCATTGCTGATTTTTGTTACGAGATAATAATATTTATTAATGAATTTATTTAGTGTTCATAATTTTTTTCTACTGAAAAGGTTTTTAAAATTACCTAAGTACATAAATAAGTATATTTTCCTTCGTTTTTTATTACATTTTTTTAAGTTTTTAAATAATTTACCTAGCTACTTAATTAATGTATTATAACAAAAATGATTTTTTTACAATCGCATAGGTACATTGTTTAACACTACAGGTCATAAAAATAAACTGAATGAAATTGGGGGTTTTGAGCAAAAATTTAAATTTTTTAATTCATTTTTGCCTGTCACCATTTACCTGATATAAATATTCTTTTTCTATATATAAGTATCCTTATAAATATGCAGATTTATTAGTGAATTTGCCATTATGGAGATTACATTAAAACACTTTTCTATTTGCAAAGTAATCTGGGATAATCTATCTGATATTATAAATCGTCCAGAAAAAATAAGAAAACTCATTGATACAGTAGTATCTTTTGGTTTAACTCTTACTGCAGAAGACAGTTTAAAGCTCGAAAATTTTTATAAATCATACGAAAAAAGGATGCAAGCTTCAGATTGGTCAATATCAAAGTTCAAGAAGAAAAATGAAGAGTGGTTGGAAGGAGCAATACCAATTTTCATCGGAAAGCAGAAAAAGGGTCGACCAAAAAGAAGATACGATGAAGTTCAGCTAAGAACAAAGAGGACCAAACAGGAATCTATTCTAAATTCACATACGAATGCCGAAATAAAAGATACATTTAAAGCTTTAGTAACACGTACGCAACCAAAGGAAGTAGAAAAAGATATAGATGTGTTACCAACAGCTTCTCCCAATCTATTACATCGGATAATCCAAAGCATAGTGACACCGAAATCAACATCGTCCTTTACCTCTGAAGATGCTTTGGCTCTAATATTAAATTTAGGATTATCAAGAAACCAATACGAGATTTTGAGGAAATCTGTTAGCGAAAAAGTATATGATATCTTTCCCAGTAGCAAATCAGTGAGAGAAGCGAAAAGTAATATTTTACAGCCTATGGAGCACCCGGTTAATGCTTCTGTTAAAAGTGCTAAAGTTAATATATTGCAATTCTTGAAAATACTGCCTCTAGAATTATATCTACCTTCAGCAATGATAACATTGAAAAATTCAAAGACTCTGAACTTATTTTAATATTCAAATGGGGCTGCGATGGAACATCAGGATTTTCGGAATACAAACAACTGGATGGAAGTAATTCTGGAAATAATTATTCCTCGCTGTTTATAGCGTCTCTGGTACCACTTCGAATGCGCTTAAATAAGCCTTCCTCATCGACAAGAAATGACTCGCTTTTTGATGATATATGGATAAATTTAACTCCAAGTTCCAAATTTTTGTGCCGTCCAATCCTTTTTGATTACACAAAAGAAACCACGGTTACAATAAACAGCATTGTCAACCAATTGGAAGAAGAAATTAAAGCATTGCCCCCAATATATGTAAAAGTATCAAACAGAACTATTAAAGTTACACTTCAACAACAATTAACAATGATTGATGGAAAAGTTGCAAACGCTATAATGTAATATATGTGGAAAAATAAGTTCACAATTTCAGGATAATTCTGAAGTCCTTGTTAATAAAAATTCTTTAAAATTTGGAATGTCACCACTCCACGCAAGGATAAGATTTTTGGAGTTCTGCTTACATCTTGCATATGATATATTCCCGGGCAGGAAAATGCTACAGTAAAAACCAATTTGGAACTTCACCAATTACGAAAAGAGGAGAAGAAAAGAATTCAAAGAACAACTCGGATTAATAATTGATAAACCCCTACATGGCTATGGAAGCTCAAATGATGGAAATACAGCAAGATGTTTCTTTGAAAATCCGGAACTCACATTTTTAATCACAGGCATTGACTTAAATATTTTGAAGCGTTTTAAAATTATATTGGCAGCCATTAATAGCAAAAAACAAATTAATGCGGACAAATTTAAAATTTTTGCTTACGAAACTAAAGAACTACTTAACATTACATACCCCTGGAAATCAATGACTCCAACAATTCACAAAGTATTGGCTCATGGTAAAGAGCTAACAGAGGAAGCACAGGAAGCCCGAAATAAAGATGTTAAACATTTTCGACTTTTCAATACCCGAAAATGTTCGAAAATAACGCAAAATATGGACTTAATGGAATATTTATTAATATCATCAGATCCAGTTATATATTCTATAAGAACACGATGGCTACCAAAAATCACTCTTGAAATAGAAAAAGAGGATTCCGAAGCTAAGGAAGTTAAAAATTTGCTAACGTTCGATGTTTCTGATTATTTTCAAGAAAATCTCTAATAATATCTTCGATAATATATTCTTAATAAAATAAATATACGGGATATATGTATAATAAGTATGTAAATATGTAGAACAAATTAAATAAACATTACTCAAATAAAGAATTTACTACTTTATAATAACAAATATATACCTACATAATACATTAGAAAACTCAAATGTTACGTATAAACACATATGGAAATACGGAACAAAATAGTGAATTTTGCAACTTTTGACGTGACTTGGTAGTTTTGAGGCCATTATATTACTATTATTAAATGACCTATATCGACATTTTATATATCGTTGAATTGGTAAATAAGTCTATTTTTATATTCTTTTAACATTTTTAAAGTATTTGCAAAATTAGTGGAGTTGTATTAAAAAAATTAAATTTTTTTGGATTTTCAGCTATTTAAAAAAAAAAAAAATTATTTTTGAAAAATTACCAACAATAGATTATTGGAGCTATTTTATTGATTTTTTTAGGAATGAAAGCTTGATTTGTGTTTTATACATTACATAAGAAATAATATTAAAAATATTATGCTAATATGCTTTTAATATGCTTTTAAAAATAGTCGTTAAAAAAACTGACTTTTAACATAAAATCTCCACTCCTGCATTCGTTTTTGGCCGGGCGGGAAGCAGTTTAGTGTTAAATCATTCTAAATATATTTCTATAAAAAATATGGGTACCAAATTTAAAAACGCTCGCGTGACATTTTTTTTATTAATCGATAAAAATGAAACTATTTTTTAAAATTGACAATTTTCGGCCAATGCTGGATGTAGGGTGCAAACTTAAATCAATTCAAAATTTCTTTATTAACCATTTATGAAGCCTTATCTTTTGAAATTAATAAGGAAAAAATTTTTTTATTAACGGAACTTTGAGAAAAAAGTGAATGAATTGTACTATATTTTTGTAAAAAAATAGCCATTTTTCATGCCAATTTCAGAGTGCTGACTTTGAATATTTTTCACGTCTAGACGAATTGAGATAATCCAAAAATTCTTTCAGCATATTATTTTG
The DNA here is from genome assembly GCA_932274085.1 of Protocalliphora azurea. Classification (NCBI taxonomy): domain Eukaryota; kingdom Metazoa; phylum Arthropoda; class Insecta; order Diptera; family Calliphoridae; genus Protocalliphora; species Protocalliphora azurea. The sequence continues at coordinate 62,738,940 of OW026522.1, forward strand.
AAATATGTAGCAAATTACAGAATATTTTTAAAAAATTTTTACCTCATATATCTCCGGACTTATTCCCGAAAAACGAAAGAAAGTCGAGCCAAAAAATCAAAAATTCAAAATTCAAGCGTAAATATCTTTTTAACTGTAAGAGATAACTTAGATGAGTAAGCTTATTTTTTCTTTATCTTGCCAAGCACTTTCCAGAAATATAAAAATCTTTAAAATCGGACTTCATTTGTACAAGTTACGATTTTTTTTAACTTTTACATACTCGAGGTAGTCAACTTTGACACCCTGTAGCTTATCTCGTGTTATCACAGGGTGACTACAAGATGATTTTTCTGAAAGCTTAGGTCCTCCTCTACAACTCTTCCATACATTTCAATTTGATCCGACCAGTAGTTTAGGAGATTCAGATTTATTACCAAAAAATTTGCGTTTGACCCCACTGTGCGTATATGAGATTATCTTCATCAGATTTCTGAACACTATGATTGTTTCGAAAAACGTTGTTGTGAAAAAATTTTTAGTATTTTCTAGATTTATGTTTAATTTAGTAAGAATTCGTACAAAAGAAAAAAAAAATAAATAAATAATGTAAGTAGAGAAATAAAGTGGAAATAAACGGCAAGCTATAATGAAATCTATCCAATAAAAAAAGATTAAAAAAAATATTTTTTATAAGAAACCATGTCCTTTTTTCTTATAACAAAAGTTTTAAAAAATTCCCAGCAAATTGACTTTTTTGATCCTATTTCCCGGGAAAAGAAATATTGCGAGAAACCCCAACCCTATTTGCATCCCACTTTAAATGCAATAATGGTGTTCAATTTGATCAGAAACATATCAGAAAATACTTGATCGTTAACTTCACTTAACTAACAAAGTATTAATGTTAAAATTATGATAATTCATTTAACCATTACTGTAATATATTTACATATTTGTTGATTTATAATTTTTACATATGATTTTTATAAATATGTAAAAAATCAACAAATTTTAATGGCATATTTTACGACAAATGATTTAAAAAAATGAAATTGCATTTAAATTAATTTAAAAAAAAACTTTCTTATTTGGAAATGTTTGTATTAAAGCCTACATAAGTAAAAATCAAATCGTTATTTTTTATTCAAAAAATAAAAATAAAAAAAAAATATAATTTCATAAAAAATAAATATCCAAAATAATTGTAATTTATTGAGATTTTTTTTTAAATGTCAAAAAATGAAAGTTTTTTGCATATTTGGAAAGAGAGTTAAAAAAATTATAAGTGTTCCACAACATATCCTTAAAGTTCTTAGATGATATAGAGTTTGTTTGGTCAAAAAATTTGTCATAATCATTATTTACCTGATTTCAAGTTTGGACAATATATACATAACGGGATCGGGTCCACAGGGTCATAAAGTTGGATACCTCGGGTGTTAAAAATATTAAAAACGATCCTGATTGGTTATATCTCAACCGATTTATATGAGTGGATTCTGCTAGTCGAGATCTACAAAAAACATTGCCGTATGAGTAGGTTATATCTTTCAGTTTAAGATATATTGGACTTCAAAGATTAAAATTTTTATTTTTAAATCTACCTCGAAAATTTTTCGCTATATCGGGTCCAAATTTCACCCGATTTTTTATTTTATTATTTATTTGAAAAAAATATTCACGGAAACAAAAGCTATATTTTGATATTTTGAAAAAAGTCGATTTTTGGCCGTTTTTGCAAAAAAAAAAATAATAATTAGTTACATTCTTTTTCAGTTATAAAAAAAATCCTTAAGACAGATAACTTTATAGAAAATTGTGTGAAGAAATAAAGATTGTAAAAACTTTAATACTGCAAGAACCAAGGTCTCCCAAATTCAACCTATTTTTTCATGATTTTCCAATTTTTTAATTAATTTCTCAAAACTCAAAGCTGTAATTAAGAAAAATATTTTTCTTACATAATTTAATATGTTTTTAAGTTTTTTATAATAGAAATTTTGGCTCCCCGATATCGGTTGGGAAGATATATACAAAAGAAGTAAAAAAATCCCATTTTAGGAAATTGTTAAAAGTTTTTTTAGATTTTTCTCAACAAATATAAAAAAATATTATAGCTCCAAATTAAGCATCTAAAAATCTATCTAGGTGCAAAATTTTGTTTAAAAATATTTACTAACAAAAATTTTATTTCAAAATTAAAATTGAATAATACAACGAATTTTTTTGAAGTCTCACTTATAATTAGATAATCATGGAATCTTATTGAAAAATACCACTTTGTGTGCCATTTTATTTAAAAATCCATCATATCTTTTTCAAGAAATGGTGAATTTAATGACACAATACTTCGAAATCAATTATAAAAATAAGCTGGGAAAAGGGGAGTTATCGAAAATTGAAAGTTGGTACTAAGTTAGTTATTCGATGTAAGATAAGTACTAACTAACAAGTTTGAATCATAAACTTGTACTTTGCTCATCTGCTTTAGGTACTCCTTGTAAGCAATACGGAAAATTGTGCCAAAAATTGAAGAAACAGCGAATGTCTACAACACTTTTCACAATTCTTACTGATGAAGTTTCAGACCCATTTAAAGCTATGTTAAAAATGGAAAACTAGTCCTTCGATGCTGTAAAAATCGCTAATATTCTTCCAAGTACATCACCAAAAAGTCTTAAAATAATTGTAAAAAGCAAAACTACACCAACATCATCATCAGTTTTTACCGAAGAAGAAGTTATAGCCCTTATTTTACAACTGAAACTTAGCCATCAAAATTATATAACTTTAAGAACAGCACTACTAGGAAAAGGTGTGGACGTTTTTCCATTTAATTTTTCTATTGAAATTACTGATCGAAAAGCCAGAATTGGAATTTCTGCACTACTTAAAAATGCAGCATCAAGGATTGTTTCGGACTTTTCCGCTGAGCATATTAAAAAATTTAGAGCTTCCGATCTGCAATTAACCTCCAAATGGAAATGTGGTGGTTTATCAACATTTTCGTATTATAAGTAAACAAGACAAGAATCTATTAAATATAAAAGTGTATTTATGGCATCGCTGGTTCCTTTAAGAATTTGGAAATATGTTACCAGTGATTGGATAAATTCAACACCAGGATCAAAGTACTTTTGGAGACCAATTTCCTTTGAATATACAAAGGAATCAATAGCTACAACACAGGAATTAATAAAAAGTATTGAAGCGGAGATTAGAAGTCTGAAAACGATTTCAATTGAAATAGCAAAATATGCATTCATTATATCATTCGATATGACACTTACAATGATTGATGAAAAAGCCAGCAACGCTATTACAGGAACAGTATTTGGAATTGTTCTTATGTGGCAAAAAAAGGGCAGAATTCTCTATCCTAATGTTGTTAAAGATTCTTTCTGCCAAGGTGTATTCCTTATGCGAAGTCTCGTAACCTTGTAAAGTTTCGGCTGTGAAAATTTTTGTGTTGCGATTTTATAAAATTTTTCAATTAAAAACACCATCTATAATTGCCTTTTCTGGTTATTTTATTTAAGATAAGTATGCCACATATATATCTTAATTAGAGAATATTGAAGTTCATTTAATTGGATTTGCAATTAAGTCTTAATTAAATTGTTTTATTTATTGTTTTGAACAATAATAAAATATATACCTTAAGACTTATTTTTGCATGAATTTGTTTTTGTATGCTCATTGACATACATTTGGTATATTTCTATTTGTCAAATAAAACAACAGTCAGATAAAACATCTCCGTTTTATATTTTCCTCCGTTTTCCATTATTAAGATCAATATCATAATTAGTGTCCTTGCTAATTATCTGCTGTGTTGCCATTTAATTACATATTACTAGTTTTAATTCTAGATAATATTTGTATTGGTGTGTCCTTAAAAAAGTTTGAGACGGACTATATGAGTAAAAACTGCAGTATTTCCGGAGAAGAACGTATGGTTTCCTGTTGGTTGTGTTTGGGAAATTACCACTTAAAATGTAGTGGCCTCAAAGCTCGTAATGCTGATGCATCATTTGACAATGCCAAAAACTTACAGTGAACTTGTCCAAATTGCATAGAAATTGGCATTGAATTTTACAATTTTTTCAAAAGCTATAAAGCTGAATTCGATGGAATTAAAAAAGACTTTTCTTCTCTACAAGGAAAACTAACTAAATATGGTGAACTTTTTTCTAAATTCACAAATTTAGATAGTTTTGCTGCTTCCCCGAGACCAAAACGTAAAAGAACTACTACGTCATCATCATCACTCCCTTGTATTCCTAAAAATACAGGGGTTATTACTACTAATAATGATTATATCCCGTTACCAACCGCAATTACAAGTAGTTGTCCTGCTGCTGTTGTAACTCCTAATTCAAATAATTTTATTCCGCCTCATCATGCTTCAAATATAATTCCGTCAGAGTCGACTTTAGTTACTCCTACGGTATCCAATTCGTCGAACTTGCCCATGATTCCAAATCTTGCTACCAGTAAGCCTCCAGAACTTATTTTATTAACTCCCTCATCGTCATACATCCCAACTAATTTAAATGTTGTCAACAATCCTCTTGTAAATCCGTTTACAACAATAACTCCAAAGCCTTTAAAAATTATTGCTCCAAGGAAAACCATATGTGTTAATCCAAAATTTTATCCAAAAAATACAATTGTTCGACAATTTATTTATCGTGATGATAATAACGTAATTCTTCCAAGGGCTTCTGATCTAAATCCAAAAAACTAATTGAATTAAATAATCCGTTAAATATTAATATTTGTCAAAAAATGATTAGAACTTCTCAGCTACTTTCATCGCATACCAAAATGTTAGAATGAACACAAACTTAAAATCCCTTTATTTAGAGAGTTTTGATATTGAGCATAATATCATTGTACTCACTGAAAAGTGGCTCCGAAATAAATCTGATAAAGAAATTAATAATTCTGAAATAATGTGCAGTAAATTTCAAATGTATAAACGTAATAGAGTGGGTAAAGAAGTTTCTGCCTCAACTCTTTTTCCTTCAGAAGAAATAATTCTTAACAATGAACAAAATATTGAATTTAGCGCCGTATGTGTTAAAGCCAAATTTGGAAAAATTTTTATAACTTGCTTATATTCCTCCTGCATCAAACATTCAAATTTATGAACAACATGCAAATGCGATAAAATTTGTAGCTAATTAATCTAAACCTGGAGACTCCGTAATTGTTCTTGGTGACTTTAATATTCCAAATATTAAATGGTGCGAAATTCCTGATTGATGCTTTTTAAGCCCATCCATAAGATCGGAAATATCTATTGAATTACTGGATGCTATTGCTGATTTAGGACTATTCCAAATAAACAACATATTAAACAAGCTTGGCAAATTACTTGATCTTGTATTTGTTGATCAACCAGAAGAATTTAATATTCTTCGCATTAATCAATTATTAACACCTGAAGATGCTTATCACTCCACTCTTGAAATAAGCGTATACGTCGAAATAAAGATATCATTACAATCCAATGTAAATGATGAGATGGTGTTTGATTTTAGCAAAGCTGATTATTCTGATATTTCTATTCGAATACATTCCTTACAATAAAATATTCCCCAGTAATATTGAAATCATTTTGAATAAATCCTATGATGTTTAAAAGTTTTAAGAAATCAATACCAATGACGAGAAAAAAAATTGCACATGGACTGCCTTGGAATACAAAGCAGCTCAATGGCTTGAAAAATTTGAAAAACAAACATTATATAAAATATAAAAAATCCGGTTTATCCATTGATTATATGAGGTACTCCATATCAAGATCGGTTTACAATTCGGAAAATATCAAATGTTACAATAATTATCTTTTTAGAGTGAAAAGAAACTTTAAAAATAATCCAAAATATTTTTACCAGTTCGTAAATTCTAAGCGTCGAGTTTCTGGATATCCATCCATGATGAAATTTGGAGATAAAGAATCCTCAAACGATGCAGATATTTGCGATATGTTTGCTGCTTTCTTCTCATCAGCCCATTCTGATAAAGATTTACATATACTTTCTAATTATCCATATCTAACTCCTGCTGCACTCCTAATAAATTGTCCAACATTAGATAAATCGATGGTACTCAGAGCTGTACAGAATCTAAAATATTCTGATAAATGTGGACCTGACGGTGTTCCAAGCTGTGTTCTTATAAAATGTATATATTCTCTTATATCTCCAATAACCTACTTATTCAACATATCAATATTTAGTGGTTACTTTCCTGAAGTTTGGAGGAAATCTTACATTATACCTTTGCTTAAATCCGGAAGCAGATCCAACATTTCCAATTATAGAGGTATTGCTAAATTAAGTGTTATTCCAAAACTTTTCGAAAAGATAGTTACTGAAATCCTTTCGCATCAAGTTGTATGTTATCTTTCACCATTTCAGCATGGATTTAGAAAAGGATGTTCCACTACTACTAACCTTTTGGAGTTCGAAACTGCATTTGATTCCGGTTTACAGACAGACGCAATATACACAGATTTCAGTAAAGCTTTCGATAAAGTAAATCACGATCTCAAATTGTTCAATTGGATAAACCCGGATTTTCTCCTGTTTTTCCCCTTAAATGGATTTCTACATATCTTAAAAATAGATGCCAATGTGTATTAATCAGAGAATGTATATCAAAAACCATTTCTGTTTTATCTGTGTTCCACAAGGTAGTCATCTCGGCTCCTTATTATTCCTAATATTTATAAATGATTTACCAGCTTGCATTAAGAATTTTAGAATGTTCCTTACTTCTATCAGATTTTGACACTCTTTATGATTGGTGTATGATGAATCTAATGGATCTGAATTTAAGAAAGTGTAAACACATGATGTTCTACAGAAGAAGTCCAGTACTATGTAGATACACAATAAATGAATATCAACTTGATCTAGTCGAAGAATTTCTTGATCTGGGTGTGTTGCTTGATTTTGATTCGTACATTTCTGAAATCGTTAATAAGGCAAAAGGAGTTATAGGGTTCCTCAAGCATTGGGGAAGAGAGTTTAATGATCCTTATGTTTCCAAGCAATTATTCATATCTCTCGTAAGACCAATCCTGGAATATGCTTCCGTGGTTTGGGATCCTCAATACGAAGTTCATATAAAGAAAATTGAATCGGTCCAGAAACAATTTCTCTTATTTTGTCTTCGTAATCTTCCATGGAATCCTAATATTAATTTACCATCATATGAAAGTCCAATACAACTTATTGATCTCCCTACTCTTGAAAGTAGGAGAAAATATATGAATATTTCATTTGTAATTAATTTAGTAAACGGTTCAATTAATTCTGAATTCCTACTTCGTAAGATCGAATTCGTAATCCCAAATCGTCCAACTAGAAATTGTACTCCTTTAAAAATAGAATATTTTCGAACTAATTATGCCAACTTTGATCCAATATGCAATCAATTCAACAGTTTTTATCCACATATTGATTTCTCTTTAAATCTAATCCGCATTAAGAGGAGTATTTTTAACTTAGTTAAATAATAAGTTTTTGTTATTGAATGCTTATGAAAATATTTTATTGTAAATAGTTTTAAGAATAATATATATGCTAGCCTGTAAGAAATTGTAATTTCATTGGCTATTAAATAAATAAATAGATAAATATATAATAAAAAATAATAAAATAATAAACAAGATGTAATAAAATAATAAACAAAATTTTGAAATTTAAAATATTTTTACCATTATTTTAAAGAAATGATATAATAGGATAAGTATATTATAATAGGATAAGTATACATATTTGTTTTTTTACTATAATATTAAGAATTTTTATTCGATTATAATATAACTCACTCTGTAATATGTTACAAGTATTAAGCTCACATAAAGCTAGCTTCAAAGGTCTATTTGATCCTAGTTACAGAGAATTTTGAGAAAATTTGAAAAAAAACCCAAAAATAAGTCTTGAATAAAGAAGGTTGTGTGTTTTAAAAACAACACACAACCAAATATTTTCTAATACAAAATTTATCCAAATTTTGAATTGGCGCCCGAGCAGGGACCTGGAATGGTCCTTCGGTAAAAGTATAAACACAGTCAAGCCTTGACGTGGCCCCAAGTAGTCCATAAAGGACAAACAGAATCGAAACGTACAGCCGAAGCCCGTCAAGCGGGAACGTGAAACTTAAATAAAAAACAACGATAATTATAGTCAAAAATGTTCTACAGTGACAGTAACAATTAAACTGAAAGAGCAATTAAATTAAAAGATATTCTAAGTGACAGTTAAATCAAAAAATAATAAAAATCAAAAATTAAAATAAATAACTGAAACAACAATTAAAGTAGTGTACATTCCAAGTGACAATTAAATTAAAGAATAATTAACAAAAGAAAGCTAAAATTAAATAAATAACGATTAAATTAAAATTTAACAAAATAGATAATAACAGTTGAAATGAATTAAAGATTTTTTTATAAAGATTTGAAAAAAAGAACACTGAATAATTAAAACGATAAAAATAAAATTTTGGAGAAAGCAGAAGGATAAAGGGAATCATCGCAGCATTGCAACAGACCAAGTAATATGAAGCAGATTATTCTCATAAAGTAAGTTAGTTATAAGAAATATTTAATATAAAAAATATTGCTTTTATTCTCTTAACAAAAAGAAAACTCATATTGTAAATTCCAATTTTTTTCTTATACCTCATATCTAATAAAAAGAATTTAATGCCAAACGACCCAATAAGTGAAATAACTGAGAAGTTAAATAGGGCATTAACCATGACCCAACCGACCGGTGCTTCCAGCTCAGCTGGTCTTACAGGACTAAATGAGGTGCAGAAAGAACAAATTAAAAAATTGATAACGGACATAGTAGAAAAGGGAAGTAATATCCTGCAAAATGACGAGACGGACCAACCAGTAGGTAGAGTCGCCGGAAGTTTAGAGGAACTTAATAAAGTTCCGGATTTAGTAAAGTCAATACGGGAATTCTCCGGAAAACCGGGAGAATTCAACTCTTGTCGAAAATCGGCCGATAGAGTGTTAGATTTATTTGAAACGCTCAGTGGAACGAGAAGGTATTATGCGATCTTGTACACTATTAGGACTGAAATAATAGGCGATGCCGATATGGCATTGGAATCTTATCGAACTTCATTAGATTTGGATAGAATAAAAAAAGTGTTTGATGATGCACTATTCTGATAAACGGGACATTGGAACATTAGAGTACCAAATGACAGTACTCTGTTAAAGTAACAGGACAATAAATGAATTTTATCAAACTGTGTACCAGCATCTTTCTCTTATCCTCGATAAGGTTTCTTGCCTCGATCTACAAGAAACACCTCTTCGTGCAATGACCAACACTTATAGAGAAAAGGCATTGGACACTTTTATAAGGGGTCTCAATGGAGATCTTCCTCGGTTGTTAAGTATTCGTGACATCTTTACCGCAGGCATTACATCTTTACCGCAGACATTACATATCTGCCTGAAATTAGATAACATGACATTCCGTAAAAATTATGCTTATGCTCAGACCCCAAAAGCAAATGTTCAAAAGGATAAGACTGGTCCTACAATACCTTGGAACGTACGAAAATTTTATCCCGAGCTCGCTCATACTGATGCGATTAGACCACCACTACAACCTCGTTACAATTCAACTTATAACAATCAAAACCCAAATATAATGCAATCTAATCATCGGAATTGGATTCCAAAGACTCATCCTAACTCAAGAATTCAGAACGCATTGCCGGTCAATGGAATGGACCTCAATACTTGAATGTATCCAATAATTATCAGAAACCATCTGTAGTAGAACCAATGAAAGTAGATCGCTCAATCCAAACCAAACAAGTGAATTATACGAATCAACCTCCATTAAATCAAAATCCAAAAAGATCTGCAGGAAATTCTATTCAAGGACCGATTAATGAAATGCAGCGGAACTATCATATAAACGCCGACTACGTACCTGAAAATGAAGGGTATGAATGGACATATTTCCCACCTGAGGATAGCGAGGTCGATATGCGTCAACCGAATGATGAAGCGGATTATGTTCAAGAGTGTCTTCAGCAAATCCCCAGGGAACATGAAACTGCTGCGAGAGACCAAGGGGTATATGACGATGTCCAGCTGGTAGTCAATTTTTTAGATTAAATTGTTCCTCGTTGCCGTACTTCGAAGTAAGAACGAGGAACAGAGGCATAATTACATTTTTAATTGATACAGGTAGCAATAGGAATTATATTAGACCAAATTTAGTGAAGAAACCAACGGAAAATGAAAAGGTTTTCTATACAAATTCTGCCACTGGAGGAATTAGAATATCACAATACACCTTTTTGAACTTTTAATGAACCGACGACACCCCTCTTAAATTCTACTTATTACCAGGTTTTGATTCATTCGACGCAATATTAGGCTACGACAGTATGAAGGAACTCTCTGCCATTATTTATACAGCTGAAAATTATTTCACAATTGGAAGGGGAGAACGAATTAAAAGAATTAATATTAAACAATGTGTTTCACAGAGTGTGAACAACATAGAATTGCGAACAGAGCATTTGAGTGAAAGCCAAAAACTTTCCCTCAAGGGCATTGTAAACCATCATATCCAATTATTCGCGGAATCCGATGAGAAACTAACATATTCCACTGTAGTTGTAGGAGATATAAGGACGGAAAACGAGACACCAATATACGCGAAAAGTTATCTATATCCTATGGCTCTGAAGGACGTTGTAGAAGAAGAAATTAATCGACTCTTGCGAGATGGCATCATAAGACCATATCAATCCCCATATAATTCTCCTATTTGGGTTGTACCTAAAAAGATGATCACTCTGGAAAAAAAATTCAGATTAGTCGTGGATTTCAGAAGACTAAATACAGTAACGATAGCAGATAAATACCCTATTCCGGAAATTAATGATGTTCTTGCAAATTTGGGTGGAAATCAATATTTTACCGTTTTAGACCATAAAAGTGGTTTTCATCAAATTTCTCTTAGGGAGAAGGAGAAAACAAAAGACAGCATTTTCTGTTAATAATGATAAATATGAATTTACTAGATTACCATTTGGGTTAAAGAATGCCTTGTCAATTTTTCAAAGGAAACTCGATGATATACTAAGACAATTCATTGGCAAAATATGTTATATTTATGTGGACGACATTATTATCTTCAGTGAGGACGAGAAATCGCATCTGGAACATGTCAATCAGGTATTTGAGACATTAAAAGAGCAAATATGAAAATCCAACTAGATAAGTGCGATTTATTTAAGCGCGAAGTGGAATTTTTGGGATTTATTGTATCAAAAGAAGGAATAAAAACGAATCCAAAGAAAGTAGAGACGATATTAAAATTTAATTACCCTAGGACATTAAAAGAACTCCACTCATTCTTAGGTTTATCAGGATATTATAGACGCTTTATTAAAGGATACGTTGATATTACGAAACCACTTACGATCCTTTTACGAGGTGAAGGAAGGGCATCGAAATCAACATCCTGTCAGACTAAAATTAATTTGGACGATGCGGCAAAGAAGACTTTCGATTGCTTAAAGAATGCTTTGATATCACGGGATGTTATACTATTGTATTCTAATTTTGATAAAGACTTTCAACTAACAACTGATGCTTCGAACTTTGCTATTGGAGCGGTACTCAGCCAAGACGATAAGCCAATAACTTTTATTTCCAGAACACTCAACAAGACCGAAGAGAGTTATGCAGCCAATGAGAAGGAAATGTTGGCAATCATATGGTCACTGAATTCATTGAGGAACTACCTCTATGGGTCCAAGAAGGTGATTATTTACACAGACCACCAACCACTTACCTACGCTCTCAGTAAGAACAATAATAACTCTAAAATGAAGAGATGGGAATGCATCTTAGAAGAATATAATTATGAACTAAAGCACAAACCTGGTAAAACTAATGTTGTAGCTGACTCCCTTTCCAGAAATCATTTGGAAGTAAACATTCTTCAAGATCAATCAGACTCTTCTACTATGACGAAGCATAGTGCGAGTGTTGAAACTCCGGTAAATGTATTTAAAAATCAACTGTTTATAGGCATTGGTGTAGTACCTTCATATCAGTTCAAGATAGTTTTTCCAGGTTACCATTGACATCTTATGCTGGAAACAGGTTATGAATAACAGAAACTAATTAACTAATTAACGTCCTTAAGAGATTCCTTAACCCATTGGTAATAAATGGTATTAAAACTCCTGAACCAATTATGGGCAAGATTCGGAACATATACGTGGATCATTTCTCAAATTATAAATGCAGGTTGACTCAACTAGTAGTTGAAGATATAACATCCGAAAATTACCAGGAAAACATAATTTTGGAAGAACATACTAGGGCACATTGTAATGTAAGGGAAAATAAAGCACAAATTATGGAAAAATGTTATTTTCCAGAGATGGCACGGAAAATCAAAAGAATAATAAAGTTTTGCTCAACTTGCAAAAGGAACAAATATGAAAGACACCCAAATACACCGGAACTGAGGGAAACACCAATACCAACATACCCAGGTCATACAATCCACATTGATATATTTTAAACCGATAAGAAAATGATTCTGACTTCAATTGATAAATTCTCAACTTAACGGTAGGTCTATCGAAGACGTTAGGAAGCCACTTAGGCAACTTTTATTTTTCTATGGGGTACCAAAGATTGTAGTCATGGACAATGAACCCTCATTGAATTCAGCTTCTATTTTGTTTATGATGAAAGAAGATTCGAAAATTAATATTTTCAAGACGCCTTCCTACAGAAGCGAGCCAAGTGGCCAAATTGAACGCTTCCATTCCACCTTGGCAGAAATAATGAGATGTCTTAAAGAGGAAGGAACGTCAAGGGAGTAATTTTTGGAAAGATCAGTAAATGAATATAACCACTCTATTCATACTACCACTAATAGAAAATCAGTGGACCTATTTTTCGGATGAACAGTTGATTTTTAACCACAAGATTATGAGACGACAAGACTCTCAAACATCGAGCGATTGAAAAGAAAATAGGAAAAATACCTTAGTTATCATAATAGGAAAAGAAAGCCAGTCAAGCAATACGTTCCTGGACAACTGTTCTATGTAAAATCAAACAAGCTGTTGGGGACTAAATTAAGCAACCGGTTTAAAAAGGAAATCGTGAAGGAAAATCGCGGTACCACCATTGTAACGGAAAGTGGTCGCATTATTCATAAAAGTCATATTAGGAATTAGAATCTTCCACACTCCTAAAAATATTTTTTTTACCACTTCCTTTTCAGATTCTTTTTAGTGACCGTCATAGCAGACTTAAGTATTCTTGACTACTCTACCGCCAGACCTATGACGATTCATACTGGAATGGCGAGAATACAGAGCGGAACATTTAAGGTTATTCACTCAATCAATCTTGAACAGTACAGAGATCTAGTGGATAATTTAGAATCTTCACTGAATACGAACATTACCTAACACAACAAGCCCTTGATATTAAAGGACTTATCAAACGCCTTAGTCCAAATAGAAGAAAAAGATCGATTCATTCAATCGGTACAGCATGGAAGTGGATTGCTGGAATGCCGGACAGCCATGACTTTGAAATTTTGGACCGAAAAATGGCAAATCTTCTAGAAAACAATGATAGACAGCTAGTTATTAACGAACTGACTATTAATAGAATACAGGAGATATCCAACATTACTAATGAAATATTAAAGGTTAGAAAGGAAGATTGGAATAGTGAATTAACAATAAGATTACAAAATAAATTTAATCTAATAGAAAAAGAATTGCAAAACATTGAATATGCCATACAATGGGCAAAAGTTAATATGTGAATTCATTTATTTTCTCTAAAACGGAAATTAAAATATTAAATGATGTATTAATGAACTATAACATTCCAATATTTAGTATAGATGAATTGTTAACCTTTGGAAATGTAAAAATTCTAACGAATAATAAAGAAATTTTGTATATTTTGAGCATACCAATTACACAAAATGATATCTGTGAAACATATTTAGCAAAACCCATAAAATTTAGAAATTTAGTAGATAAAATCGAATTTAATGAAATCCTAAATTGTAATAATGTTTTATTTGCCATTAAAGAGAAATGAAAAATTTAAAATGATTTAACAATATGTAATAAGAATAATTTAATTAATTTAAGAGATTATTATTGTATAACCAGCCTATTTAAGAACAGAGTAGGGAATTGTAACCAGGTAAATAACGAGCATGTAACCACTATTGAGGAAATCGGAAGCGATATTGTACTACTGAATCAATACCACGGCTAGATCACAACGAATGATGAAGAAATAAAACTGAATGGAGCATATTTGGTAAAGTACTTTATCACAACAATAACTATTGATGGACAATAATATTTTTCACGTGAAATAAGCGGCAGTAAACCCCTACCGGCCTCTCTACAACCAAAGGCGACTGGTGACAAGATAGAAGTAGTACTATCGCTAGAAAGACTTCAGAAAATAAATTTGGGAAATATTAAACGATTAGAGTTGTTGGAAACCAAAGACAAAGCAATGACAATAATTTCTGTACTAATCCTAATTGCTGCTTTTTGAATTGTTGCATACATCAAGGTCTGGAAAAAGAAGTAAAAGAAACTCTTCCAGAAACGAAGAGAGAAACTCAGAAAAACCAGTTAAAAATTAAAAAAATAAAATATTTTTCACACGATCAACAAAGCTGACGTTGCGTCTACAATTACATTCCAGTCACAACGTAGCTTTGTCCGTTCTCATCGAAAGTGCTGACAACATGTTTGGACATTGCACGAGCTAACAATGTAGAAGTGGCGTGACCAGCAGAGAATATCGCAAACCTGTTAGCTTTTAGGGTAGTCTGTAAGCAGCACTCACTGTAAAATTTGCCTTGAATAAAGAAGGTTGTGTGTTTTAAAAACAACACACAAAAAATATTTTGTTAATACAAAATTTATCCAAATTTTTAATTTATGTACTAAATGTAAATTTTTATTGCATATATTATTCACTAATAAAATACTCACCATTTACTTTAAAATTAACTTAATTAAGTTTAAAAAACTTGCTTTTACAAAGTTTAAACAGAAAATAATAAAAAAGTTTATTACAAGACCATTCTGATCAATTGTATGTCTTATAAAAATCAAATAGACTCATGATTTCTTAATTTCTTGAGAACGTGAAATTATTTACCTTGGTACCATTATTTCAATGTTTTTACCTTTTGAAAAAACATATAGTGGTATATATGATATAGCATTATACCACAATACCCGAACTTACTCTATATCTATTTTGTATTTTCATATTGTCAAATAAATAAATATAAATTAAGCTGAACGCAAGAAAATACGTTTTGCTTAATTATGAGCCAATTTTACGATTTCCGTCCGTCCGTCTGGCTGGTCGGCTGTCATTGTAAATTTGTACACAAATTAAAGGTCGCAATTTAGCCTACTGAATCGGTTATGGCTTAAATATAACAATATTAAAATTAAATTCAATACAAATAAGTTTTATATAAATATAAATAAATATAAATGACAAATTTCAGGGTGATCGGTCAATAATTGACTATAACTTCCATAATCACTTTAACATGCATAAATTCTGAACAAATGTTTATATCAAGTTAATATTTGACACAAAAAAGTTTAAAAATACAGTGTTAAATTTTATTAGGATCGGCCCATAATTGACCATAGCTCCCATATAAGGCCTACTTCCGGGAATCACCCAAAAGTGCATAAATCCAATATAAATATTAATAAAAATGTTGTGTCAACATACGTATGTTTTATAGAAATATACATTATACTTACTACAAGTATCGCGCATAGCCAATGGAGTAGGGTATCATATGGGCTTTGCCTACTATATATATTTCTTACTTGTTATAACCTTCTCCACAGGTGTAAAGGGTATATATAAGTTTCTCATTCCGTTTGTAATTTCTAGAATATTAATTTAAGACCAAAAAAATGTGTATTTTCTGGATCTTTATTGATAGGGAAGTCAATATAACGATGCCGTCTGTCTATTGAAATCAGTTTTTAGAAGTATCAAATATCGCATATATCAATTATAGGGAATATTCCTTAGAATGACACTAGTAAAAATCAAAAAAAAAATCGTTCCATTAATGGCCAAGTATCGCAAAAAAACCGAAAAGGCATCTAAAAACTTATTT
Source organism: Protocalliphora azurea (assembly GCA_932274085.1). NCBI lineage: Eukaryota > Metazoa > Arthropoda > Insecta > Diptera > Calliphoridae > Protocalliphora > Protocalliphora azurea. Next base: position 62,755,169 of record OW026522.1, read on the forward strand.
ATTTTCGTTCTTCGTTTTAGCACAGAAAATTCGGAATCTTTTTTGGAGTGTTTTTGCGGAAGAAATGAATAAAATCGGTTCATTAGTAACTGAGATATAGGTCAAAACACATTTTTAACTTTGCAAAACATCTATATAAGCTTCGTTTTTATACAAATCTGTTTTAGATATTTTTCTAAAATTTCGTTTTTTTGAATTAACCATATCGGTCCATAAACAACCGTGTTATAGCAAAAATCTTAAAGAATTGTTAAAAATATACACACATAAACATACTCGTATATAAAAAGCATTGCAATGACTTTCAGTGTTGTTGTTTTTTGTATGTATCTACATACAAACATATATGTATATGTGCACGAGAAGATAACAAAGTAAGATAACAAAGTAAAAAGTGCTGCCAAGTTTAAAAAATAACAACTTTGTTAACAAACTAATAATGAAAGGTAACAAACTAATGGACCATAGGTCGAATTGAGAGATTTGTTTTGGACCGGACCACTTGTAGGTGATAGAGGAAGGTTTCAGCTTCATTTTGATATATATTTTATTCACCGCTATAGTTTTTGGTAGAACAAAAATTTCAAAAAAAGATTATTCATATTTCACTCTAAGGGACATTTTGGACCCTAGGTCGAACTGAGTGATTTGTTCCTGGACCGGACCACTTGGAGGTTATAGTGGAAGGTCTCAGCTTCATTTTGATATACATTTTATTCACCGCTATAGTTTTTGGTAGAACAAAGTTTTCAAAAAAAGATTTTTTCATATTTCACTCAAGGGACATTTTTGATTTGTTCCTGGACCAGACTACTTGGACGTGATAGTGGAGGGTCTCAGCTTCATTCTGATATACATTTTATTTACCGCTATAGTTTTTGGTAGAACAAAGTTTTCAAAAAAAGATTTTTTCATATATCCCTCTAGAGGACATTTTGGACCATAGGTAGAACTGAGTGATTTTTTCCTGGACCGGACCACTTGGAGGTGATAGCGGAAGGTCTCAGCTTCATTTTGATATACATTTTATTTACCGCTATAGTTTTTGGTAGAACAAAGTTTTCAAAAAAATATTTTTTCATATATCCCTCTAGAGGACATTTTGGACCATAGGTCGAACTGAGTGATTTGTTCCTAGACCGGACCACTTGGAGGTGATAGCGGAAGGTCTCAGCTTCATTTTGATATACATTTTACTCACCGCTATAGTTTTTGGTAGAACAAAGTTTTCAAAAAAAGATTTTTTCATATTTCACTCAAGGGACATTTTGGGTCATAGGTCAAACTGAGTGACTTGTTCCTGGACCGGACCACTTGGAGGTTATAGCGGAAGGTTTCAGCTTCATTTTGATATACATTTTATTTACCGCTATAGTTTTTGGTAGAACAAAGTTTTCAAAAAAAAAAATTTTTCATATTTCACTCTAAGGGATATTTTGGACCCTAGGTCGAACTGAGTGATTTGTTCCTGGACCGGACCACTTGGAAGTGATAGTGGAAGGTCTCCGCTTCATTTTGATACATATTTTATTCACCGCTATAGTTTTTGGTAGAACAAAGTTTTCAAAAAAATTTTTTCATATTTCACTCTAGAGGACATTTTGGACCCTAGGTCGAACTGAGTGATTTGTTCATGGACCGGACCACTTGTAGGTGATAGCAGAGGGTCTCAGCTTCATTTTGATATATATTTCATTTACCGCTATAGTTTTTCGTAGAACAAAGTTTTCAAAAAAAGATTTTTTCATATTTCATTTACCGCTATAGTTTTTGGTAGAACAAAGTATTGAAAAAAACAATGATGGTGGTGCCCAGATTGCAACGTACCAGCCTTTGAAATAAATGTAAATAATCTGGCAGCCCAGAAATAAATATATTAATAGTTTAAAAACTTGGCACACCTTTTATACTAACATGGCCACCAAGACGGATTTTTACAAGGTGGTTTCGATTAGACATGTAGCCTTCAGTTTTCTGAAGTGTCAAACTGCACATATAAAAAACTTTTGGAACGAACCTTTTTAAATCTGGCTTGGTAACCGTCAAATTTTATTTTCCATCAATGAAACAGCAGGTAAGTGTTTTTTTAATTGATTAAAAATAAGATTTTTAAGTGATAATAATAATTTATATAGTTAATATGTGTGAGTTTAAATTGTGATTTAAAAAAATAGTGATTTTTTCTTTTTTCAAAAAAAATTTTGTGTATGGTAATAGAACTGCCGCGTAATTAAAAATAATTCTGAAAATGGGATTTTTTAAATTCCCAAATAAAAAAAATTATTTTGTAATTTTGCAGAAATAAATATTCTTTTTATTTTTATTTTGTTCTATCGCCATATCGAAAAATTATCGCGCAAAAGCAAAATAAAACTATCGCGAAAAGGAACTCGGTACAAAAAAGAAAACTATCGACATATCAAAAAAGTATCGCCATATTGAAAAAATATTAAGAAAAACTATCGTTTTATCGGTAATATATGAAATTACAAACGGATCGACAAAATTATATAAAATTTAGAAAAAAATCAAAACATGAAATTTAAAATGAATTTTTATTTTTTATTTTTTTATTATATATTTATTAATACGCGCAGAAAGCTCAAGCGAGGGAAGACCACTATCAATAGAAGGAAGACTAAGCTTAAGCAAAGAAAGGCCATTAGAAGGAAGACAAAAAACTTACAAACTTGGAAAGAGGGTAATAAATGTAAATTTTCACTAATACCTTTTATTAACTTTAATAATAGAATTGTTTTAATGCTAAATATAAAAATATTTAATAATAATTTTAAAGTATTTTGTAAATTAATATATAATATAAGAATATATTAAGAATAATTTATAATTAGATAAATTAGTTTAATAAAATATTGATTTCAAAAAATTTTACAAATAAAAAACTTTTAACAATATATAATTTTTAAACTTTTTTTTTTTTTTTTTTTTTTTTTTTTTTTAAATCTAGAGGCGAAATTTCATCATCAGAGTAAGACGTAAGTTTAGTTATTGTTCAAATGATTTAAAGACCATACTGTTAAATTGCTCATTTTTAGAGGATTTGCAGATCATTTCTTCGAAAAATGTTAAATTATTTGAAATTATTATTGAATCGTTAAATGCTATTTGAAAAAAATCTAAATATAATAAGCTTCAAAATAATTTAAAAAATAGAAGAAGGATCTGTAGTATGGCAAAAACCTTGCTGAAAACACGCAAGGTAATAAAAGTAGACACATTTAATAGTGCTACGAAAAAGGCAATCTTCAAAATATACATAAGCTGGAAACATTAAGAAAATGTAAATCTGAAGGTAATTATGATAAATATTATCATCCAGATCCAGTTTACGCTCTTATTTTGATGAAAGATTGTCCATATAAAAATTATATACAACTAGTTGCTTCTCCATTAACAGTTTATACATGGGAAAAGCATACGTTTGAAACTTTTTCCAGTAATGTAAAAATTCTTGAAGATTCAAAATATACATTTCATATTGATGCATCTGGCGAAAGCATGAAACACGTAAAATGTGCTGAAAAGAGAATTTTGACATATAAAATTGTTTTACGAATTTCAGAAATAAAAAAAATTTTAACAATTGCGGAAGCAATTCTTTCTCGCCACACACTCAGTGAAATTTGTGCTTTTCTAGACAAATTGAAATTGCTCATGAAAGAGAGCAATATTAAATATCAGTTCAAATAGCCTTATTGCAGACGGGTTTGTACTGATGTAAGTCCCGCATTATATGGCGCAGTGTTGAAAAGTTTTAATAATCAAACATTATTGGAATACCTTATAGTGTGTGCTAAGTATCTAAATAATGTTAAATTAAATTCAAAGCTCAAACCTGATTTTGTTATCTTGCAGTGGTGTAAATGTCACTATATAAATATAATTTGCAAAGATTTAAATCTAAAATTAGGTAAAAACATTATTTTAAAACCCTTGCTTAAGAATGCTTTAGTAGCGGCATTTAGTTTAAGCAGTATGGAAGAGTGTGAACGTTGGTTTAAGCATATTTTTACTGTTTTACTGTCGCCGTTTAAAACTTGTTTATTTGAACAAAGTTTCGAAATATTACATCAATGCATAATAGAAATTACTGATGAAAACTTAAGTAAGGAATATACGATTTACGATTATGAAAAAATCGACTTTTTGGAATCAGTTGCACTTAATAGTCCTTTTCGGAAAATTTTTCTTTCGATATATGAGGATATTAAAACTGCATTGAAAAATGTTACAACAGGTCGTTGCGTAAATCAATACCGCAACGATGATATGTGTACGTTTTTGTTAAATAAATATTGCCCTTTTATTGTACTTTGGACAAACGTTATTGGCATTCATGTTGATACATCTGGGGAGCATATAAGTAATGGCCCGATTGAATTTTCTTATTATTTGCAAAAACATGTTATACTACCGCACAAATCTGTAAGACCAGATGTTTTCGTTAAAATAATGAGAATTGATTATCTAAGTTCCTTAAAGGAGTTACGATATAATTATAAAATGTTTGGATCAGTTGATAAGGAAATAGAGAATACAATTATTTTAAGCCAAAATGAGTTAAATGAAAAGCATAACAATAGTAGAATAATTAAAGAGCATTCTTATATTTGTTCAACTCCAAGCGAAAAAAACAAGACTCCACACTGGATATAAGTGTTGAAGTAATAGAAAAAGATCACAGATATTCTCAAGCAAGTGGGAATATTAAGACAGAGCCCGAAGAAGAATGGGGGAAGTTGAGTCAAAAAAAAAAAAAAACAATTCCTAAAATAATGCATGAAGCAAAGGCAAGTAAGAAGGTTTCAGAAATTCGTAAAAATAATAGTAATGCGATTCAAAAAGATAACTTTTTTCTATTTAAATTTGATGAATTATTTTCTGAAATTAATAATAGAATAGACTCTATAAATGTTCGATTTACCGATTATTTAGAAAAGTTTAAAAATTATATATTGTTGAAAATTTTTTATTTGTAAAATTTTTTGAAATCAATATTTTGTTAAACTAATTTATCTAATTATAAATTACTCTTAATATATTCTTATATTATATATTAATTTACAAAATACATTTAAATTATTATTAAATATTTTTATATTTAGTATTAAAATAATTCTATTATTAAAGTTAATAAAAGGTATTAGTGAAAATTTACATTTATTACCCTCTTTCCAAGTGTGTAAGTTTTTTGTCTTCCTTCTAATGGCCTTCCTTTGCTTAAGCTTAGTCTTCCTTCTATTGAGCCTTCCTTCCATTGATAGTGGTCTTCCTTCGCTTGAGCTTTCTGCGCGTATTAATAAATATATAATAAAAAAATAAAAAATAAAAATTCATTTTAAATTTCATGTTTTGATTTTTTTCTAAATTTTATATAATTTTGTCGATCCGTTTGTAATTTCATATATTACCGATAAAACGATAGTTTTTCTTAATATATTTTTCAATATGGCGATACTTTTTTGATATGTCGATAGTTTTCTTTTTTGTACCGAGTTCCTTTTCGCGATAGTTTTATTTTGCTTTTGCGCGATAATTTTTCGATATGGCGATAGAACAAAATAAAAATAAAAAGAATATTGGTGGTCTTGGTGGCCATGTTAGTATAAAAGGTGTGCCAAGTTTTTAAACTGTTAATATATTTATTTCTGGGCTGCCAGATTATTTACATTTATTTCAGAGGCTGGTACGTTGCAGTCCGGGCACCAACATCATTGTTTTTTTCAATACTTTGTTCTACCAAAAACTATAGCGGTAAATGAAATATGAAAAAATCTTTTTTTGAAAACTTTGTTCTACGAAAAACTATAGCGGTAAATGAAATGTATATCAAAATGAAGCTGAGACCTTCCACTATCACCTCCAAGTGGTCCGGTCCAGGAACAAATCACTCAGTTCGACCTATGGTCCAAAATGTCCTCTAGAGGGATATATGAAAAAATATTTTTTTGAAAACTTTGTTCTACCAAAAACTATAGCGGTAAATAAAATGTATATCAGAATGAAGCTGAGACCCTCCACTATCACGTCCAAGTAGTCCGGTCCAGGAACAAATCAAAAATGTCCCTTGAGTGAAATATGAAAAAATTTTTTTGAAAACTTTGTTCTACCAAAAACTATAGCGGTGAATAAAATGGATATCAAAATGAAGCTGAGACCTTCCACTATCACCTCCAAGTGGTCCGGTCCAGGAACAAATCACTCAGTTCGACCTAGGGTCCAAAATGTCCTCTAGAGTGATATATGAAAAAATCTTTTTTTGAAAACTTTGTTCTACCAAAAACTATAGCGGTGAATAAAATGTATATCAAAATGAAGCTGAGACCTTCCACTATAACCTCCAAGTGGTCCGGTCCAGGAACAAATCACTCAGTTCGACATGGGGTCCAAAATGTCCTCTAGAGGGATATATGAAAAAAATTTTTTTGAAAACTTTGTTCTACCAAAAACTATAGCGGTAAATAAAATGTATATCAGAATGAAGCTGAGACCCTCCACTATCACGTCCAAGTGGTCCGGTCCAGGAACAAATCACTCAATTCGAGCTATGGCCAAAAATGTCCCTTGAGTGAAATATGAAAAAATTTTTTTTGAAAACTTTGTTCTACCAAAAACTATAGCGGTAAATAAAATGTATATCAAAATGAAGCTGAGACCTTCCTCTATCACCTCCAAGTGGTCCGGTCAAGGAACAAATCACTCAGTTCGACCTAGAGTCCAAAATGTCCCTTAGAGTGAAATATGAAAAATCTTTTTTTGAAATTTTTGTTCTACCAAAAACTATAGCGGTGAATAAAATATATATCAAAGTGAAGCTGAGACTCTCCTCTATCAACTCCAAGTGGTCCGGTCCAAAAGAAATCTCCCAATTCGACCTAGGGTCCATTAGTTTGTTATCTTTCATGATTAGTTTGTTAACAAAGTTGCGACTGTTAACTTGGCAGCACTTTTACTTTGTTATCTTACTTTGTTAAGTTCACGCCGACTATATGTATATAAATTTAGTAGTCATCGGAATCTATCAGTGTTGTTATTGTTTTTTTTTAAGGAAGCAACGCTTGTTATGATAGTTTAATTTTGTGTTTACATTTTTGTAGTTTGGAAAAAAATGTAGATTATTTTTGTAAGTATAAATATGAAAATATGAAAGCATATTTTGAGGCGTATTTATTATTTATCAGTAAAATGGTGAAAAGTATAAAAGACAGCCGAAAATAGAGCTCTAACTTGTTTTTTTTATGTTCTTCTGTTGACTTTATTATTTAAATTTGGTTTTCAATTTTTTTCAAACTTTTGAAGTACGATTTTTATAATTTTTTAGATCTAGTTTTGCAGAATTTGCATTCAAAATTTTCAAATGCTATTTATTTACCTTAATAAAAAAATTAATGACATATATCAGTCGGTGACCATAAAAGATATGTACACAATATTTTTACAGAAGATAATTTTTGATATAATGCGTATTTCTACATTATTAACTTAAATTTTTTTTTTTTTTTTGAGTTATAACGTTCTTGAAGTAAATGAGCGATATGTTCATTACACTGGTTGGGGTCATATTAGTCATGCCCATTAAAAAAATCAATACGTGATAGAAAAAAATTGAAAACAGATTCTTGTTTAGCGCATCAAATTCCATCTAGTCCACCTATTTTTGTTTAAAGAAGAAAAAAATGTTTTCCACCAGTGCGCATTGGAGCATAATACAAAATTTTTACAAATAAATCTGTAACATCTAATGGATTTGCATAAAATTTCACGTATGCATAGCAGAGAAGAGTTCAATCTTAAGTTTGGACGGTGGATCTCACAGTCTCCTTAGGAGCGGAGCTAAGGAGGCTCATAGAAAATGTTTAACCGATTTCCAAATTTTTGTTTATTACCCGATTTCAAAGATTTTTATATCTTCTTAAATCTCTTAATAAGACCTGTGATTGCATGTGCTATTTATTTCCTACAGTTTTCGAGTCAACCGTCTTAATTTTTCATGACGTTGGTCAAGGTTTTTCATATCTACCCCAACATTTCAAACTGATTTCACTCAATTTTTCTATAGTTAGTTAAAGAACAAAATTATATATCGGTGTCCTTTCCGAGTTCAATAATAAACGATTTTGAATTTGAACTTGCAAAAATTAGAATTTTTTGAGTTTTTTGCTCTTTCCTCCAAAACAAAATTGTTTTTACGTAGGGTCTACACGAGATATTTTTCTATCATGAGAAACGCCAAATTCTTATCATGATAAGAATTTCGCTCCAGCGAAGATAAATTTGTTTTGCTATCAATCGTCATTTTGCTGTTGGTTTTTTACGTTTATTTTTTTAAGAAGAAGCGCACTTCTTCATGGCAATCTCAATTAACTAATTAATTATTTGGAGCAAAAATACAATGTAATTTAAAAAAAGAAAATTTTACTATTAAATTTTGACAACATAAAAAAATAAAAAGTGATTTACTATAATAATTTTATCTACGTGTTCCCATATATGCTCATATAAGTAAAAAAATTGCAGTAGCTCTGCCGACGTTTTGTTACCTGTTATTATAGAAAATCTCTCATGTAGGCTCTACGCTAGGAACATATAATATTCTTTTCTGTATCTTCAAGGAGATTATTTCAAAATTAAAAATCACCCAGTAGAGCTAAGTACAGATCCCGCCAAATTTTACCTATTTTGTATCGAAATAATTACTTTAGCCTATATATTTTAAAATCGCAATGCATGGATCTGCAAAAGGAATGCAGTTTTGGAAATTATAATATTGTTACGTTTTTACCTTTTAAAAACGGTGGTTTATTTCCTTTAAATAACCCGTATACCCGATTGCAAATAAAAGCAGTTTAGTAGTTTAAAAGTTGCAACAATTCTTTATTTTATTTAAAAACGTACAATAATAACAGTTTAAATAGTCACTTTTGTGTTAATATACACACACACACACTTAAATTACACACTTTATACAGCACACTTCAATAATGTATTATACAGTTGATGAATTAATGTATTATTACAGTTGATGCGATTTACTTAACGATGCTTCCAATTAGACTCACTCAATGGTGTTCTCACGGCCAATTTATATACACTGCACAGTGGGGCAGAATCGAAATTTTTTGGAAATAAATCTGTAACTTCTGATCGGCTGTTTGGATTTTCATGAAATTTAGTATAGGCATAGCAGAGGAGTGTACAATGTTAAGTTTGGAAGGGGGTACAACAAACCCCTCAGGGGCGGAGCTAAGGGGGCTCAAAGTTAGGTACCACTGACATAAAAAATTTTTAATCGCTTGCCAAATTTCTCGTCCGATTTCAAATATTTTTATATATTGTTGTAGGCCTTGATAAGACCTATAAAAAAATGCTTACATGTCCTATTGTTCTCTTATAGTTTTCAAGTTATTTGCGTTTGAATTTTTAAGCTCCATAATTTTGTATGTTCTTGGTCCAGTTTTTTTTTATATATATCCCAGTATTTCCGAACGATTTTATTAGTTTTTTTCCTACCTAGTTAAAGAACAAAATTATCTATTGAAAAAATAAAATTGAAGTCGATATCTTTACCGAGTCCAAAAATAAACGATTTTGAATTTGAAAATTCCAAAAAAGACTACTTTTTGTGTTTTTTTTAGCCGAAAAAGTATCTACACTCTTTTTTATGTAAAATAAAATTTTCTTTAGCAGCATATAAGAGTTTTAAACTTTTCTGAAAGGCAACTTCACAAAGATAACTTTAAGGTAAAAAACATGCCCAATAACTAAATGGGTCACGGTACACATCCTCCCGAATTCGACCCATTTTATATGAAAGTTTTGACTTTAGACCATTTTTTCTCCAATCCCAAAGCACGAATCGACTTCCGCTTGTCGATGTAAACTAAAGGCAAAAGTTGGAAGTTTGTAAAAATATAGTCATATATACAATAAATTGGAAATATAAAAGTTTAAAGGCGAATATTTCTCAAATGAGGCATGATATTGACTTGAATCTTTTTGCAAAAGATCGGAAATTATATATGCTAAAGGATAAGCTTAATTTGGAATACATATTTTTAAAATTTCCTTCGCTATTTAGAAATAAACCAAACAAAAGGCCCAATTTGGGGTTTTTGGAGAAAAAACAAATTTTTTAATTGCAATAACATATTTGTTTATAAAGCTATCTTAATAAAATTTGCAGGAAATGTGGATCTTATTAATATAAATAAAAGCGCATTAACCACATTTCAATTAGGGGTAGGGTTTTCCTGAATTCCCAGAAAAACTAATAAAAATTCCCAAAAATGTGATTTTTGGCTATAAGATCCACATTTTTCCGAAGTCCCATAGATTTTTATTTAAAACTTTTAACAACATATTGGAGATTCTTAAAATATATTCCGCTTGTCGATTCGTGCTTTGGGGTTTGAGAAAAAATGGTCTAAAGTCAAAACCTTCATATAAAATGGGTCGAATTCGGTAGGGTGTGTACCATGACCAATTGAGTTATTGGGATTGTTTTTTATTTTAAAATCATCTCCGTGAAGTTGCCTTTCAGAAAAGTGCAAAATTATTATATGTTGCTAAAGAAAATTTTATTTTAGATAAAAGAGAGTGTAGATACTTTTTCGGCTAAAAAAACAAACACAAAAAGTCGTCTTTTTTGCAATTTTCAATTCAAAATCGTTTATTTTTGGACTCGGTAAAGATATCGACTTCAAATTTTTTTTATTCAATAGATAATTTTGTCCTTTAACTAGTTAAGAAAAAAACTAATAAAATCGGTCGGAAATACTGGGATATATATGAAATTCATCAAAACATTTTTGATGAATTCATTCAAAATTAAATTTCGTTTATCGTCGATGGGCTCACAAAAGTATAATTTTTCAAGGGACAAGGTAAATAACTTATTTTTTGTTTGAAAGTCATGCAATATATATTATTTTTCTATATATATCATCAGAATTACTAGATGCTACTTGACTTTTATAATAGGAAATATAAAATTAATGTAAATTTTATTTATTTTTTAATCTTAAGTTTAATCATAAATAATACACATTTTTCACCAAAAAAATAAAAAAGCGCAGAAAATGTGCACTAACATGTTAACGATTTTTTTGACGTTTTCCAATAGTCGAATTGTCGATTTTTAGTTATAAATTGCATTTAATACAATTTATAACTACAATGTTATTTTTGAATTATTTAGCTCAAAGCAAGTGTAACTACCGTTAAAATATTTTTTTAATTAATTAATAAATCTGTCGTTTACATATGGAGTTCTATATATTTTGAGTTGTACACTTTTTGAGAAAAACGTACAAAACATTAAAATATTTAGAAAATTAAATTTTTATATCAAAAAAAGTGTTGATATTTTTTTTCCTAAAAATTATTAAAATAGTAAATATTTCCGCCACTTTTTGAAATGATAAAATTAAAAATCGTAGAAGGACAATTTCAAAAATGTACCTGAAAATTAATTTGCATCTAAAATGCATTTAGTTAAATACTAATTTTATTTAACAAATTTATTATAAAAGAGGTCAAATATGGAAATCTCACAAATAATGAAAATTCATTAAAAATTTGGAAAATATAGTCTATTAAAATAACATACTTTTTTGATTTTTTTAGTTTTTTAATAATTTAAAATCGCAAAAACAAATCACTGTTTTTGATTTTTTAAACAAAAGTTGGATACCTTTTATTAGCTTCACAGAGAAAATGTTTAGTAAATATGAGGAAAATTGAAAGTCATGAGGTAAAAATTGTACTTTTTTATGAGTTCTTTCGAGGAATTCATGATCCATATTTCTTAAATTAGTTGGTGCATAATTATTAACAAAAAATAATCTTCTTGTAAATGTAAACAATTTACTTATAGAAAAGATTTATCGGAACTTATATAGTATTATATTCGATCCAATTGTGTACGCGTTTATTATGAAAAGGCGAATAAACACTTTTCAAAAGTCCAAAACGCTTTTGCAATTTTAATAAAACTTTTAATTTCATAACCATTAGAAATTCTTAAATAGGATACTAAGTATCCAAAGACATTTTTAATGAATTTATTCTAAATTAAATTTCGTATATCGCCGGTGCGCTTACAGAAAGTTCTAAGGATTCTTTTATAACTTCTCAAGAGACAAGGTAGATAACTTATTTATTGTTTGAAAGTCATAAAAATTGTATATTAATTTTTATGTACATATCATAAGACTTAGTAAATACTATATGATTTTCATAATAGGTCACAAATATGAAATTAATGTAGTTTTTATTAATTTTTTTTTTTAATTTAAAACTTAGTCATAAATAAAAAAATCATAAAAAAGCATAGATAATGGTCATTAACATCTAAAAAAATTAAATTTTTTATGTTGAAATCAAAGTACTGGTTTATTTAAAAGGAAATAAACCAGTTTTTAAAAGGTAAAAACTAAACAATATACTTCACGAAATAAAATAAATACATTTTAATTAATATTACTATATTTGTGCGTACATTGGAGAACCCAATTTCGAAGTAAGAGTCTAAGACGGGGATTTTTTAAAAATTTGCGTTGGTGACACTTAAATAGCACACTTTAGATAAATAAAAAAATTTGAATTTTTTAATAATTGCATTAGGCAATAAAAACAACGAGTGTCGCTGCAGCATGTCGCAGCGACAGCATTTTTACTGGAATTTTTGTATTCAAACCAGTATCAAGCATTGAGTACAAGAGTTACCACATATTAAATACTTTTTCTACCAAAATTGTTTCTAAAAACTATTAAAATGTACCAACACTTTTAAATATACATTTTAAAAACATATTCATGAATCTGAGCGAATGAATGCAAGCAAAACAATTAATAATAAAAATTACAAAACATTTCAATTTGTTCGAATTATTTGATCACGTATTTAAAATCAATTATTTGAATACAATTGAAACAAAAACTGTGTTTTTTCGAAATATCTAAAAATTTTCGTGAGTAGTTATAGCTATAGCTGCTTAAAAATTGAGTAGGAATAAAAATATTACCAACTCTAAGAAATGTATGGTTTGTCAGATTTTCAATTTTAAAATTTGGCTAATTAAAAACCGAGAAATTTTCAAAAATTTTAAATAACTGTTTGTGATGGCATCATAATTTTAATTTTATTTGAAAAGATAACAAAAACTATGTGTCTAAGCTAATATTTAGGAGCGATAAGTTTTATTCGAAGTATTGATGGATATAGATATAAATTTTGAAAAAAAAAACACAGCGAATAATATTTCAAATCAAACTATTCGCTCCTAAATATTAGCTTATACATAATTTTTGTTATCATTTCAAATAAAATTGAAATTATGATACCATCACAAATTTCTGTGAAAATTTAGGAAATTTTTTCATTTTTTAATTCATAAAATTTAAAAAATTGAAAATCTTGTAATTGTATATTAGTTATCAAATTCACGAACCATATATTGCTAGTTGTTGGTAACATTTTTATCCCTACATACGAGTAAGTTTTAAGCAGCTATAGCTTTAACTACTACTGAAATTTATATACTTTTACTGAATATTAATATAATTTCGGAAAAAGAACACATTGAATAATATCCTTAATTTATTAAATAAATATAATAAATTATAATTAATTATAAATATAATAATTCATTTATTAATGAAAAACATCAACATAAATGCAATATTGAGATCCTGTATTCAAAACACTCTATCTCGAACAACACTAAGTCAACTACTACCAAAAATTTCGGTAAGATATCTTAACGAACAAAGATTTTATTAGCGACAAAAATATTTATAGTTTACGCAAAAACCTATTTTTTATAAAAAATGTACTTTAATTCCAAAAATCATAAAAAGTATGGACTCCATTTTTTTTCAAATAAACTCTCTTGTCCAGCTAAGTCACGAAAATTTCCAAAAATGTAGTACTTTTTGTGTGTCAAAAAGTCATAAGAGGTAAACCACATACATGCTCAGGAGCTTGACTTGCAATGTTTGTAAAAATTGTATCTGTAATAAAATCTGTATTCGTTAAGATATCTTAACGAAATTTCCGGTAATTGTTGACTTTGTCATTTAAAATGGCGAAGTGTAAAAAAAATTTAAGATTTTTGTAAAAGGAATCCTGAAACTTCTAAAAACTATTGAAAATTGTAGAAATGGGATTTATTTGAATTTTGCCCATGAAGTCTACATTTGTTGCAGCTCTGGAAAAAGCAACATATTGTTACGAAATTGTACTTGAATTCAAATATAACGGTTTTAACGGCTGGTTTAAAGTTAAATGTTTCTCGACGTTTCTACTTATGTTAACAGCAGTTAACATATCTGTAGAAATTATTAACATAATTGTAAACATACAACACTGAATAAAAAGCTTTAGCCATTGTTTTTAAGTATGGCAACAATAAATGTTGAAACTGCTAACATTAACATCGAAAGCTCTAAATTTTGAATATACTAGTTTGTCTGTTAAGAACATTGTAGAAAGAGACAGAATTTTCGAGATGCATCTAGATGGCACACAGTGGGGTCAAACGCAAATTTTTTGGTAATAAATCTGAATCTCCTAAACTACTGGTCGGATCAAATTGAAATGTATGGAAGAGTTGTAGAGAAGGACCTAAGCTTTCAGAAAAATCATCTTGTAGTCACCCTGTGATAACACGAGATAAGCTACAGGGTGTCAAAGTTGACTACCTCGAGTATGTAAAAGTTAAAAAAAATCGTAACTTGTACAAATGAAGTCCGATTTTAAAGATTTTTATATTTCTGGAAAGTGCTTGGAAAATAAGCTTACTCATCTAAGTTATCTCTTACAGTTAAAAAGATATTTACGCTTGAATTTTGAATTTTTGATTTTTTGGCTCGACTTTCTTTCGTTTTTCGGGAATAAGTCCGGAGATATATGAGGTAAAAATTTTTTAAAAATATTCTGTAATTTGCTACATATTTCAAAATAATATGCTGAAAGAATTTTTGGATTATCTCAATTCGTCTAGACGTGAAAAATATTCAAAGTCAGCACTCTGAAATTGGCATGAAAAATGGCTATTTTTTTACAAAAATATAGTACAATTCATTCACTTTTTTCTCAAAGTTCCGTTAATAAAAAAATTTTTTTCTTATTAATTTCAAAAGATAAGGCTTCATAAATGGTTAATAAAGAAATTTTGAATTGATTTAAGTTTGCACCCTACATCCAGCATTGGCCGAAAATTGTCAATTTTAAAAAATAGTTTCATTTTTATCGATTAATAAAAAAAATGTCACGCGAGCGTTTTTAAATTTGGTACCCATATTTTTTATAGAAATGCAGGAGTGGAGATTTTATGTTAAAAGTCAGTTTTTTTAACGACTATTTTTAAAAGCATATTAAAAGCATATTAGCATAATATTTTTAATATTATTTCTTATGTAATGTATAAAACATAAATCAAGCCTTCATTTCTAAAAAAATCAAGAAAATAGCTCCAATAACCTATTTTTGGTAATTTTTCAAAAATAAATTTTTTTTGAAAAAATAGCTGAAAATCCAAAAAAATTTAATTTTTTTAATAAAACTCCACTAATTTTGCAAATACTTTAAAAATGTTTAAAGAATATAAAGATAGACTTATTTACCAATTCAACGATATATAAAATGTTGATATAGGTCATTTAATAATAGTAATATAATGGCCTCAAAACTACCAAGTCACGTCAAAAGTTGCAAAATTCACTATTTTGTTCCGTATTTCCATATGTGTGTATACGTAACATTTTAGTTTTCTAATGTATTATGTAGATATATATTTGTTATTATAAAGTAGTAAATTCTTTATTTGAGTAATGTTTATTTAATTTGTTCTACATATTTACATACTTATTATACATATATCCCGTATATTTATTTTATTAAGAATATATTATCGAAGATATTATTAGAGATTTTCTTAAAAATAATCAGAAACATCAAACGTTAGCAAATTTTTAACTTCCTTAGCTTCGGAATCCTCTTTTTCTATTTCAAGAGTGATTTTTGGTAGCCATCGTGTTCTTATAGAATATATAACTAGATCTGATGATATTAATAAATATTCCATTAAGTCAATATTTTGCGCTGTTTTCGAACATTTTCGGGTATTGAAAAGTCGGAAATGTTTAACATCTTTATTTCGGGCTTTCTGTGCTTCCTCTGTTAGCTCTCCCAATGGCAAAATACTATTTTCTATTATTTCTTTTGTGAATTGTTGGAGTCATTGATTTCCAGAGGTATGTAATGTTAAGTAGTTCTTTAGTTTCGTAAGCAAAAATTTTTTAATTTGTTTTTTGCTATTAATGGCTGCCAATATAATCTTAAAACGCTTCAAAATATTTAAGTCAATGCCTGTGATTGAAGATGTGAGTTCCGGATTTTCAAAGAAACGTCTTGCTGTATTTCCATCATTTGAGCTTCCATAGCCATGTAGAGGTTTATCAATTATTAATCCGAGTTGTTCTTTGAATTCTAATTGAATTCTTTTCTTCTCCTCTTTTCGTAATTCGTGAAGTTCCAAATTGTTTTTTACTGTAGCATTTTCCTGCCCGGGAATATTTCTGTACTTCATATCATATGCAAGATGTAAGCAGAACTCCAAAAATCTTATCCTTGCGTGGAGTGGTGATATTCCAAATTTTAAAGAATTTTTATTAACAAGGACTTCAGAATTATCCTGAAATTGTGAACTTATTTTTCCACATATATTACATTTCCATGTAGATGTTATATCTGTTATAGCGTTTGCAACTTTTCCATCAATCATCGTTAATTGTTGTTGAAATGTAACTTTAATAGTTCTGTTTGATACTTTTACATATATTGGGGGCAATGCTTTAATTTCTTCTGTCAATTGGTTGACAATGCTGTTTATTGTAACCGTGGTTTCTTTTGTGTAATCAAAAAGGATTGGACGGCACAAAAATTTGGAACCTGGAGTTAAATTTATCCATATATATTATCAAAAAGCGAGTCATTTCTTGTCAATGAGGAAGGCTTATTTAAGCA
The DNA here is from genome assembly GCA_932274085.1 of Protocalliphora azurea. NCBI lineage: Eukaryota > Metazoa > Arthropoda > Insecta > Diptera > Calliphoridae > Protocalliphora > Protocalliphora azurea. The sequence goes on from OW026522.1 coordinate 62,772,219, forward strand.
CATTCGAAGTGGTACCAGAGACGCTATAAACAGCGAGGAATAATTATTTCCAGAATTACTTCCATCCAGTTGTTTGTATTCCGAAAATCCTGATGTTCCATCGCAGCCCCTTTTGAATATTAAAATAAGTTCAGAGTCTTTGCATTTTTCAATGTTATCATTGCTGAAGGTAGATATAATTCTAGAGGCAGTATTTTCAAGTAATTGCAATATATTAACTTTAGCACTTTTAACAGAAGCATTAACCGGGTGCTCCATAGGCTGTAAAATATTACTTTTCGCTTCTCTCACTGATTTGCTACTGGGAAAGATATCATATCCTTTTTCGCTAACAGATTTCCTCAAAATCTCGTATTGGTTTCTTGATAATCCTAAATTTAATATTAGAGCTAAAGCATCTTCAGAGGTAAAGGACGATGTTGATTTCGGTGTCACTATGCTTTCGATTATCCGATGTAATCGATTGGGAGAAGCTGTTGGTAACACATCTATAACTTTTTCTACTTCCTTTGGTTGCGTACGTGTTACTAAAGCTTTAAATGTATCTTTTATTTCGACATTCGTATGTGAATTTAGAATAGATTCCTGTTTGGTCCTCTTTGTTCTTAGCTGGACTTCATCGTATCTTCTTTTTGGTCGACGCTTTTTCTGCTTTCCGATGAAAATTGGTATTTCTCCCTCCAACCACTCTTCATTTTTCTTCTTGAACTTTGGTATTGACCAATCTGAAGCTTGCATCCTTTTTTCGTATGATTTATAAAAATTTTTAAAAAAAACTGTCTTCTGCAGTAAGAGTTAAACCAAAAGATACTACTGTATCAATGAGTTTTCTTATTTTTTCTGGACGATTTATAATATCAGATAGATTATCCCAGATTACTTTGCAAATAGAAAAGTGTTTTAATGTAATCTCCATAATGGCAAATTCACTAATAAATCTGCATATTTATAAGGATACTTATATATAGAAAAAGAATATTTATATCAGGTAAATGGTGACAGGCAAAAATGAATTAAAAAATTTAAATTTTTGCTCAAAACCCCCAATTTCATTCAGTTTATTTTTATGACCTGTAGTGTTAAACAGGTACGTCAAAAAATGTACCTATGCGATTGTAAAAAAAATCATTTTTGTTATAATACATTAATTAAGTAGCTAGGTAAATTATTTAAAAACTTAAAAAAATGTAATAAAAAACGAAGGAAAATATACTTATTTATGTACTTAGGTAATTTTAAAAACCTTTTCAGTAGAAAAAAATTATGAACACTTTAAATAAATTCATTAATAAATATTATTATCTCGTAACAAAAATAAGCAATGCAGTTGAGTGTTACGTATACACACATATAGAAATACGGAACAAAATAGTGAATTTTGCAACTTTTGACGTGACTTGGTAGTTTTGAGGCCATTATATTACTATTATTAAATGACCTATATGAACATTTTATATATCGTTGAATTGGTAAATAAGTCTATCTTTATATTCTTTTAACATTTTTAAAGTATTTGCAAAATTAGTGGAGTTGTATTAAAAAAATTAAATTTTTTTGGATTTTCAGCTATTTTTGGAAAAAAAATTTATTTTTGAAAAATTACCAAAAATAGGTTATTGGAGCTATTTCCTTGATTTTTTTAGAAATGAAGGCTTGATTTATGTTTTATACATTACATAAGAAATAATATTAAAAATATTATGCTAATATGCTTTTAATATGCTTTTAAAAATAGTCGTTAAAAAAACTGACTTTTAACATAAAATCTCCACTCCTGCATTCGTTTTTGGCCGGGCGGGAAGCAGTTTAGTGCTAAATCATTCTAAATCTATTTCTATAAAAAATATGGGTACCAAATTTGAAAAAGCTCGCGTGACATTTTTTTTATTAATCGATAAAAATGAAACTATTTTTTAACATTGACAATTTTCGGCCAATGCTGGATGTAGGGTGCAAACTTAAATCAATTCAAAATTTCTTTATTAACCATTTATGAAGCCTTATCTTTTGAAATTGATAAGGAAACAATTTTTTTATTAACGGAACTTTGAGAAAAAAGTGAATGAATTGTGCTATATTTTTGTAAAAAAAATAGCCATTTTTCATGCCAATTTCAGAGTGCTGACTTTGAATATTTTTCACGTCTAGACGAATTGAGATAATCCAAAAATTCTTTCAGCATATTATTTTGAAATATGTAGCAAATTACAGAATATTTTTAAAAAATTTTTGCCTCATATATCTCCGGACTTATTCCCGAAAAACGAAAGAAAGTCGAGCCAAAAAATCAAAAATTCAAAATTCAAGCGTAAATATCTTTTTAACTGTAAGAGATAACTTAGATGAGTAAGCTCATTTTTTCTTTATCTTGCTAAGCACTTTCCAGAAATATAAAAATCTTTAAAATCGGACTTCATTTGTACAAGTTACGATTTTTTTTAACTTTTACATACTCGAGGTAGTCAACTTTGACACCCTGTAGCTTATCTCGTGTTATCACAGGGTGACTAAAAGATGATTTTTCTGAAAGCTTAGGTCTTCCTCTACAACTCTTCCATACATTTCAATTTGATCCGACCAGTAGTTTAAGAGATTCAGATTTATTACCAAAAAATTTGCGTTTGACCCCACTGTGCGGGGTAAGCTTAGCGTTTCAGTATCGAGAGGTATCGCTTTAGATTTTGTGGCTTCAAGTTTTATTTGTGATATCTCAGCACTCATGCAGGGAAATTGCAATCATGTGGCTGGAGATGCGGGAAAAGACGGAGTTGCAGCTTCGTGTACCGACTGTGATTCGTTTGTATCGATTCCCTTCATGATCTGAAGGCACAAATGTGGCAAACCTTTTTCTAAGCTCTTCCACGGTTCCGGAAGAATTTTGCTCGAACTGGCTCAAGTAATTTTAATAATAATCATAATAATACAAAATTTAAATAAATTCATAGTTGTTGTTGGCAAAAACGAAAGCAGTGACCATTGATGAGCAACCGTTTTTTGAGTTAATTGAGAGTATGTTTCTGGAATGCAAATGGTTTAAACAAAAATAAAACGGAAATTTATTGATTCATGAAAAAGCAAAATGTTGATGTGATGTTAGAGTCCGAGACTCATCTCATCAATAGAAACAATTTTTATATTTCAGGTTATTTATTACATTCTACTAATTACCCGGATGGAAAAGCACATAGTAGTACTGGTATACCAATTAAAAACCGAATACGACATTATGCCCTAGATGAATTCTCAAAAGATTACTTGCAGACAACATCAATTCATCTTGAATGTTTTTCAGGTGGTTTAACCCTAAGCTCGGTTTAATGCCTACCACTATTTTGATTGACCAAAGAAAAATTTCAAGAATTCTTTCACGCACTAGGAGATCGTTCCCTTGCAAGTGGCGATTGTAATGCCAAACACACGTGCTGGGGTTTAAGATTGATGAATCTTAGAAATAGACAGCTTTATAAGATACTAGTCGATCGCAAAAATGGCATTGATTTCATGTCCCCTGGACATCCAAAGTAATGGCCGGCTGATCCTAGAAAAATTCCTGACTCCATAGACTTTACCATTTCTAAAAATATAAACCGAAATTCAATAACTACAGAAATTTCTTATTTCTTATGATTTATGATTTAACTTCTATAAATCCTATAATAGTAACATACTATAGAAGGACTAACTTACGAAATTATCCCACGAATACTTTCTATAGGACAAATTGGTTAAAATATAGAAAATACAAAAGTAATAATATACACACGAATTTCAGTGTGAGGAAGATACTAATAAATGCGTCAATGACTTTACGTCATTACTTACTTCAGCAATGAAACATTCTAATGGTCAAACTTCTATAAAGGATGATAAGATTACTTCCAGTATTGAAACTAAAAAACTTTTCCTTGAAAAAAGAAAACTCTGAAGAGAACCAGATCACCAGATGCAAAGATGAGGCTGTCCATAACAAGCAAAAAACTAAAAAGAACCCTTCAATTGGAAGAGGATCGCCAAAGTAGAAAACACATTGAAAGCTTTACGAATAATAAAAATACCAGTAGAGGCACGAAGTCCTTTAAGGAAGGCTAACGGTACGTGGGTCCGTAGTGCAGAAGATAAGGCCAATTTATTTGCATGCTACTTAAGCACAGTCTTTTAACCCGATCACAAACAAATGATTTTGTATCAGAAGAGACACTTTACAGTAGTATGGAAATGGGAAGGCAATAGTTGTTTTTGTTTTTAAAGGAGTAAGAGCAATTTTGAAGAGCAATTGTTTGTATGAAATTGAAAACCAATGAATTTGCTTTTGTAATTTTTTCTTGTACTCGTATATGTATTAATAGTGTGAAAAATTGTTTTGCATTTTATGAAATTGAAAACCAATGTATTTATTTTGTATAATAATATATATGTAATTATGTTAAAATATATACAAAAAATTTAACGGGGAGACAATTTTCTACTTTTTTGCACTTTTAATTGCGATGAAATTAAAAACTGATGACTTGAATAAATAGCGTTTGAGTATTTTTGCTTTATTCACCTACATATTTTTATATGGTTATTTTTGTTTTTGTAAAGTGGAAAATATTTTTGAATATTCTAATAACAAAAGGGAGTATTTTTTATTCACATTAAACATTTTTCATATCTAGAATACTTTTAAAATTAGTTTATGGCTCAATATTTATGTATTTATAATATTTTCTCAATTTGAAATATTAAGATATATGCCCAAATTTCTCTTCTTTGGAGATAAACTAGATTAGATATAAATATCAAAAGCAAAATTATTTCAATCAGTTAATAAACTTTTTAAAAGGCGAAACAAAACTGGAATCGAATATAGTTGCAAATGCTGATATTGTTGCGGCTTTCAATAAATTAAAAACAACACCATATCTAGCAGTAAAGGATTTACTACCATCAAAGACATATAAAGTATTAAGTACGTTCCGCCATAAGAACAGGGAATGTTATATCTTCCCAAACGATATAATAATTTGGAAGATAAAGTAATAGAAGAAGTTAATAATGAACAATTCACTTTAAGGAGGAACTTAGATAATGGTTTATATGTTTTGGAATTGGAAGAGGTAGTCAGTGAAAACTCCGCTGGAGAAGACGTAGTGGGAGAGTTTTTCATCCCAAATTCTCAACCATATTTCAGTTGGGAAAATAGTAAAATTCCAAGAAATTCTTAATAAAGAAAATTAGTTAATTAGTATATAGGTATCATTTTTTTGTTTTTTTTTTCTTTATAATAACTTTTTGCAATTTTGAACTTGGTAAGGGTCTTGTGAATTTTAGAAATAATTTTAGTAAATAATTGACATATTCAAAGTAATGGATACATCCAACAACACTAAAACTGGATCAAATTATACTTCAAACAAGGGTCAAATTGAAATTTAAGCAATCTTAATACTGCCGCCTATAGACATTTCACTATTCCTTGCATTGCATGATGGTCGTGATAAAATTCTCCTGGAAGTTTTACTAAATATGGAAAAAGAACTTGGAATAAAAATAAAATAATATATATTTTTCTTATTTATTTATTTTTTTATTTTCTATAAAAACAAATAAAAGTATTTAAATAAACTTAAAACTAACATATCATTTTCATGTAAATTAAAATAATTAAAAATATTTAAAATTTTATTAAAAATTAAATTTTTGCATCTTAAATAAATAAAAATGCAACAATAAATACCACAAAACATTGATGTAACAGGTGTCTTGGGTAATTTATTACTCGCAAAAACTCCTTTAAATTTATATTTTGCATAATTATTTTAATTAAAAGTATTTATAATACTTATTGAGTTCATAACGTTTGAATTTATAGTACGAGACTTATCAATTTCTATTATACTGTCAAATTCATAAAATACTAAGTACATCCGTAATTGGTTTCCACTATTAGAATTATTATTCTGATCTGGTGTTAAATCAAAACCTAGTAAAAAAATCCGCTATCAAAAAGTTCCTTTGTAATTTGATGACCTTTATCAAAATGATGGATTCCGTTACCTTTAAATTGGGTTTGATAACCACGAGTGCTTAATATTCCTCCGTTGTTGTAGTTAACTTCTATTTGCTGTGCTGGAAGTTGTACTCCATTAACAACCAAATTAAATTTTTGTAAATTAAAATGTTGCAAGTTTGGTAATTGTCCAGGTATAACATTATCTATAGATAATGAGTGGTTTCCTGGCTGTATAGTGAAGGTCTTAATTTCTACTCTCTTATATGGGTAAATTGCATTTTTGCTTTGTAATACATTGTGATGTGCCATTAATATACTACTATTGATAGTAAGATGATTTATATATAAATTAGCTTAGATGAGATTCATTTTTATCCCCACTTTCTAAAATATAAAATTCTGGTTTCTCCAAATTTAATGTAACCTTAAGTACTTTTGTTGATTATATACATCGACATGAAGTTTTCCGAAAAGCTCCACCTTTTTCCCATCCTTAAATAATTTTTTTCTTTTATCTAAACAGGGATTTTCTTTATCGATTTATGAATTAATTTTATTCACATCAGTAGCCCAACCACACGATTCAACATGGGTAGATCTAGCATCACTTCCACAGTTGAGCAATGTTTCATTATATGCTCTATAGTGATAGTTGTTGTCAGGTTGATATACATTTTTATTGTTACAATGAAATGTACAATTCCTAAATATGGAATGAAGTTATTAACTACACCTCCAGTTTCTTTGAATTCTAACACTAGTCTGAGATAAATAGTATTAAGATCTCTGTATCTTTCACCATTCCCCAATGATACAAATTAAATTGTACTAGAGTTGTCCAATGAAGCAATTGGATTATAACATATTTCTTCTGTTTTAATTACACTAGTTTGAATTGGGGGAGATTCAAATAAATCCAATTCACTTTTCATACATTCTATAAGTCCCGACATTTTAAATTTCCAAAAATATCGTTGAAGTTCTTTCCTCTACAACGTTTTGATCTATTATTTATTTTTCAAATAATTTAATACTGAATGGTTTCAGGTGTGAAAACAAAGATGAAAACAGTGATCCAATACCACGTCCATATTGCACAAACCTTGGTGTATGATATATTTCACCAATATTTTGAAAATTATTTCCAGACTGATTATTATAATAATTTGTATACATCACATCCATGGATATCACAGAAATGATTTAACATTTTACTAAACATTTATTTTATATATTTTTTAAAGTTAGAGTACAATAAACTGGTATGAATTCATTCAAACTTATTATTCCTCCTTCATCATTTCGAATCATTATATAAGTTAACAAACAAATTAATTAATTTACCTTTTTAAAACTTACTCTACACAATTAACACAAAAAAATTATAAATTTACTTTTAAGCTATTTCCACATAATTGACACAAAAAAATTACAAATTTACTTTTAAGCTATTTCCAAATAATTGACACGCAAAATTATAAATACACTTTTTATTTAATTTTGCAGATTTGCAGTTTCATTTTGTTATTTACCAAAATTTGGCAATAATTGCAAGATCAGCGTCTGCAATTAATGCCAATTCAATATTAAAATTAATAAGAATCAAATCACGCCACATTTTTTATTGTATAATTTTTGTCCATATAAAAATAGAGAAATTTTGTAAAGTAAGTTAAGTTCTTTTTTATACTGAATAAAGACCGGTCATGGTGAACTAAAATAATTGTTAAATAACAATTATAAACTGAAAAATCGAACTTTTTTGAATGCAGTGATCGTGAACAAATCTTAGTGAAATCAAAGACTACCAGGAGACACCAATAAAATATCAACTGTATATCTGTGAATCCTTCAAGCAACGATAGTCGGCCCCTTAGTAGCAGATTCAGCAAAAAGGACGGTATTACGTACCTGCCAATTATCCCCAGTAAAGAAGAAGAGGAAAACCACGATGCAGAAAATAATATTGTAAGTCATAGTTATAGTTTAAGCTAAGGCAAAAGGCCAAATTAAGTAAAATTAAATATTCGGTAATAAAACAAAGCAAGCGAAATAATTGAAAAATAAAAAAAAGGAAAAACTTTTGTCAATTTACAAGTTTGTTATTATTTGAATTTTCTATAGAAATTTGAATTATAAGGCCCTAACGAACAAAATCTTTTTTTATGAGTAAAGGGGAAGAATAAATTAGGAATACTGTAATAAAAAATACTTAAATAAAAAATACTATAATAAAAAATACTTAAATAACAAAATTTTTTTTTAAACAATTCTTTAAATTATTTTCTTAATAAAAAAAATGTCCAATCCAGAAAATCTTATACGCCCACCAGTTTTAAATGCAGCAGAACAGGCGTCTAGAACTCTAAATATTAGCGATCTTAATAATTTAATTAATGAAACAACTTCTAGGCTTTTGCAACAGTAATTGCCAGGATTGATTCAAGCAATATTGAATCCAAGTCCTAACACAGCATCTGACCAAGAAATTGAAGCGCAATATCGCGGAAACTTGGCAGAGCTTGATAAAATACCAGACATAGTCAAAAGCCTTCGTGAATTCAATGGCAATCAATCCGAATTTAATTCATGGCGCAAAAGCGTTGAAAGAATTTTACAAATCTATGAACTAGCTAAGGGTACCCCAAGATATTACGGTATCCTCAGCGTTATACGAAATAAGATCGTGGGTAACGCCGATGTTGCCCTAGAATCCTACAACACTCCTCTCAATTGGAAATCAATAATCAAATGTCTTTCCCTCCATTACTTTGACAAGAGGGACTTAGCAACCCTCGAGTACCAAATGATTTCACTGGTACAAGGATTTTATGAAGTCGTTTATAAACACTTATCTATAATACTTAACAAACTTGGAAGCTTAGAGGCATCTAACGAGTCTCTAAACCTACTTACAGAATCGTATCGCAATAAAGCTCTAGATACATTTATTAGAGGATTAAATGGCGATTTACCTAAACTTTTAGGCATGCGGGAACCGGTAGATTTACCGCAGGCCCTTCATCTCTGCTTAAAGTTAGAGAACCAAAGTTTTCGAGCCAATTATTCTCAAAATTTCAACTATAGAAAACATACTCCTCCCCCACTTCCACCCCGCAATTATTCTCGTAACTATCAAACACAGCACATTAACATTCTCTCTCGTTTTAACCAAAACACCTTTTATCCACAAATGGCACATATACCCCATCCACAACAAAAACCTTTTACAGTTCACAATACAGAAAACCATATACCACCAAATAACTATCCACCACAATACCGAACCTACACAAATAATCACTACCAATCCAATCCTCCAAGACCTGTTTTTCCTAAACCACAACCTTTACCACAGCCTATGGAAATAGATAGTAGTATTCATTCAAAATGAGTTAATTATATGAACAGACCACATCAACAGAACGCTAACAAAAGACCACCATCTACAATTGTAAACTCCAACTATCGACCAAAGATACAAAGGAACTTCTACATCGACAATGATTTAGAAACCTATAACAGTGTTGTTAGTAATTCTATATATCCCGACCAACTCGATGAAACGCCATACGATGAAGATAATGTTAACGAATTTACTGACGTTAATTTTTTAGAATAACGAGCTCTTCGCTCCCTTATTTTGAATGCAGATCAAAGAGCGGTAAAATATTGAAATTTTTAATTGATACTGGCTCAAGCAAAAATTATATTCGGCCAGGCATTGTAAAAAAAACTATACCAAATAAGGAAATATTCTTTGCAAAGTCAATAGCAGGTAACATTGAAATAAAGGAACATACATTTTTAAAACTTTTCAACCTTGAGAATGAAATAAAATTTTATATTCTCCCAACATTAAAATCATTCGACGGCATTCTCGGAAATGATTCATTAAAGGAACTCAATGCAATAATCTATACACGTCATAATTTTATGCAAATAGGAAATAATATCAAAATAAGGCTTAAACAACAATCTTCTCATGGAATAAATTCAATAGAAATTCGAGACAATCATATGTCCCCACAACAAAAAGAGAAAATGAGAGAGATAATAAACGAACATCCCGAATTGTTCATTGAACCCAACCAAAAATTAACATGTGCAACTAAAGTAGTTGGTGAAATTCGCACTTCGACAGATACACCTGTCTATTCAAAACAATATCCCTACCCAATTGCTTTAAAATCGGAAGTCGAAAAACGAATAAAAAATTTACTTGATGATGGCATCATCCAGCCTTCTCGTTCACCATACAACTTACCAGTTTGGGTCGTTGGAAAAAAACCAGACTCACTCGGCAACAAACAATATAGGCTCGTAATAGATTATAGGAAAGTAAATTCGTTAACAATCCCTGACAGATATCCAATACCGGATATAAATGATGTACTCTCACAATTACGAGATAGTAAATACTTTACGGTCCTAGATTTAAAAAGTGGATTCCACCAAATCCCCTTAAAAAAATCGGATTTTGAAAAAACAGCTTTTTCTGTTGTCAATGGCAAATATGAATTTGTGCGCCTTCCCTTTGGGTTGAAAAATGCTCCGGCAATATTCCAGCGAAAAATATGTTATGTTTATATAGATGATATTGTCATATTCAGTAAAACGGAAGAGGAACATTTTGATCATATTCGAACCATATTTAAAACACTTCAAGCAGCAAATCTAAAAGTACAACTTGATAAATGTAATTTCCTTAGAAATGAAGTAGAATTCCTAGGATTCGTCATATCGGCAGATGGCATAAAAACTAATAAGGAAAAAGTTCAAGCTGTTCTTGATTTCCCGTTACCCAAAAACATAAAAGAACTACGATCCTTTCTGGGATTAACTGGCTATTATCGTAGATTTGTGAAAGACTATGCAAAGTTAGCAAAACCCCTAACACAAATTTTAAGAGGGGAAGAAGGCCGTCTTTCAAAAAACAAATCAGTGCAGAAGCTTATAACACTACATGATGACGCTGTTGATGCTTTTGAAAAACTGAAAAACACACTGGTCTCTCAAGATATAGTACTTGCGTATCCAGATTATAGTAAAGAGCTTGAGCTTACAACAGATGCTTCAGATTTCGCCTTAGGTGCAGTCCTGTCACAAAACAACAAGCCAATCGCGTTTATATCCCGTACATTGAATAAAACAGAAGAGCATTACGCAACAAATGAAAAGGAAATGCTCGCGATAATTAAATTCACTTCGAAACTGCTTATACGGATCTGCAAAGGTAAAAATATTTGCCAATCACCAGCCCCTTACCAACGCTCTTAGTAATAAGAACAATAACAGTAAGATGAAGCGCTGGAAGGCCATTCTAGAGGAATATAACTACGAACTTTTCTATAAGCCAGGAAAAATGAATGTAGTGGCAGATGCGCTGTCAAGAATTTCCTTCACAGCCGCAATAAACACGCTATCCGTAGCCACACACAGCGATGATAGTTCTGGACAGAACTTAATATTAAACGTTGATACGCCAAAAACTGCTTTAAGAATCAAATCATTCTTCATACACATTCTACATCTCAGTATAAATTTGAAATAATTTTTCCTCATTACCACCGTCACTACATTTTTGAACCAGAATTCACCCAAAACAATCTTATTAATATTCTAAAAAAATATCTTTACCCTTCAATCCTTAACGCAATAAAAACATCAGAAGAAAATATGGGAAAAATTCAAGAAATTTACTCCCAACACTTTAATAAATATCGTATTCGATTCACTAGACTACAGGTAGAAGATGTACGAAATGAGGAAGAGCAAAACCAAATAATTATAGATACACACAACAGAGCTCACCGCAACAGCAAGGAAAATAGACAACAAATTTTAGAAAAATACTACTTTCCAGCTATGTCTAAAAAAATAAAAAGAATTGTAAAACAATGCGCTACATGTAAAAAAAACAAATACGATAGACATCCAATGAAACCTGCATTAAAAGAAACACCTATACCCAAATACCCAGGCGAAATTATTCACATAGATATTTACAGAACTGAAAATAATTTGGTATTAACGGCGATCGATAAATTTTCTAAATACGCTCAAGTTAAGCTAATAAAATCCAGAGCCACAGAAGATATAAGACAACCACTTCGTGAACTAATATTTACATTTGGGGTACCCAAAACAATAGTTATGGACAATGAGAAATCTTTTAATTCTTCAACAATCACCTTTATGATAAAAAACCAATTAAATATAGAAATATTTACAATTCCACCTTATTCAAGCAATGTTAACGGACAAGTAGAAAGATTTCACTCTACATTATCCGAAATCATGCGATGTACAAAAATAGAAAATATTCACAACAGCTTCAAAGAATTACTTGAAATTTCAGTTTATAAATATAACTGCTCGATACATAGTACAACAGGAAAAAAACCAATAGAATTATTTTTTGGTAGAAGAGTTAGTACAGACCCTTCGCAGCTTGAAAAAGATAGATTAGCAAACATAGACAAATTAAAACAGAAACAAGAAGCCGACATACAATACCATAATAGACGCAGACAAGAGACAAAAACGTATGAACCAGGCGAAATAATATTTGCGAAAGTAAATAAAAGATTAGGAACTAAACTGACCCCAAGGTATAAGAAAGAAATAGTAAAAGAAGACAATAGAACATATGTTACTACTGAATCTAACAAAGCCATTCACAAAAACAATATTAGAAGTTAAATTACTCTAAAATTTATTTTCAACTTTCTCCTTCTCCTCAAAACTATTCCATTCCCATCCAACGCCGAATCCCGAATCCTTAACTATACACAGTCTCACCTCGTGACCTTAACGAAGGGAATAGCAAAAATTCAAGATGGAACATTTAAAATAGTACATTTGATAAAATTAGAAGAATACCAAAATTTCATTAAGAACATACAAGTATTTATTAATAACAATCAACATTCAGAAAACATGTTTATACCCTCATTAAAACATGAATTAACACAAGTCATAGAAATGACAGGGTCATTATATGTGACAGAAGAAACAAGAATGAAAAGATCAATAAATCTTATTGGCACAGCATGGAAATACATTGCTGGTTCTCCAGACCACGATGATTTCGAATTGCTCAAAAATAACATTAATGAATTAAATGCAAATAATAACAAACAAATTATTATAAACGAAGGGTTCAATCATAGAATTAATAAACTAACGGAGTATACAAATACAATAAATAAAATAATAAGAAGCCATGATTCAGTTGGCAACGTAGCAATAATAAACATGCAAACTAGATTAAGATTAGTTAAGGAAGAACTACAAAATATTAAATATGCCATACAATGGGCAAAGAATAATATAATAAACTCGGTTATGTTAAATAAAGAAGAAATAAATATTGTAACTAAAACATTAAATAAAGAAAAATTTCCCTTTGTAACAATTGAAGTAGCACTAGAATATGCAAATGTTAAAGTTTTATATAAAAACTCTACGTTATTATATGTAATACAAATTCCACTTACATCTGAAGAAATTTATAGTAAAATATTATTGAAACCTATCAAAAAAGATAATAAAGTAATAGACATTAATTATAAGGAAATTCTAAAAAATAATGAAAATGTTTTAGCCATTAAAAGAAATTGTATTATCGTTAACACTATTACAATATGCAAAAGAAACGAATTGATAAATATTGGTAACTCTACTTGTATACGAGCCCTTCTTAACGGCTCTCGGCCACATTGCAACATTTCCGATGCTTTTCATACACCAGAGGTAGAAGAATTAGAACCAGGAATAATCCTATTAAATGATTTTCATGGATTGGTTAACGATCAATCAATTAATAGTACATATTTAATAACTTTTCATAATGAATCTATAAACATAAACAATAAAATTTACAAAAACCTTGAAGCTCCAATAATATCCACTTCAGCACAAATCGTGCAACAAACTCCTTTAGAAAGTCAATATACCAAAATTCTTTCTTTAGAAAAATTAAGTCTGCTTCATTTAAATAACACAAATAAAATTGAACGCTTAGAAACTGAGGCACTTATTAGTAAGTCTTTGTTTGGCGTCATTGTCGTCATATTCATCTTAACTGTAAGTTTATCCAGATTTATATGCAAAACAAAAGAAAATATAATCTTCCGTAACGACTCAAACAATAAAACTTCTTATGAAAAAAACTTTTCAGGCGTGAAGATCACACCAAATCAAGACGATAACTCAGAAATCAGGCCAACAAATATAGGTCATAACGAATCTTTTATTTTGATTACAAATCCACCCAAACTGCCAAGAGTATCTATTTCTCATGTTTGAGGACAAACATTCTTAAGAGGGGAAGAGTTAACACACAAATTAATTAATTTACCTTTTTAAAACTTACTCTACACAATTGACACAAAAAAATTATAAATTTACTTTTAAGCTATTTCCACATAATTGACACAAAAAAATTATAAATTTACTTTTAAGCTATTTCCACATAATTGACATACAAAATTATAAATACACTTTTTATTTAATTTTGCAGATTTGCAGTTTCATTTTGTTATTTACCAAAATTTGGCAATAATTGCAAGATCAGCGTCTGCAATTAATGCCAATTCAATATTAAAATTAATAAGAATCAAATCACGCCACATTTTTTATTGTATAATTTTTGTCCATATAAAAATAAAGAAATTTTGTAAAGTAAGTTAAGTTCATTTTTATACTGAATAAAGACCGGTCATGGTGACCAGAAAAAAAATAATTTATAATTTTATAATATAATAATATAATATAATAATTTTATAATATAATAATATAATATATAATAATTTTATTACGCGTAGTAAATAAGTTATATAAATTATTAATGTTATAAGATTCAATAGGAAAATATTCAATTCTATTAAAATGAATATAATTTTTCAATGTGGATATTGAAAATATTTTCAAACATTTAGTTTTTTTATTACCTACATGTCGTGTTTTAATTATATCAGTGTAAATAAATGTGAAAAGACTTTAGTAAAATAATTTGTCATATTATCTGAAAATTTGGTTAAAGATTTGTGCAGAATGTGGTTTGTTGATGTTAAAATGGAATCCTTTTCAACGTTTTCTAATTCATCTCTATTAGTATAAGAATCAAATTCGTTGACTTTCTTTTCTGTTGCTAAATTTGTTTGTGAGGGAGGTATCATTCTTTAACTTATTTAAAGGATCTGATTTTTTATCACTTAAATCTTTTTTTTTTGTGGATACATTACTTTTTGGAGTATCACTTAATTTATTCAAAATTTTGTTTTATTATTCAGATTGGGGTTTGTTATCATAAAATCATTAGAGCTTTCTAAGAGTTCGTGAAATTTTAACTTAATGTCTTCATATTCATTATTTGCACTATGCTTCAATATTTTTGTTTTTCCATGTACTATAGCTTGTGTGTCGACATTTGAAATTGTATTTCGTTTTCTACGTTTGACAATGTTTTGATTATTTCTTTCCAGTAATGAAAATGAAATATCTGATAATCCAACTATGCAGTGATCATCCAAATTTAGAGATTGTGTTAGCAAATTTGTAAAAGTGTTTAGAATATTTTTATAAATATCCATTGAATTATTACTTAATAAAGTAACATAAATATTTTCTTCTTGTATACTTGAAGCCATCTTTAAAAAGAATGATCAATATAGTATGTTGCTTGTTATACATATATTATTTACTAATATCGTTCTGATGAATCCATGAATTATATTCTTTTCCGAAACCAAGCCATTTTACCAATAGTTTTTCTCCTTTTCGCTTTAAAATTTTTTCTACCAAAAAAATGTTTGGGGCTTTTGTTTTTAACAATTCTTCTTCATAAAATCCACCTTTAATTATATTTCCATTAAAATCTGCAAGTTGATATGTTATAGGATTGGTTACGTAAATTTTGTTTATCTTAAAAACATCTGTAGACCAATTTGGTGTAAATACTTTCTCAAATTGATTTTTATATTTACTAATGCGAACTAAATCATTTAATTTATATTTTCCTCCTTTGAAAACCTTCAAATTACTGTATACAGTATTAAGAAGTTTATGTTAATTTTTCTTATTAACTGAATTGGCTGTTGTTTTTATAGAATGATGATATGAAGAATTATATTCTTTCAACAATTTATTTAATATATCCATCCATTTATAATTTCCCTGCATACTAAATTGTTTCCACATTTTATTTTTTAAACTTCTATTAAAACATTCAACTATTGATGCCTTCATACTTGAAAAAGTGTGGTAATGGTTAATTTCATATTCTTTCATAAGAGTTTTAAAATAGATAAAATTCTTTCCCTTGATCAGAATGGATACTTTTGGGAGATTTTCCTTTGTTTAATTTTATAATATGTTTTAATGCTTTCGAAATTTCTATTCCTGTTTTAGCTTTTAGTGGTAATGCGTATGCATACTTTGAAAATACATCAATTACAGTAAGCATATATTTAAAACCTCTATTAAATTTTGCATACGGTATCATTTCCACTAAGTCAATCTGCCATGTATCTAAAATACCCTTTTGAATAAATCATCGGCGCTGAAAGCTCTTTCTCGCTTGACGATGTAGTTCATCAACAAGAATTCTTTTACTCATATTTATATTTATAGAATGTTAATGCTTTCACTTCATTTAAATGTCGTGTACTAAAGTGTAAACATGTTTCAACAGTTTATATATTCATTCACTATGATGATTTGTGGTCCCTCTGGTTGTGGGAAATCCACATTTATTATGAATTTGATAAAAAATCAACATTTAATATCTAAAAACATAGATCGTGTTATTTGGTGTTTTGCAGAAAAAAAATCTCTTCCGAGAATTAACAATGTAGAGTTTATACATGGTATTCCAGAGGATTTTGCTACTGCAGAAAATGAATCGGTTTTAATAATATTGGATGATTTAATGCTTGAATCATCTAATAAAAAAGTGTGTGAACTTTTTACTAAGGGATCTCATCATAGAAATTTAGCTGTGATTTTAGTAACACAAAACATTTTTCATAAAGGTGCTTATTCCAGAGATATTTCTTTAAACTCTAAATATATAGTTATGTTTAAAAATCCTAGGGATAAGTTACAATTTCAATATTTAGCTCGCCAAGTATACCCAGAAAACTCAAAAGCTCTGGTTGATGTATATAATAACTGTACGCAGCAGGCTCATGGTTATTTATTAATTGATCTCACTCAACAAATACACAACGCATTAAGATTTAGAACGGATATTTTCAATAAAAATCACTATTTAATATTTGCAAATATAAACAATGACCTCGAACCTAAAACTGTTGAAGGAGAACAAACATATTCTTTACGTTCTTAAGAAAGCAGATCCTAAATTACGAAATGCAATACTGAAACATGTTGATGATGTTGTTATTAAAACAATAAATGAAATACTTTTTAATATAATTAATGAGAACCATAAAATCAATAAAGCAGTTTTTGACAAAATAAACCATATAAAAATACAATTAGAAAAGTTTGTTCACCAGAAACCTCAATGAAACAAAAGAAGAAACATCTAATTCAAAAAGGAAGATTTCTACCAATTATTATGTCATCCGTTTTAAGTGGAGTTATTGGAAAAATTTTAGAAAATGTCAAATAATTTATCCAAATTAATAGTTCTTAATCCATCAACTTACGATAAATTTAAAATTAAATATTCTGATTCCAATTTTCTACATCGAAAACTAATACCAATATATAGTTCACACACACTAAAAGATATTAATAAATGGTATTATATTAAACAAGAATTAGTCAAATATTTAATTGGAAGCCAAATATAATCTTCTCATCAAACTAAAAGTTCTAAATTAAGTAACCAACGTGATAATGAAACACAAACTAGGAAAATATATAAGAAACATATTGAAACTCAAACAATGCAACCAGAGTCAAGTAGTGTTGGAACACAATCTAATATAAATTTACCTGAGGATATCTATACTAATGAAAATTATGATGAAATTGATATGGATACAACATTACAAAAACTTAATCCTACTTCTGCCTCTTCAGCAGCTAAACGACTTAAACATTTTTCAAATAATGGAACACCAAAAATAAGAATATTGTCAAAGGATGAAAATCACAAAAATTTGAAGCAATCAACTTTACCATATCAATATTCTCCTCGACTAACTAGAAATCGTAAAAAGTTAGATTACGAAATAGAAAATGAACAATGGAAAAATATTTAAAAATAAAACACATTTATTATATAATAAAAGACATATATTTATTATTGTTTCATTGTGATAACATAAATATCAGTCTCATTTTCATTAAAAAATATATTTTTATAATATCTTAAGGAGTTAACTCTATTCAATAGAAATATATACATTTGAAGTTCTACTTATGTAAACTTTAAATAAAATTAGAAAATATGAAAGTATTTAAATTATTAAATGTACAACTTAAACATCTACATTCATTAAATATTCATCATCTGATGAATCTTTTAAAAATTCTATATACTCACTATCAATATTCAAGAAAATATCGTCATCTATCTCTGTAAAATAGTTATTAGTCACTTTGAAGTCTAAAATGTCCTCGCGCATAAGTATTTATTTGGTCAGAAGCAATAATTCTTTTATCATCCGCATAACTCAAAACAACTTTATGTAATTTTTGTGTATACAACTGGTGAAACTTCGATCTAAATGTATGCATTGTATCAGAAATTATTTTTCTTTCAAATAATGACCTTTTGAAGTCTATTATTGATAAATTTTGTATACATGATTTTTTAACTCCTTTAGATTTCGTTAGTTCCTCCATGTCAACCGTTTTGAATGAATACATTTTTGATCGAAGTCCCACAAATTCTTTCATAATTTTCCCGCTATTCTCATCTTTCATCATGCCTAGAACTTTCTTATTTAATATTGGGAGTTTAAATATGTTATTGGGATGATACTCTGATGTATCAAACCTTGAGGCAATATCTTCACGAATATCACTATAAAAATCATCTGTTTTTATAGTGTATATGAATGAGTCTGTATCCATATAATTCAATGTTAAATTAGACTGAAATTTTGGTTTCATGTATTGATAATGAAAATCATACATTTTCCATTTTGAGAGTTCCAGCACAGCAAAGCCTAAATAAATTGGTTTGTTATAAGTTATTTGCATAACCTTTAACTGAACTGCAAACAAGTTTTCTGAAAATTGAGTTATACTCGAAAAATTAGGCTTTGAAATTAATGCTCTAGCTCCTAAATGATTACGCCTTGTTGTTTCCCAATCTGTAACAATTTTTATATCTTTACGTTTATGAACATTTTCCATAGTTTTTCCATACACAGAATTATTTAATAATTTAAAAAAATCTTTTTCAAAAGCATTTTTTGCTCTTGTTCCGTGGTATGTATTCAAATCTATATATGTTTTTAACCATGGAGATTGTCGAAATTTTAATGCTCTGTGTATTTTTTTTAATATCAGTCCATTCTTTAAACATTGTTTAAGAACTCTATAATGGATCTGATATTTTGTTTTTGGTGCTAGGTCTGCAATCAGCTTCCTACATTTAGATTTACCAACAAATTTATTTTCTGGGCAAAAGGGTAAATCATTATGAAATTCATGTAAATAGTGTGGTTATTCTAAATCCACCTCCAAACAATATCCAATATCAGATGTATCCGATATTGTAGTTACATCAATATCTTATAAAGCTGCATCATCATAAATCCACTCGAATTCTCCATATGGGAGATATTCTGACATGGCCCAACCATATAAATTGTTAGCATCTAGATACATTAAATATTCTGAAGACTTACTACTATCAAAGTCTTCTAAATATTTATTATTTGCTCTAGAATATCTCCTTGAACATTGTACCAGTCCTCCTCTAATACCGTCTTGTATAAAATTATACATATTGACGTCACTTAAAAGTTCTAACCTTATGTTAGTTGTTCTTAACATCGCATCCCACGACAAACCTGGAGCGGTATAATATTGGCATGGGTCAAGTTTGTATATACTTTTACAGATACTTCTAAAATTTTGAAAAATATCTGTTAAGAGGAGAACATCTGTTTTTAAATATAATTTAGTGTAATCTAACAAGTTATTACATTTAAAAGTTGTCCAAACCGATTTAGCATGATCATAAGCTTCATCAGAACAATGCGAATTATTTAAAATATTATAAAATTTTTCTTTAGCAGGAAGATTAGTTTCATTAAAGCGCTCCATCGAATCAATATAAGAATAAGGAAATACTCCTTTTCTTCTGAGTAAATCAAATTGTTGTTTTTGATTATAAATTTTATTTAGAATTTAAAAATCACTGTCATTTAAATTTTTGGCTAGAGATTCTAAGCTGGAGGCCATAAAACGAAAAGAATCTAAAAACCGAATTTCAAATCCCTGATTTTCTTCAACTGTTATAAACTTTGATAACGATATATATAGTTCTTTATTGAGAGGAATTACCTTTATATCTCCCCCAAATTGTGAAAGTTCTTTCATAAATAAGTGACAATCATAGGAGGAAAAATTATGAAAGAATACTGGTATGAATTTGGCTATTTTATAATTAATATTACATGAGCTGTGGGCTGCTCCTCTAAATTTGCCAGTTAAATGACAATAATTCCGTGCTTTGTCTGCTCCTAAAATTTGCTTACATATGTGACAAATTGTTGAGAGGTTATACAAGGCTGTCATTGGTACGTCCTTATTTAAATAGTTTCCGTAAATTTCTTTTGCGTCATTAATTAAATTTTCTATGAATATTGTAGGAGCATCATTACCAAAATAAATATTAAACTTATCTAAATTATCATTAAAACTACACTTAATATAATAACTAAAAGCACAAGCTATATGTTTTTGTATATTTACTTGCTCGTTATCAATTTTCTCTAAATACGTCTCAAAATCAGCATATATAACGAACGGTACATCTAACTCCTTCTGATAATTTTTAAAATATAAAATGTTATTATCACCCTCTGGCATTTTAGGTACTACTCTTTTACAGTTAAGATAATGATCTTCCATTATCCTCTCATTTGGAGAGTACTGCAGACATGCGTTGCAAATGAAAACCCGTCCATGGTGGGAAGTTAAACTTGATCTTACTAATCTGAAATATTTGAATAATAATAATTTAATTTATAAAATATGTAGTTAATTTTTATTTAAATTACCTTCCGATATCTTTAATATAAACGTAGTGACACCATTCTTCGTCCATAAGAAGAAGAAGATTTATGTGGTGATTCTTTACTGCAGATGTGAGGTAATACGGTCCAACTATAGTATTACCTTCACAGCCAAATACATTTATGCTAACATGTTCATTCTTGCTTTCAAATATCTTTATATCTTTTAACTTCATTGGAAATTGAAGTTTTTCAAAATTTAGCACTTCATTTTCCACACATATTTTCTCCTCATTTATTTTAATATTTCCAAATCCATTGCAATTCACAAATCCATTTGCTTCATTATATAAGAATGAAGCGAAGATACACCACTTGAAACAATATTCATCATCATTTGGATAGTTGAAACAGGCATCTTTTTTCTTTATCCAATGTGGTAATGGTATATATTTGGAGCCTCTAATGAATGAAGCCTTATTTATATTTATTTCCAAATGCTTCATTATTATTAGGGACCATTCACTATTCCTCTCCTGGAATTCTGACATTTTTTTACATATATACGTGTATTGTGCTTTCAAAGATTCTTCAATACTATCACTTATGGTTAAAAGTGACATTTTTGTTCTATGCGTTATGGTGGTTAGCATTATTTCATCTTCTACAATTTTTACAAATTCGCACTCCACTTCTAAATTGTATTTCAATGTTATGTTTTTATTTATAGCGTTCTCCAAAATTTCAAAAATATAATGGTTTACATCTTCTAAAAACTCATGAGGATGCAGAATTTCCTCTTTTTGGTTTCTGTAGAGGTATGTCAGAATTCTTTCTTTGAAAGCGCTTTTAACACAACTAAATTTATTAGAAGTAGAAGGCTCACTTCTACCACTGACATGGGATGTGCTGGCATGAGTCCTTTCATGCTCCTTTAGATGTTTTTCCTTTGAAAACCATTTCCAACATTCCGAACAATGAAGGATCTCATGTCCTTCAAGCATTTCTTTTTCCACAAAAATTGATTTGCAATATTTACATTTATAAGAAGGCATATT
Organism: Protocalliphora azurea; assembly: GCA_932274085.1. Lineage (NCBI taxonomy): Eukaryota > Metazoa > Arthropoda > Insecta > Diptera > Calliphoridae > Protocalliphora > Protocalliphora azurea. The sequence continues at coordinate 62,794,448 of OW026522.1, forward strand.
GTTTAAAATTTACGTGTAATCACTTTTAATTAAGTCAACAGACTAATGAAAAAAAAACATATATTTAAATATTGATTAAAGGTTTGACATTTTTATACACTCACGCATACAGATAAACACTTATGTATGCATATTCCTACCAAAATGTTTTTATTTTTTTAACGGAAAAGTATTTTGCTTCGTTAAACACTTTTAATTCACCAGCAATTATTAAATTGAAAGAATAATTCTTAATGCATAGGTGTATTAATAAATAAATTTTTAATTAAAAATTACTTCAAACATGGACAGACAGAAGCTTACATGCGAATTTTGTACTAATGAGACCTTTTCCACAAAGTGGAATAAAAAAAGGCATTTCATGAGATATCAGAATTTTCATAAAGATAAAGCAAAAGACTTTTCACACTATTTGGAGACTGCAGATACTTCAGGGGGCGCAACATTGAATTTAGTTCCGGAGTATAAGGAAATAATGGAGGAAGATGAGAATCTTCAACTGGATGTCAGACCATACTCAGTATTATGTAAATAAAATAATAATAAGCACTATATAAGTTTAATATATTTTTATTAAATAAATAAAAATAAAAAAATAAAAAAACTGCTTTATTTATAAAATTTTAGCTATAACTAAGTTCAAATATTGCAAGCCCATTCGAAGATTGACGTCCTTTGTGAATAATAGTCCAGTTTTTATCATTCAATTGCGTTAAATAGGGATCTTCCTTGTTTAAAAATTTCATGAATCGTTGCGGAAGATAAAGCCATTTATTGTTATTTAAATATGTGATAACTTTTGATCCATATTGTGTTTCTTTCCACTCAAATTGAATACTTTGAGTATTTCTCTTTAATATTTCAAATAGAGAAAATATTAATTTAGCTTTCATATAGAAATATTGAGTTATAAACTAATTATGTAAATAAAATATACTCTCATAGTTTGTTATTAGAATATTCAAACTTAATCATTTCAAATTGAGAAAACATTATAAATACATAAATATTGAGCCTTAAACTAATTTTAAACATATTCTAGATATGAAAAATGTTTAATGTGAATAAAAAATACTCCCCTTAATTTGTTATTAGAATATTTAATATTAATCATGACCATACTCAACAACATAAAATATATCTTCATTTATGTCAAAGAACCTTACACAAACTTATTTTTTTTTTCCATATAAACAAAACAAATTTCAAGTTTCCACTTTACAAAAATAAAAATAACCATATAAAAATATGTAGATGAATAAACCAAAAATACTCAAACGCTATTTATACAAGTCATCAGTTTTTAATTTCATCACAATTAAAAGTGCAAAAAAAAAATAAATAAATAAATAAATAAAAATTGTCTCCCCTGTTAAATTGTTTGTATGTATTTTTAACATAATTACATAAATACATACATACATATATACATACATAAATACATTGGTTTTCAATTTCATAAAATGCAAAACAATTTTTCCTCCTATTAATGCACTCACAAGAAAAAATTACAAAAACAAATTCAATTTCATACAAACAATTTGCTCTTCAAAATTGCTCTTACTCCTCATTAAAAACTAAAACAACTATTGCCTTCCCATTTCCCTACTACTAGTCATTGACGCATTTATTATTATCTTCCTCACACTGAAAATTTGGATTCGTGTGGATATGATTACTTTTGTATTTTCTATATTTTAACCAATTTGTCCTATAGAAAGTATTCGTGGGATAATTTCACAAGTTAGTCCTTCCATAAATATGTTACTATTATAGGAGTTATAGAAGTTAAATCATAACAAATTTCTGCAGTTATTGAATTTCGGTTTATATTTTTAGATATGGCAAAGTCTATGAAGTCAGGAATTTTTCTAGGATCAGCTGGCCAATACGTTGGATGTCCAGGGGACATGAAATCAATGCCATTTTTGCAATCGACTAGTTCTTATAAAGCTGTCTACCTCTAGGATTCATCAATCTTGAACCCCAATACGTGTGTTTGGCATTATAATCGCCACGTGATAGGAAACAATCTCCTAGTGTGTTAAAGAATTCTTAAAATTTTCCTTTAGTCAATAAAAATTTTGGTGGGCAATAAACCGAGCTTTAAACCTAAACCCTAAGCATCTGAGAAACATTTTAGATGAATTGAAGTTGCCTGCAACTAATCTTTTGAGAATTCATCTAGGGTATAATGTCGAATTCGATTTCTAATTAGTATATCAGCACTACTTTGTGCTTTTCCATCATATCTCCGCATGCTGCACAAACCGTACGTAGAGTACAATAATTTTTGTATGACCGAACTCTTGGCAATTGCCGCATTGTATATTGATTCGCAGCGGATATATAGGATGCGCTTCATTTTTCTTTAGTTCCTCTTCGTTCGACTCCAAGTCAAATCTAAACATTGGTTGGCGAATCTTGTCTTTGTTAAAAATATTTACCACAACTTTTATTTGATAGCCCAACTCTTCCAGGGCCTCCTTGATTTCAACTGATTCAACAGTGGGCTTCTATTCCTTTAATGACAACTGTCAAACCTTTACTACTTTTAAGTTGATATGTATAAAAGTTTTTCATACTATCATTTACATATTGAGAGATTTTTTTATAACAATCCTCAGTGTATACTGCTATTTTTATCTCTTGTACCCCATCTTTTGTTATTGGAAGAATATGAAAATTGTTTTTTCCAATAAGCTCAATAAATGTCTTAACTAAATTATTGGAGCTAGGTTCACGAAGATGTGTTGGTGGGGGTTTAGATGATTTTTTAATAGAACTACTTTCATTTGTATGATTATTTTCTATATCATCACTCAAGAGCGCAAAACGGTTGTTCATCAAGAGTTTATCAATTACCTTTTTTTGTAGCAGAAGTCAAATTTTTCTGGGGGCTTAAATTTCTTTTATTAGTACTTACATATCTAAGCACACCTGATGGAATTTGAGATTTTATAGTACTTATCTTATTCTTCGGGATAGCATCTTTATGCGTACCATCATTTTTATATGTGCTGCTGGAATACATTCAAACTCTCACTAGTTATTGTCGGTAGTAGATTACAAGCTTCTGTATTAACAGACAATGGTTGTTTTGTTTTTAAATCCACTTTGTTGTTGTATTTTGTTTTTCGTATTTTCTTTATGTTTTGCTCTAAAAAATTTGTAGATGGTGATATTGTTTGTGTGTTTTCCTCGTATAATTGAATTCAGCCGTTTAGACGTTAAAGTAGGCGTGACATCCAATCTAACATAGCCTATTTTTAAAAATTAATAATTCAAGTTGCACTTGATAAATGAGTATATCGTTCAAGTAGAAGAATAAAAGACTAAAGGTACATAACCGTTTGAAGGTTATATGGCCCTAAATATTAAAAATGTTCTTATCAAAAATTATTTTTTTATTTTGGTGATTTCAAAATCAAATATCTTTGTAAATAAAAATGATAAAAATGTCATTAAGGTCAATGTTAAAATTACATTAATATCAATGTTAGAATTAAAGTTATTCAAACGTTGATTTTTACACGTATGTTTTAAGTTATTTTTGATCGCTCACAACCCAAAAAAAAGTACATAGTGCGACCCAGCAAAATAATTTCAATATTTGGAAGAAATAACAACTGATGGAAACAATAGACTGCTTACATAACTGCATATACATAGCTTCCTAGAATGCAATTAAGCACGCAAGTCAGTTTTGAGGCCATTATATTATTTTAGTTAAAACATCCTACATTTATATATCAGTGAATTTGTTGATAAGTATATCTTTATATTTTTTTAATATTTTATACGTTTTTTGAAAAAAATAATATATATTTTTTGTATTTTTATAAAAATGTTGCTGAAGCTATTTAAATAATTTCTGGAGAAATGAAAGATTGAAATTTATTTTATACAATACATAAGAAATAATATCAAAAATTTAATACTAATATGACCTTTTGTGAAATTAAAAAAAGTATTTTGAAAAATTGACTGTTTTCGTAAAATATGCACTCCTGCATTCGTTTTTGGCCGAGCGGGAAGGAGTTTATTGTCAAATTGATCCAAATAAATTTTATAATTAAATAGAATCAATGAATTAAAAAAGAACTCCCGTGACATTTTTTTATATGTCGATAAATATGAAATTTTTTAAAAAATTTACTACCTGCGACCAATGCTGAACGTAGGATGTAAATCTAAATCAATTAAAAAATTTCCTTATTAACAATTCATGGAGCCTTGTTTTTGTCTATGTAAAGAAAAAAAATTATTTTATTATAATGAGTGATTCAAGTAGAGATACTTTTTTCAATAGCCTTTTTTTGACAGATCACGTGTGACTCGTGTCATGCTGTCATGTTATTTTTGTTTAGTATTGTTTGGTATTTCATAATGGAAAGACTTACGCCTGAACAACGTTTACAAATCTTTCAACTTTATTACGAAAATTCACGTTCTGTGAGGAATGTGTTTCGTGCACTTCGCTCAACTTATGGTCAACATAATCGGCCTACTGAGCGTACTATTCGCAACACCATCACCCTTTTTGAGACCTAGCACTCATTATTGAATAATATTTGACCGAATAGGCCACGTCCAGTACGCTGTGAAGAAAATATAGCGGCCGTAGCTGAGAGTGTACACGAAGACCGTGGAGAGTCGATTCGGCGCCGTTCGCAGCAAATCAGACTGACGTATGGAACGACTTGGCGCATTTTACGTTGAGATCTTAAATTGAAAGCGTACAAAATACAGCTTGTGCAACAACTGAAGCCGCTCGACCTTCCCAAGCGACATCGCTTCGCTCTATGGGCTCTTGAAAAGTTCCAAGAAGATCCGACGTTTTCGAGGCAAATTTTGTTCAGCGATGATGCCCATTTCTTGCCCAATGGTTATGTAAACAAACAAAATTGCCGCATTTGGGACGAAGAGCAACCTGAAGAGATTCAAGAACTGCCACTTCATCCCGAAAAAACAACGGTTTGGTGTGGTTTGTGGGCCGGTGGAATCATCGGTCCATATTTTCTTAAAAATGATGGCGGTGATAGCGACCGTTATCGTGCCATGATAACCGACTATTTGATGCCTGAAATTGAAGCTCGTGATCTCGGCGACATTTGGTTTCAACAAGACGGTGCCACTTCCCACACATCGCATCAATCAGTGGATTTATTGAGAGAACACTTCGGTGAGCACATAATTTCACGTTTTGGGCCGGTCGATTGGCCACCAAGATCGTGTAATATCACACCGTTAGACTTTTTCCTGTGGGGATATGTAAAGTCTAAAGTTTATGCGGACAAACCCGCTTCGATTCAGGCCTTTGAGGAAAACATCACTCGTGTCATTCGCCAGTTACCAGTCGAAATGCTCGAACGAGTCATCGAAAATTGGACTCAACGGATCGACCATCTGCGACGTAGCAACGGCCAACATTTGATAGACATAATCTTCAAATAATAAATGCCAAAGTATGTTCTTTCAAATGATAATAAACATTCCCCATTAAATTTGAATTTTCTGTGTTTGTTTCTTTAAAAAAATAGGGAATCTCGAAATGGATGACGCTTTATATATAAAGAAAATTGAATCGGTCCAGAAACAATTTCTCTTATTTTGGCTTGTAATCTTCCATGGAATCATAATATTAATTTGCCATCGTATGAAAGTCCATTACAGCTTATTGATCTTGCTACTCTTGAAAGTAGGAGAAAATATATGAATCTTTTATTTGTTATTAATTTAGTAAACGGTTCAATTAATTTCGAGTTTCTGCTTCGGAAGATTGAATTCGTAATCCCAAACAAATTATAATTTAATTAGATATTAAATAAATAAATAAATAAACAAATAAAGAAATAAATGAATAAACAAAACTTTGATAAAATAGTGAATTTTACGATATTTTTATAAAAAAATAGGCATATTTCATACTACTTTCAGAGAACTGATGATCAAAATAAAAAAAAAAATTTTTCAGCATATTATTTCGGAATATATTAGTTACAGAATATTAAAAAAATTCATATAACTGTAAGAGATAATCTAAGTGAGGAAGTAAATTTTTCATTATCTCGCAAAGAACTTTACGTATTATTGCAGGATAACAAAATAATTTATCTTATCTACAACTCTTCCATACTTTTCAATTCGATTTAATTCGTAGTTTAATGCCAAAATTTTTGCGATCGGCCCCATTGTGTGACACATAAAAAAATAGGAGATCACTGAAACGATCACCTATAAATAAAAAGAGAAAATAGGTTTTTACTTTCATAACAGCATGTCTCTAAATAAGTTAAAGAAATCGTCCAATAACAGGACTTTTTAGTACATCGAAAAAATAGATATTTTCATCAAAAAGACGTTCTTACTTTTCTTTTTTTTCAACTGCAATGGACTGACTGAGTAGTAAATACATACATATTTATATACATACAATTTTATGCAAATTATGACAAAGAAATTACTTCTTTTTTAAGAAATAATTTGAAAGCCTTGCCCTATTGATAAAATATAGACAATAATTGGTTTATTTATTTTTTTGTATTTTTATTTAAGCATTTATTTGGTTAATTTAATATATGCGTAGCGAGCATTACATTTAATTTGTTTTATCATTATTAATATTTTTGTATGTTATTATTGATGTAATTTTTCAATTGTTGTGTTTATTAAATACATCTAATAAAAATATAATATTTTGTTAATCGATCTTTCTATTTCGTTTATTTCTTTATGAATAAACTAATGAAGTATTTATAATTTAAATTGTGTGTGCCTTTAAAAATGTTATATTTAAGACCAAATTTGAATGAATTCACTTAAAAAATATTATATATATGTATGTTGAAAAAACAATAATGTTATCATTTAAAGCAAAGCAAAAATAAAAAAAATATGGTTGATTTCATAAAAATGTTACATTGCATTTTGTTAAAAAAAATTATATTTAATATTATGATTTCTTAATTCATTTAAGTTTTTTTGTTTAAATTAATTTATTGAACTGTGTTGTTTTCTCTTTTTAATATTATAATATTATAATTATAATTATTTTTTTAGAAAAATTCCATATTAGCGTAAGTTTAAACAAATAAATTGAACAATTAAAGCAAATCAATGTTTTAAAGAAAATTCCATATTTTCCCTTTTAAAGCCAATTATGTATATAAAATTATATAAACAATTACGTTTTACATCCTAAATAAAAAAATCTACAATATATTTTTAATTATATATATATATATATATATATATATATATATATATTATGTATCTGTGTGTGTGTGTGTTTTTTTTGTGTAATAATTTGTATTTAATTATTTGTATTTTTTGTTATAAGTAAATTATTTTAATGTCTAACAATATGAGAGTGAGTATCTTGTCGAGTACAGCAACACTTTCAATTGTTTGTTAGTATGTGTTTCATTATTATTTATTAATTTACTAATTACTACTATATAAAATATTCATTATAAGAATGTTCCATTTACAGACGATCCCATAAGTCTAGATTCTACTTAATATCCAACTTTATGTGTAGCGACCTTCTTAATTTTTGAATTCTGCAATAAGAAAACAAATGTTTTAATAAATTATAAGGTTTTAAAAATGATGTACATATTATTCTATTAGATTATTCTGCAAATCAAAATTTTCCTCTTTTTTCAATATCTTTGCTAGTAAACTTCGTCTCGTAATTCTGACGAAGAATACCTTGAGTCCTATAACTTACTTATATGTTTTAAAAAAGAGTACTTCATTTCTAACATTTTATATCTTTCTGGCAGAAGAAGAAGAAATAAAAAAATAAACTCTCGGTCTCGGAGCCAAAACCAAACCTTAAAATGTCTTAATATTTATGATTTTTTCAGAAAATATATATTGAAAGTAATATATAATTTATACTCCCGTATATTATTGAGCTCTATTATCACGAATAGACATATTTATCTTTGACACATGTTGTATGTATTAATGAGAAATAAAATTGTATTTGCAGTTTTGTGAAATTTTAAAATTAATATTTATTTAAATCCATCTTACCTAATAATGTTTTGTCAAAGTATCAAAAAACTTATTTTTTTCCATTTTTGGAATCGTCTAATTTGGTGGACGTTCTTCTTTTTTAAGAGCATCCTTCGTCTGGATATCGGTGCCATCCTTTATTGTTTCTTCCTCGTGTGACCAATAACTTGATGACATGGTTAAACCAGACATACTCATGGCTGAATCTTCCATGAGGGTACTGGAGGCACAGCTTGTGATACTGCCAGACATTTGGGAGTTGCCAGCACTGGTTTGGTATGTAGCTGTTGTTCCCGCAGAACTTGTGGTAGTTTGATCGAGTACACTCATTTGATTAAGGGATTCGGTAGAAAAATTTATGGGCAAAATCTCTGGAACCGAGGCCTCGAGTGATGTACTGCTGGCGCCACCGCCCGATAGTGTGAACTTTGTGATAATACGTGTTGTTACGGTTGTGTGTTCATAGCCGTCTACGTCCGTACTGGTGGTCGTAGTAGTAGTCGTTGTTGTGAGACCATCCCCCAATGTTACGCCGAATTTGGACATGACATCATCCATGTGTTCCATTTCAATTGATTCAATGCTCTCTTCGCGAGTGGGTTGGTGTTTATCAACTTCTAAAGAATCTATATCTGATTTCGTGGTCCCATCCTTTGACATATCGAAGCTGTCATCCATATTACCTGCAACCATGTCTAGACTTCGATTCATTTCTAAACTATCTACACTTCCTTTATCAGAATTAGCTTTTGTTCTTGGTATTTCGGATATATGTATAGAGCTTTGAGTCTGTTCACATTCTTGCAATTTTTGTTTCAGTAAGGTCTCGATATCTGGAGACTGTTCACCAGATTGTAAAACTTCTCTATGAGTTACCGTTCCGGTGACTTTATTGATGACAACCTTGGTTGGGTCTATTATTTGCTCGCGTTCGCTACCGTTCGATTTATTTGATTCATCTGAACGAGATAGTAGAGCCGCCTCCTCTTTGGCTTTTATCTCAATAAGATGTGCTTCAATGCAAGCGTTTTCAAGGCCTTCAAATTCTTTAAGACTTGATATTGATATTTCGTCTCCTTGAACTGCTCCACTGGCACTATTGCGCAATATGTAGCGACGTTGAAAACTACCATTGCTAGAATCAGTGGATCCTTGATGAGTTCTATTTCGATTTTCTAATGAAATTGCTTGTTCCAAAGATTCAAACTCTTGCAAACTACTCATGGAGATATCGTCATGCTCTCCACGTGCGGCATAGTAGCGACGAGCTGCCATTACATCATATTCTGGTGTACTAGAAAATGAGTCCTTGAAACTGCTGATGCGACTGCTTCCTACCTCAAATTCTCCGTCTTCTTCTTTTATGTCCTCAAGGACACCACCAGTTAGGTCATATGGATAGCGAAGTTGGTTATCAGTTAATTGCATTTCGACCCATCTCTTATTGTTCGCTGTCATATCTGGGCCAGAGTCGCTTTCGTCTTGTACCTCACTACCTCTTGTACTAGCTCCTCCGCTGCTGGCAGTTGGGGGACTTTCTTCGAATTCAAAATTTAAATCATCTCTAAATATTTGGGAACCCAGCTTAGGATCAGCGGGTGCAGATTTTATAATCATTTTCTCCACTTCATCGTCGTGTTTCGATTCATACTTGGTAGGTGCAATACGTATACTTTTGCCTCCTAGATCTTCTTCATTGGCTTCTTTTGCCACCTCTTCAATTATTACAAATTCATCTGAAATATCTGGTTGGTCAACCATTTCAAAAGAGTCTGGAGAGTCGGGTGTTTTATAGTCATAGTTTGAATCGCCGATTTCAGCCTTTTGTAATTCCGCCAATTTTTGCTTATATTGTTCTTGAACCAATTTTTGGAAGTTTTCTTCCTTTAAATCTATAACCTTCTCCTTCTCTTCGTATAATGGTCGGTCATCCTTGGCTTTGTGCAATTCTTCTTCCGTTTTCACTTTGTACAAAGTTTTTTCTTCGAAAGTGTCTTCCTCCAAAACTGGAAATTTTGGTTGAGTGTCTTCTGTAACGGTTATGTCTGGTATATTTCCATAGTTAAGCATATTTTGGGAAGGTCGTCGCTCTTCCAAAAGACATTCTTCGGCTTCTAATTCTTCTGTGAGACTATCTTCTACAATTATTTCGGCCACGAGTTGGGATGGTGTAAAGGGTCGTTTCTCCGTTTCAAAACTGTGATCCATTTCTGCAGTTGTTTGTTTTTTCTTCTTACTTTTACGATCTGAAGGCGATCGAAATTGACGGGCATATTCTGTTTCGTAAGGATCTGTATCTGATTCGCTCTCCGATTCTTTTCCTTCCCCAAGCGATGCTGGTGCATCCTTGTCTGAAATGATTTTAGGATCATCGCCTGATACAGATGTACTTTCTGAACGTTTGTGGCCACGTTTAGTACGTGTTTCACCAGGTGGTATAGTGGCAGTTGAATCTTGAGGGGACACGTCTCCACTTCCTCCATCCATGTCCATCACGAATGTAGTTTCTTCTGGTAAAGAAGAAGCGTCAAATCCTTCAATACCTGCTAAAGAAGAAGCACCAACGGAGCCTACAATATCTTCGAAATTTTCTACCACAGTATCGATGTTGGAAGTACTTGACATACTAACGGATAGAATGCTTCCTTCGTCCAAACTAGAGGCAAATTTGGAGTCATCGATTGAACGTTTAATATCAGCATGATATAAAAGGATATCGTCACTTTCTTTCAAATCATCTGCTTTTGTTTCTTCCATAGGATATGTTAAGCCCCATATTTTTTCGACATCCTTTGATTTGTGATATTCTTCCATTTGTATATTTTGAATAGATTTTTCCCGGCCTGATGGGTCTTCATCTAATGTATTTAAAATATCTTCAGATTTTGGTTTAAATATCATTTCTTGAGACCTTTTCATTTGCGTTTGTTGTTGTATTTTAATCTCGCTAACGGTATAGTCGGTTGCTTCCAAATCCAAACTATCATCGCTGTCATCTTCATTAGCCAAGTCTCGTAAGCGCTGAATTTCTTCTGCGTCTTCTTCTGTAGATGAAGCTACTAGAGTTTCTGATAGTTCTGAAATATCTATACTGCCCAAATTTGCTGAAGTCTCAGACTGTGAATCAAGACTACGCATGCTTTCGTGGGAACTAATAGTTATTCCACAGCTGCTCTCGAATGTGCTAACGGCACTTACAAACTCGGTAGTTTCTCTATAAACTGACGACATATCTGCTGCTGTCTGATATTCTGAAGAATTTGCTTGAGTCATTAGGTTTTCGATGTCTGATGATAGGGGACGACTTTCGGTTTTCTCAAAGCTTTTATAATAGCTTTCACTTGAACTTGATTGGTCGATTTCTGGAACAGACCAACGATTCTGCGGACTATCAACACTGTCAGCTTTAATGCGATGTACCACGTCCTCGAAAGGTTTCAGTTTTAATTCAGAAGTTATTTCACCAAAGGCCTCGACACCGGCCGCTGCTGATGCTATAACTTTTTCCTTTTCTTCTTTAGATTCAGTAATAATATCAGCTTTCGCTAATTTTTCTTGATAGTAGTCTTCCATTGAGCTAAAATCTTCAGTCGTTTCACTGGAAATAAATCCCAGAGAAGCTTGTTCTTCCTTAACTACATAATCCTCTGAAGAAGTATGGGAATCTTGAAAATCTGCAGTTCCTGTGGATACAAAACCAAGAGAAGTTTCTGGTTTCTTCTCATCGAAAACACTTTGCGCATAGTGAAGCATGGCAGATTCTCTACTTAAACTGTTGATGACTGGATCAGTCATGACCTTTTCAGTCTCTTGACTGTGTTTATCCTGAATACTTTCTGGAACACCAATAAACGAGGAAATATCTTCACTTTCCATAAGTTCTAAAGTTTCTTCATCAATTTTTTCAGTTTTGATACTTGTATCTAGAATTTTTTCAAATTCGCTTGTTCCACTTGCACTAGCAATTGTTTGCGAAAATGAACGGAACTCAAATTCGGAGGGAGACTCTTTCATTGATTTACCATCCTTTAAAACAGATTTTAGTTCATTTTTTGCAGCATCCAGTGACTCTTGAACTTCCTCGAGTGTTTTTGTCACCATTTCTTCGGTTAAGGCATCTTTAGTCAAACCAACAAGAACAGGTTGTTGTGGTGAATGGACAATTTTTCCTTTTCCTATTGGAGGTATTTCTTTTTCGTTTATCTCCCATTCGCTTTTCTCCAATGGCAAGTCCAAATAGTTTGGCTTTTCGACCTCAATGTCCATAGATTCGGATATTTCACGCACTGAGTCATCTTCACCAGTTGAGTGAATGACTTCTAGAGGTGCTGAACTTGTAGATGTAGTCGATGTTATAGTTGTTGTAGTAGTAAAACTTTGTTCCGTACTAGTTTTGCATAAAGTTGCATCTTCTGCAATAACTCCTGTAGATGATGCTATTGTTGGCATTGTTGTCGGTTCAATTATTTCCTTAATCAGAGTATCCTCTTCTAACAAATCATTTCGAGTTTCTGAGCTTTGGCGACGTATTCGTGTGCCAGCTTCTGGTTCTGTTTGTTTTATTGTTACATATTCCTTAAAAACATCGTTTTCTTCGTCAGAATCTACAGAAAACTCTTTCATTACAGATATATCAGTTGCTTCGATGGCGGTCCTAATCATCACACCAGTCAAAGGCTCATCAATAGCTCCTTCAGTAGTACTCAGATTTGTGGGTGTAGTTTTAATAATAATATTGCGACTAGATTCTCCAATGTAGAAACTGGTCTTGCGTTCTGTTTCAACACTTCCATCGTCAATAGATAAATCGCTAGGGGGATCTATAGATTCAGTTGCAGGATCTTCTGAAGTTGTTGTTGTGAGAACATAATCGAACTGTTGAGATTTTACAGAAACCGATACAGATACCGAAGGATCGTCAATGCGTGATGTCTCTTCGGTATAGTCGAGGCTACGTAAACTTATACTATCGGCATGTGTAGGCTGATATTGTTGTTGATGAACTTTCTGTTCGTTTAAGGTGTCAAGATTTTTAAATGAATCTGATGTTTTCACTTGGGAACGTGGTTTTGGCACTGGAACTATTGATATATTTAAACCATTGGATAAGTCTGATAACACTTCCTGTTCATCTACTTCGTTAGGTAATTGAATTCCTTCTCCTATATCCTCTTCAGTATGCGTACATATTCTTACAGAACGCGGTTTTGGTTTCGGTGCATTAACAACTGTTGCACTTGATTCAACATCAGCAGTATCATAGCTTCTTGTAGGTGATATCGTTATTAATGCAGATGGTGGGACGGGTGTAATGTCTGTGGATTTTATTTCTACAAAAAAGTAATGATTGTGAGAACAGAAAAAAAGCTTCTTATAAAGTGTCGTAGTGATATTAAAGGAAATTAAAACAAAAATAAAATCATAAATAGTTATAAATAGAAGGGTAAATAGTACGTAATAAGAGTAAGAATACAAGTGGTTATGATATATATTTAAATTGTAGATTTATTTGTGATATTTAAAAAAATAAATAGTTGTATTTTATAAAAAAATCTAACTACAAAATTTTCGTTCGCTTTTACGGAAGCAGCCAGTGATATTAAAATTTTCTGACTGTTTATACGTCAAGTTATAGAAAAATAGCGAAATACTTTTTTTATACCGTTATAGGTAGTAATTGTTTTAATAATAAATATCAGTAAGTTATTTTTTTTATTATATTGTTATATTAAAAAAAAGTTTAAAATCACGTTTTTATTGTAATTGTAACTTTGAAAATTCAATTTTGTAAAAAATGTATTTAATTTTAAATAAAATATAAATATATATATATATATATATATATATATATATATATATATATATATTTTCAATAATGGGCAGAAATCTTTAAGATAAATAACATAGAGATAGAAGTGAATGAGATCATGCCAATCTATGTAATAAATGTGGTTACGTAGGATAACATGCAACGAATTAATTTAATTAAATTAGTTTACAAATAAAGTTAATATAATATGCTAATAATATACAATAAAATAAATAAATAATATAATCACAAAATAAACATTATTAAAATACAGTTATGTAAGTATGTATTTATGCAATTAGAGCTCAATATTATGTAATAAGATATCACATTTTTTTAATTAATATATTCAAATTTAGAGTTTTACTAATAGCAAATACATGTAGTTTATATGTATAATAAATATTTATCAACTATTATTAAACACATTTATGAATCTAAATAGAATTATTAAATTAAATTATTTGTACGTTTCAGTGTAAACGTATGTAAATATTTAAGACTTATACCTGCTAGTACATCTTGTATATCATTATCTGGTGTACTTTGACCAATATCGCCCAATGTATTCGTAGTTGGGGATTGACTATCATCCCAACTTATTTTTGAAAAGTCTCCTTGCAAGTGACTTATCTCATCATCCGGCACAACACTCTCAAATTGTTCATCGAACTTTGCAGCCTCTACATCTACGTCCTGAACATTTGATGAAATTTTTTTAAATTTATGTTCAATGCGTCGTATCCTAATTGTACTACGATCTTCTATAACATCATCGACTAATAAATTTAGGAAAATTTTTGTTAACTAAAAACAAAACAATAATACTCTACATTAAAGTGCTTTACAAAAAAAGTTGCAAATGCACCCTTCTAGAAATGAAGATTAGTATGTTTTTATATGATTCCCAAAATATTATGCCTGAATGCTTCAATTTACGTGAGATGAACCATTCTTAAAACACCTCTAAAGAAATACATATTTTCTCAATAGCATGATAAAAATCTTCGTGGTAAGAAAATTAACTTCAAAATATTATAAATTCAATAATTTTCACATTTCTTTTCATTCATGAAATATCATTATTTTATTAATATTTTTTGTCATATTTTCATTATTTAAACATGTAACTGTATATATTTCAGAAATTTTTCAACATATATCAGATTTGAAGGTAGCATTGGAAAGGTATACTCTGATTAAAAATTACAGGTAATTAACCCTTTAAAGGTAATTACGTATTAGTTTACATGTGTCTATTGCATATTGTAATTTTTTAACAAAAAGGTAAAAATTATGTACACAGTTTATCGAAAACTATATTTTTGGAGGTATTTCAAAAATGATCCAGCTCACATGAACGAAATAATAGAACTGCAATATTTTGGGGATTAGTTTATAATATATCATTGTTTAATTTTAAGGGGGTACATTTGCAACATTTTTTGTCTTCATACAAATCGAGGCACTTTACTGTACATATGTAAGTATAAAAATTATGTAGTTATGACAGAAGAGTTATTATGTTATCATAAATGATATTTAATTCAATTATTTTAAAAGTTGATTTTTTTTTATTTGAATTAGGATCCCATATCTTAACATCAGACTATTGTTTTAGTTAACTAAAGATGAATGGTATAGTTTTTTATGTTGAAAACAGACTAACGTCGTTTTTAGATTTAACGCTAAAGGTCGATATTGTTTTAAAGAATATGACCTGAACAAACAATATTATTGTAATACGATATGGAATAAATACTGACAAGTGAAAACCAGGCCTATCACTGAACCAGTAAAAATGTGTTTATATAGTAAACAATTTTGCATAGAATTTTTTCTCTTCCTGGGCCTCTTTTTCCTGCTTAAAATACATTTATTTTCATTTTTTTAGAAGCACTTAATTATTGATAACTTAAAAAAAATCCAAAATATGTACTTAGTTCTACTTTTGAAGTTGTGAGAATATTAATATTTTGTATGCACTTGCTCACAGAAAGTGTTAGAACTGAAGCCGACCATCAGTTAAGAACTAGTCACGTAACATGTTTTGTCACGTTCCCATGGACTATTAACGTTTTACGCATATTAATTATATGTTACCAATTTTGACCAAATTTTGAAGGGATGTAAACAATTTAATTTACATCAACATCTATTTCAAACAATCTATACATGAAATGTTAATAGAGTCGTAAACTGTTATAATGAGAGATTTAGTGCATAAAAAAATGTGTTATTTTTATTTTCTTTTTTTTGCAATTTGTATCATCAGATGTTTCGAAAATTAAAAAAATTAAATATTATTATGTGGTGTCCTCAAGAAGACTTGCAACTAACATTATATCGTTTTGATTTTTTGTAAAGCACAAAACCGTTTTCTGTAATATAACTTTAACAAAAAACGATATCTGGATATTAGGTTAACCTTTAAGCAAAAATGTAACCCATTTTGAAATATATTAATGGTTGTTTTCTTATATTTGACTTAAAATAATTAGCTCATAATACGAAAATTTAAAAATTATAGCCTGTTTTGAAAGACAATCTAAACGAACGAAAGTAAGTCGAACGAATTCAAATCATTTTGGGTTTCTCTATTTTTTAAACTTTCGTTCGAATGGAGTTACGTCTTTTCACATTAAAGTAATTTTAGAGATTTTCGAAAATGGACCTATTATGGAGCCAATGGCCATTTATGGACCGATCCTTATGAAATTGGATACTGCGATATATGCTTATATTAAACTTTTCTATGTCAAATATTATCTCGATTTCGATTTATCTCATTTAAGTGCGATTTATGCGAGTTTAAGATATTTTCGAAAGTGGGACTTATATGGGAGCTATGCCCAATTGTGGGCCGATCTTTGTGAAATTTGGCATTCTGATTCACTCTTATATAAAATTTATTTGTACAGGAACGTACATATTGAAATAATGGCATAAATAGGGCATTTGTAAGTGTTAAAACATTTGTATGGGAGCTATATGAAATAACGGTCCGATCATAACCAATTTCAATAGGCTTCGTCGTTATACCAAAATAATCATATGTGCCAAATTTCAACAAATTATGTTTAAAATTGCGACCTGTACTTTGTGCGCAATGCTTACTTACATGGACAGAGGAACATCTTTAAATACACTCAGAAATGTTGGGAGTCAGAATTTCTATTTTTATCATGCGGTGCATTCCAAATGAATACCAAACATGATTGAGGAACATTTGTAATGTCCAGGTAATTTTCTTATTTTCCATTAAAAAATGCAATCAGTCGAAAATAAAATAGCAAGTGACAGATTTTGACATTCTCATTTGTATCGTTCGAAATACAAAAATCCAATTTTTAATGAAAACACTTACGTTTACTTTTGATTCATTGTTCGCATAGAAGTGTGTTTAGAGAAGGTTATTACGTCGAGTCTATACTAGACAAATTTTTATCAAGGCAAATAAAAACAACAATAAGGCGATTTCATTAATGTTTTTTATATATGAAGTTTTACAGATTTAATAACAAAAAATAATAATCAGCTGTTTAACTGATTGACGTTTGTTTTGATAAAAATTTGTCTAATATAGACAAATTAAAAAAAGTCAAGTTGTTAAAAAATAGAACCACTTAGTTTTTTACTTTTTTGAATTTTTTCAAATTTAAATAAAATAAACTTAATTTTTTCGTAATAATTTCCAAATACCTTTAAATATTTTTTATCATAATAACTTCGAAAGATATGTCATATTTTAAGTACAAATGCTAGATAGAACATTAAGACCCAGAATGATCAAGTCAAATATATAGTTGAAATAATAATAACTTCTCAGTATTTTGTATTAAACTACAAAACATATATTATTGCTAATTTTGTTCAACTTCCAAGGTAAAATCGAATAATAGAGAAAACGTTCTTACAGTTTTGTATTAAAAATAATAAGCATTTACCAAACAATTTCTCCTATGTCAACCTAACTCTAAATGTGACAAGAAAAGTATTACAAAAATAGTAATGCTATTTTTTGTCCTATAAAGGAATTGGATCGAAGTCTAAAATGAGTTTAAGAAAACCACCTAGTGTTCCATTATAAATATTAAATAAAAAAAATGTATATACTATAGATGATATAATAGATGATGCCAAAAATGCGGTCAAATTACAAATAAATTACTTCAAGAAGGCATACTAAATAAATTAAAGAAAATCTATTAAATAATTAATTTATAAGTATGTAAAATGATTCATCAAAAGAATATGCAGAAAAAAATTTTAAAATAAATTGATTTACTTTAAATTCTAGTTTATTCATTATAATGTATATATTTAAAAATGTATATACATATGTTATATTTTAATTAAAAGAACATCTGTTGCACATGAAATCTCAATTCTTAAAATGTTCTTTGAAATTATTGAGTAAAAGTTACAATGGCTTTTTTATTACAAAATAAAGGTATTCTCGTTGCAAGGGTTCCAAAAAACCTTGCAACTGTGCAAAGTTGCGAAATTATACAATATTGACGTAAGGAACCTTCTTTGGAAACTATGTTGAAATTAGAAAAGTAAATAATGCTAAAATTCTTTTTTTCTATTCTTCTCACGTTACATTTTTGCAGCCCTTGAAACAACGAGAACATCTTTCTTTTATTATTTATTATTATCCTACACCACCATAGAGGGTATAATGCGTTTGTGCTGATGTTTGTAATGCACCAAAAAAATGTCTGACCAGCACATTTAAGTATACCATTCAATTCAGCATCAATTTTTGAGTCGAATTAATGATGACCGTTCGTCTGACTGTACGGCTGGCTGTTTGTCCATGTAAAACTTCTGAACAAAGTACAGGTTGCAATTTTAAAAGTATCTTAATGAAATTGGTTGAGATCGGTCCATTATTTCCCCTAGCCCCATACAAATGTACTTTCGGAATTTTATGTTAGGGCTTGACCGCCTATATCTTTCTGATTTTGTTTTTTTTTTGTTATCGTTTAATTCCAAGAACTATTTTTAACATTAATTTTGATTTTCAGTAAGGCTCTTTGGTTTAGAGTTGAATTTATCAGTGCTATTTGGACATTTTCGCAATGTGGCAAAATTATAAAAAGTGCAAATTTGCATCGATTTTTTGTTGTTGTAACAACCATAAAAACAATGAGTGTCGACGCTGCATGTCGCAAAATGTAAACATGGACTTAGCCTGATAATCTTGCAATTAGTTCTAATCTGACAATCTTGCAACATCTGTGCAAAATATATAATTTCCTATGTAATTGTTGTTGCGTTTTTGAAAATCGATGAAAGTTCGCTATTATGCGCAATTTTAATTTCTTTTATTATGAATAAAGCTTTTACCGTTAAACAACCAAAAACATTCATTATATTCCACACAAAATTCATAAATCTAAAACTTTATATTTAAATTCTAAATCTTTTCAAAATGGGTTATTTCAAATGAATCTTTATGTGCATATGTAGTATATAAATTTGTGTGAACGTGTACGTATATGTGCAATAGGTGTTTGTGTAAATCTGATTCTGATCAAATGCATTTTGTACATATCAAGTTGTATTTTTACCTTGTGCCACAGATGTTTGAGTAGCTGGGAATTTAGATTCACACGTTTCATCATCATCTTGTGGTGGTAACATTTTAGTTTGTTCAGGTTTTTGTTGTACGGAAAATATTGTTGCGGTTGTCGCTGGGCCAGCAACTGTTGCAATATGTTCATCGGTAAAACTTAAGTTATCGTCAAAAGATTTTCCAGACATTGATTCAATTGTTGGCGACTTAATAACATCTAAGCCATCAACGTCATCGCATGTAATTGCATAATTTTCACTTTCGGAATTGTATTCGGCTCTAGTGTTGTCAGCAACATTGTATGTTTCAATATGATCACGATCTTGTTGTTCCTTAACAATATGAATACTTTCCTCAAGGACATTGTCAACTAAAACAGTCGCCTCATGACGCACATTTTCAATATTCGATGCTTGTGATTTTTCCATATTGAAATCGGTATCAATAACAGATTTATCACGTTCACACTCATAGTCATCGTTATCGTCCTCTTCGTCATCACCATTATTACCATCATTTTCGTTGTCTTTATAATTATCACCGTCTTTTACATATTTCTCATTTTCTATTTCATATTTTAAAGTGCCTGGAAAATAATTGCACAATTTGGTTTATTGTATCGCTTTTCGCGCATTTCAATATTGATATTTTATTTAATTTTATTGAATGAAATAACATTAAAAGAAACGTAACAAATGCAATTTAAAGAAAAAAAGATATCTTGAAAATTCGCGTATTTTCTGTATTATTAACAATTTTAGTAAGAAATATTGCAAATGAAATGTGCAGTTAAATTAAAATAAAAAGGAGTAAAGTATACAATTATGAAAATATTATAAGTACTTATTATTTTTTTCTTTATTATTATTTTAGCACTATGCAGGAAGTTTCTGCAAATATTATTAATTTGTTGACTAGTGCTGTTTTACATTAATCTTTCATATCAATACGTAAAGAAGCATGAAAGAAATTCATAGATCAAAAAGGGGAAAAATAATTATTGCATTTTATAGAACTCAATAATGTTTGCCTTTACAAAATTTAATACAAAAAATATTAAGACTTTATAAAATTTAAAACATAGCATGATTTTTAAAAATTTTTTTTATTAAAAAGTACAGAATCAATGAGGACACATTGAAAAATTATCAAAGATAGAAATGTTTCTATTGTGGAATTAAGGAATAATTAATATTGAAATATGCATGGAAATCCCAAAAACTAAAACTAATATTAGTTTTAGCTATTTTTTTAAATTTTATATGATAATAAATATCATATTTTAGAGGAAATGCTTATTTTTTTCTGAAATTAAATGATGTTAAGGAAACACCCGACAAGAGATCTCTAATATGACAAATTTTGTATACGACCAGCATGTGCACAAAAAAAGTAGCAAATGTACCCCTCTAGAAATTAAGATTGGTCTGTTCTTATATGATTCTCAAAATATTACATCTGAATGTTTAAATTTACGTGAGCTAGAACGTAAAAATACATACTTCTTTCAATATTATTATCAAAATTTCGTTAAAAGAAAATTAAATTCAAAATGTAATAGCATAGGCATACCAAGACCTGGAATATTCATTTAAATAATTATTATGTCTCTTTTCAGTCGTGGAATATTATGTTTCACTAACGTTTTTTCTTTATTCAACATATGATTTTATATATTTCGGATATTTTTAAATATATATATTGGGTTTTAACCAGTGATGTCAGATGGAGAGAATTTTGCATTTTTGAGGGAATTTTAATAGAAAATTTTAAACAAAGGGAAAAAGAGAGGGAATTTAATTTTTCTGGAAATGAAGAGATTTTTTCTAATGATTAAAATTTTCCCTAAAAATAGAAACAAGTTATAAGTAAAAGTAAAAAATCCGAGCTAATTTAGTATTAAAATTGTATTTTAAATATTCAATTATATTATTAGCTTTTCTATATTCTTCACCATAAATAGTATTGGACTAAATAAGCTTTTATTTCTACAACATTCTTCTGAAACCTTATGAAATAAATATTCTGGGCAATTATATATACTAGATTCAAAATATTGTAATCTCTGTGTATAATCATCTATGTACATTAGGGTGATAACTATTTTTGGACCTCAATATACCATAGCACTACCTTATAGCCAATATTGTCCTGATAATAAAAACCAGTTTTTTAAATCAGTTTCACGCAACGGTCGCGATTTCTAAAATGATTTTGAATTTTTTTTTTATATCTTTTATATACAGTGCAAAATATTTAAAAGGTACAAGTTAAGAACATCGCATGGATTATAAAACCTTATTTTACGTTTCTTTATCCACTTAAATAAGAAAAACATTACAACATGGTCAATCATTTTGAAAGAAATGACTTAAAATTTGTGACTATCGAATTAAATATAAACATTTTACTATTAAAAAATACGATTAATTAGCATTTTTCACATATTCTGTGACAAATTGCTTTGAAATGATTTCTCATTACAACCTGCATTAAAAAATGTTGAAACATTAAATATTAGTTGCAAAATACCGTACAAAATTAACAAAAATTAAATTAATTACTTCGTTTATACATATTTTATGTCAATATCGCGGTTTAACAGAGATTGGACCAGCAAATTATTTTATATCAAAGATCACACTGCAAAGCGGCTAAAGCTTATGTAATTTGATAGAAATTATAGTAGTTTTTATCCCAAAATATAACATTATTATATAAATGTCACCGCGTTTGTTGCGTGAATTTTTTTAACGATCGAGAAAAATTAATATCACATTCCTTTATAAGATCCAATAATCTATAAGGCCTTGCTATAGTATTTTATATATTTGTAATAATTGCAAATACCTGTTGCAAATGGCTTTCCGAATGCTCCTATAACTAAAGGATTTTTTTGGGTAATATATTTTGAAGCTCTTATAAAGTACTTAACGCACTTTTATTTTAGATTTGATAAATAAAAGGTACCATTATAATATTTATATATAAAATATTTGCTAGGGATTTCGTTTTTGCAAAGAAGATTTGGAAATTTTTTTGAAGATTTTTATGCTGAAGAAATTAACTAAATCGGTCCAATTGTTGGTATCAAGTTAATATTCGACACAAATAGGTTTTATGAAAGTAGAAACAACGTTGCCAAATTTTATGAGAATCGGTCCATAATTTACCATAGCTCCCATATAAATCCACTTCCAAGAATCGCCCTAAAGCGCATAAAATCATCTAGATATTAGTATCAATGTATTATTCTGTATTTCTATATTTTATTTTACATTTAGCAAAATTGACAATAGGTGTTACGTAAGTCCCCTTCCCGAATTTTTACGCTCGTACACAATCGTGTAGGGTATCATATAGTCGGTCTTGACCGATTATAACTTTCATTCTCGTTTATGTATGTTGGATGTTTTTGGTTGGAAACAAATGCATTGCAATGACTCAGTGTTGTTGTTGTTTTTTTGTGTAAGGTTATATCTACATACAAACATATGTACTATATAAATTTAGTAGTAATCAGGAGCTATCAGTATTGTTGTTTTTATTTTTTAAGGAAGCAACGCATGCTATGATAGCTTAAATTTGTATTAACATTTTTGTAGTTAAAAAAAAAAAATTGATTATTTTTGTATTAAAGCTCTGCGTATCTACACCTAACATTAACATCATGTTAATAGTAAATATAGACGGCTTATGATTAATGTTTAAACATGGTTGTGCATACCAATTTTTTTAAAAACCATGTTTTAACATGATGTTTAAACATTAATTCATGTCTAAAGTAGTGTTATTGTTCATAGCCAACATGTACAATAATAACAATAAATACTGTTTGTACTGTTCGTTGGTGATAGATTTTATGACCTTATATTTAATTCACATCGCAAAAGCATGTAATCATTTGATTAAATATCTATATATTAAATTAAATTAATATTAAATATCGTTTAAAAGAATTATATGTAATTCTTTTAAACGATTGTTTTGCTTACGAAAATACTACCATTTACACTGTTATGAACGCACATACATACATATATTTTTCATATAAAAAAATGCAAAGAAAACTGACAAATTCCTTTTTTTTCGCTATTGAAGCAAAAAAGTGGTCAAATGCCTTATATTAGGTGAGCGATCGCACTCTCATGTCTCATTGGGTCGCTATCACAATGCACAAATCATTTGCTCATAAAGTTGGTTTTAAGTACCTGTAGAACAGTATTTATTTCTCCGCTCACACACTGATGTCTTATAAGACATAGTTTGCACGTCTTTATTTTGTATGTATAAATGTGAAAATATGAAAGCATACTTTAAAGCGTAAATTTTATTATTTATTGGTAAGGTGGTGAAGGGCACAAAGATTCGATACAGACGAATCATAGTGTAATAAAAAAGTGACCTCGTAAGTCCAGCTAATTTACAATTTTTTTATGCACATTCATATGTAATATTTTTTGTCGAGTTTATTAACTCTTCTTCTTCTCCATTTTCTCAATTTTTTGTTCATAACATTTTGATATTATGTACAGTGTTTTTACGCTAAAAAAATACAAGTAACTGTTGTTTTTGTACATGTGCGGTCACTTTATAATTACATTATGAACCGAATATAGCGCTCTAACTTGTTTTAAGTCATTTTGGAACAAAACCCTTCCGCACCGAATGCAATTTCTAAAACCTTGATCATTTGGCTAAAACATTCTCAAAATATGCGATTTTACAAATTAAAGATTTTAATTCCATTAAAACAAAAAATGTGCAACATTTGCAAAAAAACTAAATTTTTGTATTAACTTCCCACTTTATAAGAAAAAATATTTGTATTGATGACCATATAAGCTAGCTGTACCAAACAACCTACATAAATTAAATATAAATTAATAATTTCAAGATCACAAATATGCTAAATTGTATAATAATCTTTATTATAACGATTATTATACAATTTTTCTTAAAAAGCGAAATGTATAAAAAAAGTCTGGCAACACAGCAAAAGATTTATTACTTATTTATGTATAATTTGTCCTTTAATTATCCCAAAAAAATTCATTTCGTAGTTTTTCTTATTTAAAAATAATAATATGGCGGTTGATATTGTCAAAATATATCGATTAAATTTTTTTTCAACTGAGCAAGTTTGCAAACTCATTTTTGCTCATGGTTTTTTTTAGTGCAATTGAAGCAAAATTGATCAAATTTAAAATATGTATATTTTGTTGTTGTGTGTATCCTTGATATTTCTACATTATGTTTGACATTTGGAAATATTTATACGAAAGAGATGCAAAGAAGTATTCAAGCTTAAAATTTTGAAAATGGAAAATAAAAATCCTTTATGAATCTATTTTAAAGGAAATATTAAAACTAACGTGTGTTAAGGTCAAATTTATTTGATTTCAACCTTTTGATTGAGACAAACCGAAATATAAGCGTTTTTAGTATGTAAAACTGGTTGCATCTAAAAAAATCTGGAAAAAAAGCTTAACCGTTTTTTTATAAAAGGAATTAATAGATTATATTTCATTTCAAAAAAAAAAAAATAACAATCCACATAATATTCATTGAGATACGATTACAAATATTCAATTAAATATTCAAATATTTAAATATTTGGTAAGTTCATGAGTGTACTTTGGTACTTAAATGATTACTATTGAAGGTCAAATGCTTTCACCAAATTGTATTAGTCCTCACACAATGAGAATAAACGTTAAATAAATAGTAATAAATCTCCATCTTCTAAACAACAAAACCAATTTTTATGAAACTTGGAGAAACAATAAAAGAGAACTTGACCAATTCGAGTGTACAACACTTATCGCCAGTGTTGCCAGTTTAGCCCCTTTAAGGTTAAATCCAGCATTCTTATTTAGCTTTTAGCCACAAAATGTTCGTTTTAGCTTCTAACCTTTTTCGATTCTTAAAATTAAATTGATTCTTAAATAAAAGAAGAATGTAATTTCTTATTTGCTTTTACTAATTTTATTTTTACAGAATCATCCATTTAAGCATTTTTATGTATTAATTCGGGTTGTCAGCAGAGGCACCGTAGGTGAAAATTTTTGTTAAATATAAATAATCTCGATATTTTGTGTTTGGGCAAAATCGCCCAAATCAAATATAGAATAATCACCAAAATGAAAAATCACCCAAAAGAAATGAAATATTCTCAAAAATAAAAATTGAACACAATCAGACAAATTTAGAATGAAAATAGTTTTAATTTTGTCCTGGGTAGAATTTTGGTCGGGTATTCAACTCTGGCGTTTTTCAAACCCCTCATTCGCCAAATCAAACTTTTCCGAATGGGATGACTAATATAATATAATATAATTTAATATAATATAATATAATATAATATAATATAATATAATATAATATAATATAATATAATATAATAT